>CM029606.1:30920759-31520759 GCA_017311375.1 Mytilus coruscus | reverse complement strand
GATACCCAAATAATGATTGAGGCCAAATTTGGTTTAATATTGGTCCAGTTATTTAATAAAATATCCTGGTGGCCATCTTGAACAGTAAATCGGCAACAAAGTAGCAACACTTGGTCAGCACCTCATAAGGAACATTCATGCCATGTTTAGTTTCATTCCATTCAGTGGTTAAGCAACCAACAATCAATCCATTCAGTGGTACTCTTAAAAGAAGACATTTGAAGACCGAACTTTGACCTATAATGGTTTACTTTTATAAATTTTGACTTGGATGGAGAGTTGTCTCATTGGCACTCATACCACATCTTCTTATATCTATTTGTATGTATTTCCCATAGGGTCCTATGTTAAACTGAGTCCCCCACTGGCAGCCATCTTGGATGATGGATCAGCTGCAAAGTAACAACACTTGGTCAGCACCTCATAAGGAACATTCATGCCATGTTTCGTTCCATTCCATGCAGTGGTTTTCTAAAAGAAGACATTTGTATGTATTTCCCATAAGGTCCTATGTTAAACTAAGTCCCCCACTAGTGGCCATCTTGGATGATGGATCGGCTGCAAAGAAACAACACTTGGTCAACACCTCATAAGGAACATTCATGCCAAGTTTAGTTCCATCCCATTCAGTGGTTCTCTAAAAGAAGACATTTGTATGTATTTCCAATAGGGTCCTATGTTAAACTAAGTCCCCCCTTGGCGGCCATCTTGGATGACTGATTGACTGCAAAGTAACAACACTTGGTCAACACCTCATAAGGAACATCCATGCCATGTTTGGTTCCATTCCATTCAGTGGTTCTCTAAAAGAAGACATTTGTATGTATTTCCCATAGGGTCCTATGTTAAGTCCCCTGCTGTCGGCCATCTTGGATGATGGACCGACTGCAAAGTAATAACACTTGGTCAGCACCTCATAAGAAACATTCATGCCATGTTTGGTTTCATTCCATTCACTGGTTCTCTAAGAGAAGACATTTGTAAACTAAGTCCCCCGCTGTCGGCCATCTTGGATGATTGACCGACTGCAAAGTAATAACACTTGGTCAGCACCTCATAAGGAACATTCATGCCATGTTTGGTTTCATTCCATTCAGTGGTTCTCTAAGAGAAGACATTTGTATGTATTTCCCATAAGGTCCTATGTTAAACTAAGTCCCCAGCTGGCAGCCATCTTGGATGATGGATCGGCTGCAAAGTAACAACACTTGGTCAGCACCTCATAAGGAACATTCATGCCATGTGTGGTTTCATTCCATTCAGTGGTTCTCTAAAAGAAGTCATTTGTATGCATTTCCCATAGGGTCCTATGTTAAACTAAGTCCCCCACTGGCGGCCATCTTGGATGATGGATCGGCTACAAAGTAACAACACTTGGTCAGCACCTCATAATTACTGAATGAACTTTCCATTCAACTTGTATTGCAAAAAGATAAAATACTGTCCTACTTTACAAGGGTATATAAAAACTTTACAAACACTAAAAAATTAAAGTGAAAACTGTACAATTCCAATATGTCTGGGTTCAAAAAAGGAAATATCTTTAAATTTAAGGCTGGAAGTATACCTCATAACAAAAAAAGGACTAAACTAATGCCAGTGAAAAGAGACTATGACACACCTAAATATAAAAGACTTACCATGAAAAAGAACAATTTAGCAGTAAATGATCCATACACTGATCCAGAGGAAAAAGCCAGGCAGTCTGCTCGTGCGGCCAAACTACTGCGACCAAAGTCTGATGAGGTCTCTGTTCCAAAAAAAAAACAGGAATCCTGCTGTAAATGACAAAAGGTAAGGCAAATATATATAATCTAACTTTTAAATAAAGAAAACAGTTACAGATGATCAATTAAGTAATATCACAGTACAAAATATGTCTAAAACTGCTAAAAACTACTGAAAATTCATTAAATTTCATATTTCTTACACTTAAAATATATTAAACTGGAATTTACTCTGTCTTTTCCTTCTAAAATAAAGTAATTTAATGTTTTGTTTAAATGAAACAGATATAATAAGCCCTATAAAACTATGCCAAAATGTCCAACAGTCAGTTTAAAAAATTTCATACCCAAGCAAGGGGCAGGTAACTCTAATTCAAAAAAATTATTTATTGAAAATATTCTTGATACAGGTGTAAATGTGCAATTTTTTGTGTTTTTCCAGGCCTGACTTCAATTCTTATCGTACGGTGTGTGTTTACAAGATGGAAGAAATGTGGAACAAGGCCTTTAGGGAGCACCAGCAAAAAAGTCCTGCCTGTGAGGGTAAATTATCATGCGACCTAGAGAAAGAGGAGAAAAGAGGATTCTCTTCTCGCCAGACTTTGATTTGTACAAGATGCAGTAATATATCGGAGAAGTATAGCTTATACGAAGAATTAGAAACAGGAAAGCCAGGCAGAAAACCATCAAAACTAGATACAGCTGTACATGTTGGCCTGAGTCAGACACCAATAGCTTCCTCCAGTATGCGCAAAATCATTCTAAGTGGAAATATGCAGGCACCAGCAGCATCCAGTCTACAAAGAAGAGCAAATAAAGTTCTTAAAAAAATTGTAGATGTGAATAAAATGGACCTGAAAAAAAGAAAAACTGAAATTATTGAAATCAATCGCCTCAGAGGCAAGGAAGATCCAAACACAATCAGTGTGCAGATGGACGGAATGTATAACAATCCGCTGAATTCCGGTGTTGGACGCACTCCATTTCAGCCTGCAACACAAACTGTCTACACCACAGCTGAAAATATAACAACAGACCATAATATACTAAGCATAAATATAAAAAATAAGCTTTGTTCCAAACATTCAAGCCTTGAGGTGGATCCTGACTCAGGCCGTCTACATACAGAGTGTACAGATGAATGTAGTGCCAACATTCCAATGGTCAAAAGTATTGGGGATGAATATACATGGGCCAAAGAGGTTATCCTTGATCTTAAGGCAGACAACATTGAGGTTGAGCACCTGGTTACTGATCCTGACAGCTCTGCATACAGGGCTGCACAAGACTTGTATGAAGAAGGCACAACAAGTACTCAGCCTGAACATTTTCTTGATACACGGCATGTGTCTGAGAATATCCGTAAGCGTACGAAGAATGAGAAGAACCTGTTACAGATTATGCAAGCAAGAACACAAGTGCACAAGTGAAGAGACAAAAACTACTGAATTGTTTTTCTGTGGATTTGACAGAAAGGTGTAATGCCGAGCTGGCTCAGGCAAGGAAAATTTACAGTGGAAACTTTCAAAAAATCAAATGTAAAATATCCCATGTCGTTGACGCAATTGTCAACTGTTACACTGGAAATCATTCGTCGTGTAAAAAACATTCATTTTTATGTGATGGATTACAGAAAGTATGGCTTAGAGGAAGGTCACTACTACCAAAAACATTCAAAATTGCACACTCACAGCTAAATATAGACTTTATAAGAAGACAGTCAACCTGCATCTTGGCCCAAATATACTTGAGAAGACCAGACTTAATATCAACACTAATTTTGTTGAGGGATTTAACCGTAGTCTGAGGAGTTCTTTACCGTCAAATGGTACTTTTAAAAGAAATGTTACCGGTCGTGCTCATTCAGCTGCTCACAGTGTTAATTTTGGTCCAGAAGAATCAGTTCTAGAACTTTGTACTGCTCTTCATTGTGAAGTCCCAGTGGAAGGCTCTGCATACAAGGCTCTAAAAGAAATACAAAAAGTTGACATTTTACAAAAACAGCACAAAAAAACTACTCAATACAAGCAATTTAGAAGTGATAAAAGGACTAAACTGTACAAACTGTATGAACAGTCAGGGATATAACTCTATAGGGTTATTCATGTTATTACAGAAAATAACTTGCATGTGTTATTACAGATACTTTCATGAGTTGTCTACTCTTTAATCCTTAAATTTACTAAATCTGTAATAACATATGTTTGTTATTTGTAAAATAAATCATAAATATTTTAATTTTTAGTGGGCTCTAGGGAACTCTTGAAACTTTGCGCAGAAACAAAATGCATAGCCTTGATAACTAATTTTTAATTTAGATTAATACATTTTTCATTAACCATGGTAAATAAATGAGATGAGTCTTTTAAGTGATTAACTTATCTGTAATAACAAGGCTTAGTTATTAAAGGCATGTAACTTATTATATGAGACACTTGGGAATTACTGGGAAGCTTGCGCAGAACCTCATTACATGCTCTGATCATCACTTCTTACAATAAATTAAAATATATTGTTATTAAGCATGATCTATGTCTGAGCAAATGCTTTGAAGTGATGTAGAGAAGCTGTAATAACGCCTTTAGTTATTACAGGCATATTTTTCTGTAATAACATAGGTATACTATGCATGATTGGCAAACTATGAACTGTTATATCTTTCTATAGTTAAGTATACATAAAGACAATAGTAATATCAATAGAACTTGTATAAATTTTAACAAAACTAATGATGGGCAAAGTCAAAATAAATGGTTCCTTGCATATAAAGCAATATTTATCAATCATGCTGATCATTTGATTGAATAAATTAATTTCAAATGATGTGGCTTGATGTGTAGAATATTCCTGCAAAACATCTTTGGAAAATCTCAAGTATTAAAAAAATGACGCTAAAAAAAGATGCCAAAATTGTCAGGAGTGCAACACTTTTTTGTGACATTTTGAAAAAATACTTTTTTATTAAGACACAGCAAATTGTTGTATGGAGGAATGTGCCTTAAATTCTTATTTATATTATAACTATTATATCTTAGTGATGATTTCAGCTCAGAATGAAGCTTTTCCATTGAACCGTTTCGATACAGATGTGTTTTGAAAAAAAGTTGTGCCATGTCAGGAGTGCAACACAAAAATTAGTATTACTGAGGAATAGAATGATTTTTGCTTAAATGACTCACACCTAAACATAAACAAAAGTCAATCCTGTAAAACAAACATGTCCTTTCCAGAATAAATAGTTCATTTACCTGATTATTGATATAAATAATGTATGAGAGTCAAGTATACAAGGCCTCCCTGTAAGTGTCAGGAGTGCAACTTTGAAGTTTAAAGACTCACACTGAAAAAATACAAAAGCCATTATATGGTTCTGTTTTATTTTTCAAAAGATACTATACTAGGTACAAGATTGCACCCAAAGAGTAGCCTGATAGACAAGGAATATTTCTTTTAGAACCATTTTTTTTTATGTCAGGAGTGCAACAGTTTTAAAATGACATTTTCTTGGACTTGCATTTTAAGATAATCTCAGCTCCTAGTGACTTATTTGCATCTAAACATGTTTTCTAACTATTTAGGTTACATGTATGAGTTATAATAAATTCTTAAAGATAAATTTCAAAGCAGGACTTTGATCCAAGAATTATTGTTTGTCACAAGCAAAAATATTTGAATGTTAAATTTTCATATTATTTTCAAATTATGGAAGCTAATTGTCTTAAACTTTGTCTTTTGATTAGGAAATAACCATATTTCAATTTAAAAGTTTTATAATGGTTTCATGTAATACTAATTAAATTATTATAATTGTTATAACAAACAATTAATTTTGTTGCACTCCTGACATGAATTATCCATAACAAGCCGTTTTGCACATTTTGAGTTCAACTTTAAGACCCAACCTTTGAATGAATGAAAGATTGGAAAGATGGTTGTGAAACTAAACTTAAGAATAAAATCAGACAGGCTAAGTGCATACAAACACACCATCATAGTCAACAACAACTTCAACTTTGAGGAGTAGAATTTTGAGATAAACACTGAAATAAGATCCAAATCTGAAGGACAAACTAGACAAATATAAACAAAGAAAGAACAAAGAAAACAAAACAATGTAAAACTAAATTCAAAAGACTTAGACCAGAATTAAAACACATATGAGAAAAAGAAAACAAAACAGAGAAAGTGGCAACAGAAGAGAAGAAGAAAAAAAAAAGTTGCAAACCAGCAGAAAATTGTCCAGTCAAGTAGCAAAAGTACAGATGCATATACAATACCTAGAGAAATCAGAAAGAGAAGTCAAAGAATAAGACATTATCTTCCTGACCATCCCAAATCTTGGGCTTAAACAATTGAGCACATCATATCCACAGCTACACCAAGGTGGTTGTCAGAGTAAATGAGAACTGATATCAGCTGTGTGCAAGAAATTGATGAGTCTTGAACATGTTGAAGTATAAACAAAGTTGAGGAACCCCTAAAAGATCTGAAAACTGTTGAAAAGAAAATGGCATTTTCAAAGAGTCCCTTAGTTCTAACTTTTTCAGGTAGCCTCTATTCTTTTTGAAAATGCCAGTTTCTTTTCAACAGTTTCCAGATCTATTAAGGGTCTCTCAATTTTGTTTCCACTTCGACACCCATCAATTTCTAGCACACTTCCATCAGTACTGATTAGTTCTTACAACTGCCTTGGTGTAGCTGTGGATATGATGTATTCAATTGTTTTAGGGCAAGGTTTGGGTTGGTCGGGAAGAATGTTTCCTATACTTTGTCTTCTCTTTCTGATTTCTCTAGATAGTGTATCTGCACCTGTACTTTTGCTTCTCGACTGGACATTTTTCTGTGGGTTTGCAACTTTTTTGGCTTGTGTCAATTTTCTTCTTCTTTTCTGTTGCCAATCTCTTTGTTTTGTTTTTTTTCATTTTCTCCATCTGTGTTTTTGTATTCAGGTTAAGTCTTTGTAATTAAGTTTTACATTGTTTTGTTTTCTTTGTTCTTTCTTTGCTTATATTTGTCTAGTGTGTCCTTTAGGTGGATCTTCTTTCAGATTTTTTCTCAATTTTCTGCTCATCAAAGTTATAGTCGATGTTGACTTTGATGGTGTGTTTTGATCCCTTAGTCTGTCTGATTTTCTTCTCAAGTTAGTTCAGTTTGATCAACTATCTTTCCCATCTTTCATTCATTCAAAGGTTGGATCTGCAAGATGAACTCCAAATGTGTGAGACTTTAATAAAATAAAAATATTGAATCTGTGCAAAACTGCTTGTTATGGTAAATTCATGTCAGGAGTTCAACAAAATTAATTGTTTGTTATTACAGTTATAATAATTTAATTAGTATTACATGAAACCATTATAAAACTTTTAAATTGAAATATGGTTATTTCCTAATAAAACGACACAGTTTATGACAATTAGCTTCCTAAATTCTAAAATTATATAAAAAATCATCATTCAGATATAATTGCTTGTGACAAACAATAATTTTTGGATCGAAGTCCTGCTTTGAAATTCACCTCTAAGAATATATCATACATGTAGCCTAAATAGTAAGAACACATATTTGAAGGCAAATAAGTCATAAGGAGCTGAGATTATCTTAAAATGTAAGTCCAAGAAAATAACGTTTTAAAACTGTTGTACTCCTGACATCAAAGAAATGGTTCTAAAAAATCCTTGTCTATCAGGCTACTCTTTGGGTGCAATCTTGTATCTAGTATAGTATCTTTTGAAAAATAAAACAGAACAATATATTGGCTTTTGTATTTATTAAGTGTGAGTTTTTTAACTTCAAAGTTGCACTCCTGACACTTATAGGGAGGCCTTATTTACTTGACTATCACACATTTATATCAATAATCAGGTTAATAAAGTATTTATTCTGGAAAGGACATATTTGTTTTACAGGGTTGACTTTTGTTTATGTTTAGGTGTGATTCATATATTCAACAATCATTCTATTCCACAGCTGTACTAAGTATTGTGTTGCACTCCTGACAGGGCAATACTTTTTTTCAAAACACATCTGTATCAAAACGGTTTAATGGACAAACTTCATTTGTAGCTAAAATCATCACTAAGACATAATAGTTGTAATATGAATAAGAATCTATGGCACATATCATCATATTACAAGTTGCTGTGTCTTTATAAAAAAAGTATTTTTTCAAAATGTCACAAAAAAGTGTTGCACTCCTGACAATTTTTGCATCTTTTTTTATCGTCATATTTTTAATACTTGAGATTTTCCAAAGATATTTTGCAGGATTATTCTACACACCAAGCCACAAAATTCAGCCCATTTTAACATTGCAAAGACTGCCATTTAAAAAAAATAGTAGCGAAATGTGATGAGACGTGAACTTATGTATACAATAAGTGATATGTATGATATAGTTCAAAAATATTGTTTAAATGAAATTAAAATGTTAAATCTGAAAGGTATATACACTTTATCTAGAAATCATGGGCTTTTTTGATGATGTATAACTGTTTTGATATTATATATATTGAATGTCAGGAGTGCAACAAAATAGGAGGAATAAAGTTCCTTATATAGGTAATAATTTAAAAAAATAATAATAGTTCAGAAAAACTTTGAAGAATGCAGATCTCTTTTTAAGTTGTCAAACAACAATTCTACTGAATATTTAATAGAATTTAGTTCATAGTTTGGTAACTTAACCTCATTTTTATAATAATGTGTCAGAAAAATCAATTTAAATATGATCTGAAGTGCATAAGATGCATAAGTTAAAATAGAAATAACATTTAAATGACAGATTTAGGTCTTTATAAACCAGCAATGATTACAAATTTTAAAAAATCATGAGTATTTTGTTCTAGTTTCTGCATTTTTTGTTTGGTGTATAATATGTAAGGAGTGCAACAAAAACAGGGGAAATTGGATGTATTTTCTTTTGATATATCTTCTATATTAAAAGATTTATCTATCAATTTTTTTCCTCAGTGAATTTGAAAAGGGTTAATTTAAAATGGAGAAGTTTTTTATCAACTAATTGATGAATTATTTTTAATCAAAACTTTTTCTATCAACTTTAAATGAATTGATACACAAAATAGCCAAAACATAAAAAAAAATGATAATCAAAGAGGAGATTAATAATCTTTGCATCAAAAGTAATGTTTGGATCTCTGCAATCAATAGGGTGAAAAAATATAAATATTTGATAGTGTTTGTTTGAAATAATATCCCAAAAGGTATACTTCATTTAAATTTGTTTTATTGGTTTATGTCATTTAAGTTTCAGAACTTTTTATTTCTTTATACTTTTTATATCCTTTTGGATTTATTAACTTAAATGTATATGTATCAAGATACAACCAAAGAAACTGCACTAAAACATTGTTGAAATTTGGTTAAAAAACTAAATTTGGACCATTTATTTTGACTTTGCCCTGATGTATATTGTTCCTTTGAAACATGTAACATACATATGTTATCACAGTTCTTTGATTTTTTTGTCCACAATAACAAGCATATGTTATTTTTCTCTAATAGCCCTATAGAGTTATATCTTTGACTGATGAAAAACTAAGTGAAATAATAGAATATGAAAAAAATATGTTGCTAAAATGTGATCAAGGACTGAAATCTACTCCGCAGAAACATAGCGATCATTCATACAGCAGAAATGACCGTAAGAGGAAAAGATCTGTTAGAAAATAAATATTTATTTATTAAATTACATATTAAACAATATGGCTTGTGACTTTTAGAGCATTGGCCCTGATTTTTACAATGTAGGCGGTCTTGATTTATAGCATAAGGTTCAATAATTATGTGTTCAGGATTGACACAGAGAGTTTGGTGACAAATATGGCTACATTCTACTTTATTGTTGTTCTCATCTATTTGTGGCATATCATATCTTGTCAATCTATTCTTAATCATGTATGCCAGTCTATATGCAGCCTCCCTTTTTTCCTCCTCCCTGGCCATTTCACAACCTGTATGCCATAACAAGATTTTCCCTTTTTAGCTCCGACCCATTCAACACATCCCTTCCCATTCCCCATAACTTCAGTTTTCTTAAAAAATTTCAGTTCAATATTGTCCCAATAGGCATCCATTGTGACAGAGTATTGATCAAAATCACTCGTGTGTTTTAAAAAGTTCCAAAAATACTTAGTTTTTGAAAGTGATAGTAAAAGTCCATTTTCAGTATAGGTTACAAGAGCGCAATTATTTGTAATGCATTTTCCATAGGACCCCAGTGGTATTCAAAAATTTATTTCTTGAAGAATAAACAAACTAGATAAAAATGGGTAGCAGTTCCTGTGACTATAGATGTCAGCCTTTTATTACAGCAAAAAATAAAATGCTCCGCTGGGCGCAGCTTGATACGACCGCAGAGGTCGAACCCTGAACAGTTGTGGCAAGTATGGACACAACATTCAAGCTTGATACAGCACTGAATTTGGATTGTGATTAAATATTTGACACAGCATAGGTTTCTGACACAGAATGAATGTGGTCTAAGAAGTTAAAAATTTTCAATTTACCTATTCAAACCATATCATTATTATTTGCTTTTATATATAAATCAGAAATAACCAATTTAAAATGGAAAATTTTAAAGAAAAAAAAGGAAAAAAAGATCCCTCCCCAATTTTTTGAACCCCCTTATGATTCATCACCCCCAAACTCAATCCCAGCCTTCCCTTTGTGGTATGGTACAATGTATCTTGCAGTACAATTTCAGAGAGATCCATACACTTGAACACAAGTTATTGTCTGGAAACTAGTAAAATGCTTGTTTTTTGGCCCCTTTTTGGCCCCAAATTCCTAAACGTTTAGGGCAATTACCCCCAAACTCAAACCCAGCTTTCCCTTTGTGACATGGAACCTTGTAGTACAATTTCATAAAGATCCATATACTAACACACAAGTTATTGTCTTGAAACTAGAAAAATGCTTGTTTTTTGCCCCTTTTTGGCCCCTCATTCCTAAAATTTTGAGGCAATTACCCCCAAAATCAATCCCAGCCTTCCCTTTCTGATATGGTACCTTGCAGTACAATTTCAGTAAAATCCATACACTTGAACACAAGTTATTGTCTAGAAACTAGAAAAATGCTTATTTTTAGCCCCTTATTCCTAAACGTTTTGGACAATTACCCCCAAACTCAATGCCAGCTTTCCCTTTGTGATATAGAACCTTGTAGTACAATTTCAGAAAGATCCATACACTTACACACAAGTAATTGTCATGAAACTAGAAAAATGCTTGTTTTTGCCCTTTTTGGCCCTAATTCCTAAAATTTTGAGGCAATTACCCCAAAATCAATCCCAGCATTCCTTTGTGATATGGAACCTTGTGGTACAATGTCAGAGAGATGCATACACTAACACACAAGTTATGTCTGGAAGTTACAAAAATGCTTATTTTTGGTCCCTTTTTGGCCCGTAATTCCTTAACTGTTGGTACCATAACCCCCAAAATCAATCCCAACCTTCCTTTTGTGGTATTGAACCTTATGGTAAAATTTCATGGAGATCCATTCACTTAAACTAAAGTTAGAGTGCGAAAACTAATGTGTCTTCAGACGACGACGACGCCGCCGCCGGATGACGACGACGCCAACGTCATACCAATATACGACCACAAAATTTTTGTGCGGTCATATAAAAAGTACATGGTCATGCGGCAAAAAGTGCCCTAAAATGCAGTTGTTATGGAAGCTTCCAAATTCCGCACTAAATTGGAAAGGTTAATTTTGAATGGCTCCTCAGTTAATAAAAAAATTATATCTTCTACAGTCAGGGGACTTACTGAAATAAGTGATTTTTAAATCACTTATTTGAGTAGCAAATTGAAGTTTTGTCACAAATTGTGATTTTGTAGTTTTACCAAAATTTTAAACACATAGGTTTAAATAATATCTTTCATTAATAAAATTGGAAAAATGAACTTTTGCTTCTTTTATGTAGCAAGGTTTATGCCTTTGGTGCTATCATTTATCTGCAAATTCTATTTTAGTTGAAAAAATGCTATAATAATGGCTTTACATAATGAACTGATACTTTCTTAACAGATTTTTCCCAGCAGTGGGAGTATTTTTCCTGTAAAGTTCAAGGTTTCATCTTTCAGATTATGTAATAAAATTCTACTGTTCGCGATAAAAATTTCACTGTTCGGGGGTGTTGAAATTAGTGGGGGTTATTAAAATAATGATACTTAAATAAGTGATTTTTGGGAAGGAAATTGAGGTATGATACTTAAACAAGTGATTTTAATGTCATTATCCTAGATTCAGTACAAGGTCATCACCTGAAATGACCTGGTCATCCTAGACAACACAGATGTTGGTTCTGATAATTTTAGAAACATAATTAGTCCCTGGATCATTAATACTCTATATTTAAAGCTATAATAAAATTAAATCACTTCTTCTAGTGATTAATTTGTACTACTTAAATAGGTGATTATTAAAGAAAGACAACTCTTACTTCCAATCTTTATGGAAATAATGTTACTTAAATCAGTGATTTAGAAAATCACTCATTAAGTAAGTCCCCTGACTGTTCTACACATTGTGAATTATGAATTTAATTTTCACCTATTTTCAAACCTAAATGGATAAGCTTTCAAATAAAAAATAATTCCAACCTGCATTATCCAATCAGGAGCCTCAAAGTTTTTTATTCTGAGTACCATCTTGGGGTAAAAATTTTGCCGGTTGAATGTAAACAAATAATTGCGCTCTTGTAACCTCTATGTCTGACTCGGTCGGAAGTACGATGAATAATGTAAAGAATCATGACGGTGGTCTATTTCCTGTCATATAGATCTGTGTTTTAAATTCATGGGGTCATCTTGCTTGAGAAGATATAAAGGAGAGAGAAACCCAAAATCAAGAATACACTTCCATTCCGTGAATAGTTAAGGCCTTAGGTATCATTCTAATGCCTCATCGAACATACGTTTGTTATATTTTATTATGAAAATTCTTATTAAAATAGACCTCGGAGTGAGTTCCATCCGGATTACAAAACAAAAAATACAGCTAGTGTTATGATATTTTTCTAAAAGCTCTGCAACTACAAAGCGCAAAACAAAATAGTTGATATCATTATGAAGCTGAAACCTTATTCTAGCATTTTGCCATTTTTTTAAGTTTCTGGTATCAGTTCTGAATTTTCTACGATTTTTCAAAATTTCAGTTTTGAATTTCATTATTCTGTCAAAACACGTCTTTCAATCTGGGAGTGTAATACGATTTCTTCTAAATATTGGAAAGTAGAAAGAATAACACTACTGTAACAACAGCCCATGAAAAGGCCGTGAAATGTCTGTGAAATATCACAGGGCCATGAAAACCCCGTGAAAATACCCCACGACTTTTGTAAAAAAATATTTCTAAAGGCCGTGAAAAATATTTGATATTAGAAAAAGACTGAAATTTCGATATCCCGTGAAAAGGCTGTGATAATTTGTCCTTTCATGCTTAATAAAAAATATCACGGCCTTTTCACTGGTTGTTGAATATAAGTGAAAAGGCCGTGATATTTTTTCATGTCAATTTTTTCTTATCCTAATTCAGATTTAAAACATCCCATGTGATTATTGTAATATGGTCTTATTATTTCCACTCACATTTTTCTAAATATCCTATAAACTTTTCATTATAAATATATGTCTGTTTATTTATTATTATATGCAATACTACTGTACAGGACTGACTTTTAAATGGAACCATTCATTGTCATAATTAATGACTTTGTGCCAATAAATATTTTGTATTTAAAGAAAAGTATTTTGCTTCTCGTCTGTACATTATTATAAACAATGTCAGGGGCGTAGCTGCCGTTAGGCACTTTAGGCACGTGCCTACACATAATTTTTTCACAAATATTTTTTTTTTAGTAAAAAAAAAAAATAAACAACGTTATCTGGAGATGCACGCCAGTAAAGTCATCAAAACTCTTTAATTATCGAATGTCATTGTGTACACTAGTCTATCATCCTTAGTAAATGGAGTATTGGATAGAATTGTATGTCTTTATATTTCCCCTTATATAGAAACTATAAACTAGAACTTTGGTTCAGATCATTTCACTTCTATCAACAAATACTTGAATGAATCTCAACTTAGCCACATGATTTTTTTTAAATTAGTTGTTGTTGGCTTTCAACTTGGTCTTCACCCGACCTATAATAAAACCCTTGCCAAAGTTTGGCTGTGCAGGATGTATAAATACGTAGTCACGTCTGGTCAGAATGGGGACGTTAAATCCGATGCCTAGTGTAGGGAGTATGCCACGCTCTCTGTACGTTAAGAAACTTCCAACAACTCTTTGAGGGGTTCGTAGGTGGTCTACTGAAAGGCAAAATTTCTGTTCCTATCCAATAAACCCTCATTTTCCAATGCATGGCGTTTCCAAATTATCAGACCTTCGTCCTGGACGACCCCTATTACAGGACCTAGCTACCTGTTGTATTTATTGTAAATTTGTGTAGTGTTTTTATCCTGAACATGCATGAGCTGTTTGCCACTGGATGTTTAGCAATCAATCAGTCAATCAACAAGCTTTCAGTAACTTCGAGTATTCTCAGATCTCCTAAACAGGTAGGGATTTTACAGTACAGGATATAAGGAAATATGAATTTCTTGAAATATTGTTCGATAGTATGAACAGAACAGAACTTATGCATGAGGCATCGACTGTGTGTGTATGTGTTTGTGTTGCTAGGGGACGGTGAAGGTTTCTTTTAAATGTAGTATCGTCAATATGTACTATCCATTGACGTATATATCAATTATCCTCAATCAGAAAGGAATAGATATATGAAAATACTAAACAGGTTGTGCTGCTTAATAAAGGGCTACGCTGATCCACGCTGGGCAATGCATATTGTAAATATTTTTTTATATATATATATTTCCGATTGTACTGCCGGTTAATTCATCAGTCAGATGTAATTGTGAAATTATGTTTATTATAATTTCTGCGATTTTCTTTTCATATAAAAAAGAAGATGTGGTATGATTGCCAATGAGACAACTGTCCACAAGAGACCAAAATGACATAGAAATTAACAACTATAGGTCACCGTACGGCCTTCAACAATGAGCAAAGCCCATACCGCATAGTCAGCTATAAAAGGCCCCGAAATGATATTTTCATGATAAAATGACAAGTTTTCATGTTTTTTTTGTACACGAAAGTTTGCAACTAAAATGCTAAAAACCGTTTTCCGTCGGGGGGCTTCGCCCTCCTGAACCCCCTACCAGGGCTCTGCCTGGACCTGCTGGAGGCCTCGAGCGGCCCCCAGACCCCCTGCCGCAATTTGTGCCTACAGTTTATTGGATACCTAGCTACGCCCCTGAATGTAAACATTATTTTTAATTGGAACCGAAACATGTAAAAAGGAGAACTTCCCGGAATATCAGACCGTATCCGTATTCGTGTTTCTTTTAGAGTAATTGTAACATTTCCGCAAGGTTGGAAATTTGAAAGACGCCGAAGGTCGATTAATATTTACTTTATAGATGAAAGGTGAGTGACAGCAAGTTTGAGGTAAGGGAGCTACCATTTTATTTTTATGGGGGGCTAGGATGAAATTTGAAAAAAATAGGCAGGACAGGAGATTTGAGTAAAAAAAAAGGCAGGATGAGCAACTTGGTAAAAAAAAAAGGCAGGATGACAATTTGTGTATAAAAAATCAGGATAAACAAGTAAAAAAAAAAGGACAAATTTTTTCATCCTAGCCCCCCCATAAAAATCAAATGGTAGCTCCCTAAGTTAAGTTATTAATATTTTATTCTTTTATGCATCATATCACCAAAATGTTGATGACGTTTGTGAGCATTTCCATTGAACTGATTTTCACTGAATTTGTAGAAACTGCGCAAACATGCATGTGATATATTCACTTATATTTGAGTCTGTTGCACTTGATTCCTTTAATCATTTCGGTTAATGTTTACTAAGACATAGACATAGATAATTGAAAATGATTATAATAGCAATAAGTATCTCTGAAATGGAGTTCACTCTGATAATCAGAGGTGTAACCCCCTTTGAATGTGTAGGGAATGTGTAGGGAGCTATTTAAGTATTTTCTGACTTGGCAGTCGGGACACAGAGTTCAAAAGGGATTCATCAGAGGCGTAGCAGGGAAAGTATTTAATATTTGTACGGCAAAATGTCTGTTCTAGAAGGGTTTGTGCCATATCATAAGAATAATTGGTATGGCAATGAGGTGTTTTAAAAAAATTGGTATGGCGAATGTGCCTGCAGTAAAAGTTGCTACGCCCTGGCCCCCTGTAAAATAAATAGCTGTGACTTATTACGGCCACTTAGTCTAGACAAGTTTGGCTTTAGCCATACATATTACTTCGGACGACGACAACGACGCCGCCGGACGACGACGACGCCAACGTCATACCAATATACGACCACAAAATTTTTTTGCGGTCGTATAAAAAGTACATGGTCATGCAGCAAAAAGTGCCCTAAAATGCAGTTGTTATGGAAGCTTCCAAATTCCGCACTAAATTGGAAAGGTTAATTTTGAATGGCTCCTCAGTTAATAAAAAAATTATATCTTCTACACATTGTGAATTATGAATTTAATTTTCACCTATTTTCAAACCTAAATGGATAAGCTTTCAAATAAAAAATAATTCCAACCTGCATTATCCAATCAGGAGCCTCAAAGTTTTTTATTCTGAGTACCATCTTGGCATGCTTGGGGTAAAAATTTTGCCGGTTGAATGTAAACAAATAATTGCGCTCTTGTAACCTCTATGTCTGACTCGGTCGGAAGTACGATGAATAATGTAAAGAATCATGACGGTGGTCTATTTCCTGTCATATAGATCTGTGTTTTAAATTCATGGGGTCATCTTGCTTGAGAAGATATAAAGGAGAGAGAAACCCAAAATCAAAAAAATGTTGATGACGTTTGTGAGCATTTCCATTGAACTGATTTTCACTGAATTTGTAGAAACTGCGCAAACATGCATGTGATATATTCACTTATATTTGAGTCTGTTGCACTTGATTCCTTTAATCATTTCGGTTAATGTTTACTAAGACATAGACATAGATAATTGAAAATGATTATAATAGCAATAAGTATCTCTGAAATGGAGTTCACTCTGATAATCAGAGGCGTAACCCCCTTTGAATGTGTAGGGAGCTATTTAAGTATTTTCTGACTTGGCAGTCGGGACACAGAGTTCAAAAGGGATTCATCAGAGGCGTAGCAGGGAAAGTATTTAATATTTGTACGGCAAAATGTCTGTTCTAGAAGGGTTTGTGCCATATCATAAGAATAATTGGTATGGCAATGAGGTGTTTAAAAAAAATTGGTATGGCGAATGTGCCTGCAGTAAAAGTTGCTACGCCCTGGCCCCCTGTAAAATAAATAGCTGTGACTCATTACGGCCACTTAGTCTAGACAAGTTTGGCTTTAGCCATACATATTACTTCAAAAAAAACATTTAAATTTAAAAGTCTGTCTTAAAAGTGTCTTTAGTCTTTAAAAAAATCTAAAAAAAATAATATAAGTTGACAATACAGAACTTTGTTAACTAATGATGCCATATTGGATAGGGGGCAGATTTTCTGGAAAATGGTATGAAAATATGGGAAAACCTATGCATGTTTCCAAGTGGTTGTTCTGTTTCAATGATTTTTTTTAGTATTTTTCATACCATTTTCACCTCCAGTATGAAAATCTGCCCCCTATTCAATATGGGGTCATTAACCATGAAGTCCTGTATTGCATGGAATAATATTGTAGCTGTTTAAAGTACATGTATGTACATATATGCCAAAATTAATTTGAATATATAAATAGTTTTTATATACATGTATAATATTTGTAATGTTTCTTTATTTATTCTAGGAATGAAGAGCAAAAGGATATAGCAGTCTTTATATAAAATAGTTCAGGAATCCAGTTGGAAAGAAGAGTTTTTCAGTTAAAAGTATTTCCTGGGAATTAACAGGAACTTCTATAAATGTTTTTCTGGAATAGTTATTCAAAAGGGCAGTGAAGTGAAGGATTACATTAGACAAATATTGCTGAAGTGGTAAAATCAGACCCAAGAGATGTACAAAATTTCTACAATACATGTTATAGCTGACTTTAGCTACTTAATCACATTGACATTTGTGTGCTTTTATGTTTTCTTTACATAATTACTACAGTTCTATTAAAATTAATCTTTTTATTCTTTGTCACAATTACTACTAAAAAAAATACAGCATTTTAATATGTTTTTTCATAGTCTCACTTGCATTGTACTTAAATAAGTTGTCTGTAGATGTTTACACTAGGTTTTCAGGCATTTCACTTCACTTGATTGAAACAGCATTTAATTTTTTTGTTAAATTATGGCCTGAAAAATACATTTAACATTTTACAGGAGTTTTCACAATCAGTGAATGGCTGTTTATCACAGTAGTACATGTACATTTCACGGTCTTTTCACAATGGGCACATAATTTATCACGACTTTTTCACGGTGTACATTTTTGTTTTTCACAGGGTTTCTACGGTCTCTTTACCCAAGTTTTCAGTTGGCACCTCTTCACGGCCTTTTCACAACCAATAAAGGCATATACTGTTCTATATCTACATTTCACAGTCTTTTCACAATGGGCACATAATGCATTATCACGACTTTTTCACGGTGTACATTTTTTTTTTCACAGGGTTTCTACAGTCTTTTCACCCAAGTTTTCAGGTGGCACCTCTTCACGGCCTTTTCACAAACTTTTTACAGCCTTTTCACGACAGTCATTCCACGGCATTGTCACGGATAAGTTTCACGGCCCACCGTAAATTAACCGTGACAAACACTGTAAAAATCACCAGCATTTTTACGGACATTTTCACGGCCAATCTACGGGGCATTGTTCCAGTAGTGTAAAGTGAGAAAATGAGATATCATTTTAAAGAAGGAATATTTTCCTACAGTTTGGTATAAATTACGAATGCTAAATGATATTGGTACAATGTAAATGATTTTATTTCGAAACATGTTGAAAATTTTAAGTACTGCGTCAATAAATACACCAACACGCCGTATTCTGGTAAGGGTTAAATAACTACTTGAAATAGATGTGACATTGACATACAATTTAAAAGCTTAGTCTTTTTTCTATCACATAGTGTTGGTTTTATGAAAATGGTGATAAAAACGATTTTGCTATGATTTTTCTAAATGCCATGTTTATAGTTCACATTGACGCCATTTTGTTCAGTCAAGTTCCACACCGACAAAGAAATTACAGGCAAGAAATGTATACAAGACTTCCGATTGGGATTCATTGTGCTGTTTTATACACGATTTTAATCATTTATTTTTTTGTCAAATACTATTTTTATACTTAATCGTTGTTTGGTATTGCAGTTTGCCATTATTAAGCTTTGCAGCAAATTACCACAAGCTTAAAAGCAAAACAGTTCCTTCCTTTTTTCTAGAAGAGCAGTAGTCTAGGAGGTCGCAAAATATTCCTTCGGTGTTAAAATAAATAATATGCGAATGTCGGAAAGTTTTAACTGTTTCTAATCAAAAAATTTATTGCACCACAGCATAATTTAGCATTTATTAATAGGTGAGCTCGGCGTGATTTCTTTTTGACACCTTAAATCAGGGACAGCCTATAGTTAGTATACACTGTTCCTGCTTAAATATATATACGACAAAAATTAGCTCATCAATGATACATGATAGATTATACCTGCAAATTGGATATCCCATACCGGTGTTTATTATAACACCTCACTACAAACCAGTAAAAGTCTGAAATGGCCTATATATGTACTCGAATGTACTGATTTTTACTCGATCAGTCTGAATTGGTCTGAAATTTACTTGATAATACTCGACTGAAGTCTGAACTTGTACTCGACCCTTACTCGACCAGTACTAAACCATTATATACGCGTCTGAACCATGCTCGACCTAGTCTGAACCATACTCGACCTAATCTGAACCATACTATTTTTTGTATCTATCTATTGTATTTCATCAATTTAGGAACTGTTTTTAACAACAGCTATTTCCCCTGGCTAGAAATTTGAACAACAATTTGAAATTAAAAATGTATTCAATATAGCACTGAAACCAAAATTTCACAATAAACATAATATAACTTCATCACCATATTCCTCAACACTTATATACATACATACAGTATATATCACCTTTAAAATAAAAATAAAACAAGCTGATCAAATAATCTCAAAACTGAATTGTGACTAATATTTTCAATGTTATTCAAAAAATTTTAATGTTTCAGATATATTTTATGGTTACTGGACAATTTTCACCATTAACTTAAGCCTCGTATAGATTTATGGTGTCAGTTGAGTTTAGTTAATAATGCAGTGAACATTTTTTTTATTAAAATATATGTAAAATAGCATATAACAGTCAGGGGACTTACTTAAATGAGTGATTCTCTAAATCACTGATTCAAGTAACATTATGTCCATAAAGGTTGGAAGTAAGAGTTGTCTTTCTTTAATAATCACCTATCTAAGTAGTACAAATTAATCACTAGACTAAGTGATTTTATTGTAGCTTTAAATATAGAATACTAATGATCCAGGGACTAATTATGTTGCTAACATTATCAGAACCAACATCTGTGTTGATAGGATGACAGGGTCATGTCAGGTGATGACCTTAACTAAATCTAGGATAATGACATAATAATTACTTGTTTAAGTATCATACCTCAATTTCCTTCCAAAAAATCACTTCTTTAAGTATCATTATTTTAATAACCCCCACTAATTTCAACATCCCCGAAGTGTGAAATTTTGATCGCGAACAGTAGAATTTTATTACATAATCTATAAGATGAAACCTTGAATTTTACAGGAAAAATACTCCCACTGCTGGGAAAATTCTGTTAAGAAAGTATCAGTTCATTATGTTAAGCCGTTTTTATAGCATTTTTTCAACTAAAATAGAATTTGAAGCTAAATGATTGCATCAAAGGCATAAACCTTGCTGCTTAAAAGAAGCAAAAAGTTAATTTTTTTCAATTTTACTAATGAAAAGATATTATCTAAGCCTATGTGTTTAAAATTTTAGTAAAACTACAAAATCACAATTTGTGACCAAACTTTGAATTTGCTATTTAAATTAGTGATTTAAAAATCACTTATTTCAATAAGTATCCTGACTGTATAAAGCAACTTAATAAATTTAAAAAATGACACCTTTGTTTTGTTAAACCAAGAATTTAATATAACCATGATAATAGAACTTCCATAGTAATCCTGTGTTAAACTTTTAAAAAAGGAAATGTGTTCCAAAGTTACAGTAAAAATTTATTTCAAATAAATATAAATAATTTTTGTCAAAATTAAAGACATGGCATACAAGAAGCACTTTAATAAGGTTTAATTACCTCAGTACATGTGTGTTTTACAGGTAAAAAGAAAGCCCTATTTTTCTTAAACTCGTGTATTACTTATCTAGTGAATTCAAAAGGCCTTGCGATTTAAGTTTCAGAGGATGTTGCAATTTTGAATGAATGTTATTTAGAATTTAATACTCTCTGACCAGGTGTGATCTTTTTCATGAGTTTGCCCCCAAGCAGGAGGTATTACTTTATACTTCACTACTAACATGACTAATCAGAAGAACAATTTTATTAATTTCTTTAATTTTTATCCCTTTTTGATATATATTGAATATAATATATCCCAAATTATAATAACAGATATATTTCTAAAATAAGGTTAAACAATTTCAGTGATTTTGTTGGCTGTTGTTACCTCATTAAAAAGATAATTATATAACTATTGTACATTTTTTGTATGTAACCATGAAACCTATGTAGTTTTATTTAGGAATTTAGGAAAATTAATTAAAAAAAACACATGCCAAACAAGAAGCACCTTAATACATGTAAGGTTTAAGTACCCGCAGTATAGGTGTGGTTTTAAGGTAAAAGAAATTTTTTTTTTAACAAAACTCTAAAACTTTAAATTTAATATAAATAAATTATTATATAAGATAATTTGATTTAACTATCTCTATTCGATAAATCTGAGAATCATGTAAGAATGTAAAAATCTGTTTTTATAATATATCTTTATTTTATTGTGGCTGTTGTCATGTCAGTTAAAAAGAAATTTATTTTAACAGTTAAAATTTAGAAAAAGTAGAGGTTATTTGGTCAAGTATGGTTCAGACTGGTCGAGTATTGTTCAGACCTTTGGTTGAGTATGGTTTAGACTGAAAAAAATAGGTCGAGTACAGGTCGAGAATGGGTTAAGACTGTTTCAGACTGGTCGAGTAATAGTTCAGACTATTTTCAATGGCAAAGATAAGGGTCAAGTACAAATCAGTACAGTCGAGTATGGAAAGACTGGGGTCGAGTAATGTCGAGTAAACTTCAGACCAATTCAGACTGGTCGAGTAAAAATCAGTAGTCGAGTACAGATATAGGCCATTTCAGACTTTTACTGGTTTGTAGTGCCTATTATCTAAGTTCTTTTATCTAGACAAAATACTACATCTGTTCACGTACTTCTTTCTTTATACTTTTTTCTAACTTTTTGCATTACCTTAAATCTTTTTAAAAACTTGTATAATGTTAGTCCGAGATTACTCTGACGTCCAACAGCTGTTTTGCCAGACAAGCTGGGGCAGTTGGACGTCAGAGCTCGTCCCATATCAAAAAGTGGATATTTGCCCGTCCAAAATAGATGCGCTGCTTCTGGAGCCGACTGACGGTCTTGGAATTATATAAATCGGGCATCAATTTGTTCATTTTTCATTTATCTCTTCATTTATGTAAGTTTCACCTACCTGCCACCCTTTATTTTTCCATATTTAGACAGTTTCACAGTGCCCCATCGATTCCTGCATTTTAACTTTCATTTTCAAATGGACGTGACGTCAAGTTACGAGAGACTTCGCGGCCTCGAGACTGAAGTATGCAAATTTTTATGCTAATTTCGGCAATAAACTTTTAGTAGCAACCATGATTAAAACCGGAATACCCTCGGTCATTCAGCTTATTTGCATCTTAAATGAACGAGGTGTTAGATTATGTATTCATATTGACCCAGGGTCACTTGCATAAATCACCTTCCACAATGCAATGCGGCTTACTTTTTTCTCGTTGTCAAATTGAGTTAAAACACAGAAATCGATGGGTCTCTGTGAAAACTGTCTAAATATGGAAAAATAAAGGGTGGCAGGTAGGTGAAACTGAATTATAGTTATCTCGTACCATTGTAAACTCGTACCAATGTCAACTCGTACCACTAAAAAAAACTCTTACCAATTCAAACTCGTACCACTGCTAACTCGTACCAATGCAAACTCGTACCACTGCTAACTCGTACCACGGTAAATTCATACCATTGTAAACTGTACCAACTTATTTAAATGCATTCAAATGGTGTTTAATGATGAATATATACTTTAATTTCACTCAATACTTCTTAAGTCTGTAAAATGTATATAATTTGAAATTACAATGACCAATTTGTAGCTAATTTTCTTTGTCTAATTGGATAGAGAAAACCGTGGCAGATTGGCTTTGTTGTCTCCCTTGAATAGACTATTTTTAAACTTTTACTGACAACTATTTGATTTAATTTTAATCATTCCAAATCAGTAACATTGAATAGATTTGGGTATTTTTCTATTGTTTCTAAACGAATTTTATTTAATGAAAGAATTTATTTATTGTGTTTTAAAGGTTTAAAATTGTTTATGACCTACAGTTAGAAAGTATGAAATGTATTTTATACAATATTCAGCACTATGTTGAAGAATATGACCATTCTTAAATATCATATTTATGAAAGATGTTATCATTCTTCTCATTTATATCTATCAGCTGTAGAGGAAGATATGCAACGCTCTCTCTAGAAAAGTAGCTGATATATGAAATGGCACCTGAGATAATCCTTGGTTTTAAGAGGGGTTCGTATTGCTTAGTCTTCTATGTTGTGTCTTGTCAGTTAGAGCTCAGACATAAATAAGTCTAAATCTGCTTTTAACTCATAGAGGTCTAAATTTGTAGATTCAAAGATTTGTCTCCCTTTAATTTAAGACAATTTATGACTTCAATAAGTCGATAAGTGTAAAGAAAGAAATATTTGACCTAAATTAAAAAGTTGCAAATATTGACTCCTACAAGTCGATAAGTTAACAAAATTGGTCAACTTCAAGACCCATGCATATTTATATAAAGGTCATGCATCTGTATGAAATTATGACAATATTGAAAGACAATGCTTTGTCTTCTAAAGAAAAATATGCATGAGAGCCTAAAAAAACGGAAATAATGTTTATTTACTTTATAATGCAACCATCTATAGCCACACTAAATGAAGAAATAATCATATGTTAGGCTAATACATTCAATTAGATAATTAAATATAGATAGCTCATGTCCTTGTGAATCTTCAGACAGGTTAATGATGTTATAAGGTGGTGTACTTTGGCCAGCAAATGAAATTAAGTCTTTTCATAACCATAAAAAGACTTAAACAAGTCTGTCATTTTCTGACTTAAATAAGTCTGAATATGAAAGTATATTTTTATGATAAATGCATATTTTGACTTCTGTGAGTCGAAAACAAAAAACGACTTGTTTATGTCTGAGCTCTGACTGCTTGTGTTTTGTACTTTTGACAATAAGTTGCTTGGTTTGTAAGAATAACATCATTTAAGGTAGCAGGGGCATATTTTGTGAAACAAGTTGGTTTATTTATAAAATTTGTGAAATCAAAAATATCACAGATATCATTTAGGGGGTACATTTTGCTGGGAGAGCATGTTATAATTTAAGTCACCAAGTAGAAGAAAATTATCATAAATGGTTGATAATTTATCATATGTACATATAAACTCATTTTAAAATTATCATCTTTTATTGTAGGAGGTCTATAAAGTCCTGCAATTAACCATTTTCTATTATTAATATGCATTTCTACCATAATTGATTCATTAAATTTAACTTCATATTTTCTTTTCTGTCGCATGCTATGTCAGATCTAACATACATAACAAGTCCGCCGCCATGAGATGTTCGGCCTTTCCTCCAGAAGTGGAAATTATCGACTTTAAATAGGCGTCTGGAAAAGAGTCATCTATTTTGTTTCTGCTATAATCAACATATCTCGGTGTTTTACATAGAAGTTCTTTAATGGAACAAAATTTGTATCTTAGGCTGTTGATATTAAGGTATGCACACGTAAATGTATCATGGTGCTTCCTTCGTGCCTCATTAAGTTCTGAAAATATATCATATTGATGTTCATCTCCCGAGTCACTGTTTACAATATTTATTGACCCATTTGTGAACTCCCGGATAGGTTAAAACTGGTACTACAGCTCTGGTTAAAGGTGTCATTAAAAAACGATTCCGTAAAGTTTGGGAGTCGCTGGCTGCATCCATAGCAATAAAATGTATCATCTGTCGAATATGTTTCATTTTGATGCTTTATTTACCACAATTTCAAGAACATTCATGTATAAAAATTAACAAAACATCAAATATTACTATTTTTTCTCTCAAGAAATACACCTTATGTTTTATTCACATATATATCATACCCAAACTATTACATAGATATAAACATGTCTTTCACATGGCATTAAAATAAATTATATGTTTTCAAACAAATAACTGGCACTATTGTTACATAAGAATTGGTACTATTGTTACATAAAATATAAACATAAATGAAGCACTAATAATCAATGTTTGAGCACTGTCTATGTTCATTTCATGACCTATGTAGTTTCTGTGTGAAGCAACTCAAGAAGTTTAATTCAAGCTGTTAAATTATATAACAACAATCAAAATTTAATATGATTAAACAAGTTGATCAGTTAATAATCTACCAATAATCACACATTCAAAAGAATTTAATATATTAATTAGCATGGTGATTAAGAAATTACATTCGTATTTTTGTCTAAGTTTTCATTAAAATCTGGTATAAAATTCAAAGATATTTTAATTTTTGTATAAAGCTTAAACAAATAATCATAAAACATTCGTATTTTTGTCTAAGTTTTCATTAAAATCTAGTATAAATTTCAAATAATTCAACTTTTTTTATTAAGTTTACCCCAAAAATCATAAAACATTCGTATTTTAAATATATTTTTAATGGTACGAGTTTGCAGTGGTACAATTCTGATTGGTACGACTTCCCAGTGGTGCGAGTTAACGTTGGTACGAGTTAACTTTTTTGGTACGAGTTTACGTGGTACGAGTTTACAGTGGTACGAGTTAACTTGCTTCCGTGAAACTTACATAAATGAAGAGATAAATGAAAAATGAACAAATTGATGCCCGATTTATATAATTTAAAGGCCGTCAGTCGGCTCCAGAAGCAACAAAGCAGCGCATCTATTTTGGACGGGCAAATATCCACTTTTTGATATGGGACGAGCTCTGACGTCCCATGGCCCTAGCTTGTCTGGCAAAACAGCCGTTGGACGTCAGAGTAATCTCGGACTAGTATAATGTCAAATTTCATCTAGTAATTGATCTTAATTGTTGCATACCTTCGTGAAATATCAGTAGGAGGTACAAGAAAAAAATGTTTTTCAGAAGTAACTTTGTTTAAGGTTGTATTTTTTGTTTATTTCATTTAAGGAATTGTATATCTAAATAGACAATTCCTTGTTTCATTTCATGATTAAATGACCAAGTTCGATAACTACTGCCAGATAAGTAATGAGCCAGTTAGAGCGACGGGATGTAATTAACACACCACCCAAGTCAGAGATGCATCATACAATTTTCTTTGAAGTCGGCCGCGTTTCCATTCCTTTTAAATATACAATTCCTTGCCTTGTCAATGTTTACAATCTTTTCCCACCATATCTTTGGAAAACCACGTGGTTTCCGCAAAATCTCGCGAGATTACAACGAGCTACAATTTGCGGGAAATTCAAATTTTCAATTTTCTTTACCGATCGCTATGTTTCTATGCAAAATCAAAAATCACGCAAATAAGTGATTTTGAAAATCACTTGTACAAGTAACTCCCCTGACTGATAAAGAATAGAGAAAATGGCCTAAAATTAAAGAATACAGAAATGAATGACCCCCTACCCCTTAGAGGGAGCTACCATTTGATTTTTATGGGGGGGCTAGGATGAAAAATTTTGTCCTGCTTTTTTTTTTAGTTGTAATCTCTGTCCTGCCTTTTTATTTTTTACTCTATTCGGCCCTGCCTTTTTTTTTTACTAGTTTATCCTGATTTTTTTTACACAAATTGTCATCCTGCCTTTTTTTTTTTACCAAGTTGTTCATCCTGCCTTTTTTTTTTACTCAAATCTCCTGTCCTGCCTATTTTTTTCAAATTTCATCCTAGCCCCCCCATAAAAATCAAATGGTAGCTCCCTAATCCAGACACTCCTTCGTAGAATCGTTGTTGACAGGGTATTTGAACTACTCTTTCTTATGAGTATATCACAGAAACAGATAATACCATGCCACCTATCTGGTATTACTATTAACACATGATTAAAGAAGTATTATGACAATATGCATATAAAGAAACAGTCCGAGAACCTTGCAAGTTTGGTCAACTAATACAACATGTGTTCTATATGGTAACACATTCTACTAAAAAAGAAATGTCATCAGCAGTGCAGTCTCTCATCATAAAGAATAATGTTCACGTGATTGAGGTCTCAGATACAGTCAAACTGTAAAAAGTGTCATTTTACCATAAAGAGGGACCATTGTTTCCAAACATTATTATTTCCATTCATCTATACTGTACACGAACTCAAAGATGGAAAACCTAAAAAAAAGGAGAGCTAATAACTCTCAGATAATTGCTATTTACCAGCACATTTTTTGCTGTTGTAAACTCGTATATTCAAACAGATTCCTTACAGAGAATGCGCCAAACTTTACAATGTTATATTTGGTTTGCCAGTTTTCCCACTGTCTTAAGAGTTCAAGGTATTAACTTTAAATAATTCACTCTTCAATTAAGTACAAACATTGTTGCATAAAGACAAACTAAACTAATGTTCTTCTCAAATATGTCAAATGAAATAATTCTGTACACTGAACCAAGCATCTCACATATAATTGTTTAAGCAGTCAAGCCTAATTGGAGCCTTGACTTTCTTATTTCTCTGCTTTTGGAGAGATACAACGCTGCATATCTTCATGTTAAGTTATTTGACGAAACATCACAAAGTATGATATTTAGTTTGACAAAATGTTCGCTACTCCGCGTCTCGATTATTCTATATTTTGTTTGCGTAAATAGATGCTGATCCCACTATTTTCAGTTATACATATCTACCAACCAACCTTGATAATTTGCATTACCTGTTCTTAGTCATTCGATGGACAAGGTCAAGTGAGTTTTAATATATATTTAAAATGCAAGAGGGAATAGAAATATGGTCACTTTGGTCTTCTTCCGACTGGCAGTAAACCCTTGCCAAAGTTGGTTTGAATGTGCGGGTGTATAATTTTCAACCAATGTCAAAGTGGTGACGTTATATCCAATGCCTCGTTTAGAGAGATTGTTATGCTCTCTGCAGGTTAAGAACCATTGCAACAGCTCTTTGAGGGTCCGTCGGTGGACTTTTGTCTGAGCCTGTTGCAAAGCAAATTTCTGTTCCTATTCAAAATACTTTCATTGTCCAGTGGCAGTCCAAGTTTCATTGACCTTTTTTCATCCCGGATGGCATCTATTTCAGGACCTACCTATTGTATTTATTGTTAAAGTGTTCTCGTCCTGAACATGCATGTAATATTTGCCACTGGGCATTAGCCAAAATTATGATATTGTAAGTATTTTATGAATATGTTTTTTTTTTATTATTTTGAGGACTCTCAGGAGAATCAGTTTTAACTAATGGGATTATACTCTTGAAATAAAGATTATTTTTAAAATATTGTTCAATTATTCCGTGTCTGACTATTGGGGTGTTGGACAAATGGGGCATCGGACTATTGGGTTGTCAGAGCAATGGGGTGTTGGACCAATGGGGCATCGGACTATTGGGTTGTCAGACCAATGGGGTGTTGGACAAATCGGGCGTCGGACTATTGGGGTGTCAGACCAATAGGGTGTCGGACAAATGGGGCATCAGACTATTGGGGTGTCAGACCAATGGGGTGTCGGACAAATGGGGCATCGGACTATTGAGTTATCAGACCAATGGGGCGTCAAACTATTGGGGTGTCAGACCAATGGGGTGTCGGACTATTGGGCTGTTAGACCAATGGGGTGTCGGACTAATGGGGCGTCGGACTATTGGGGTGTTGGACCAATGGGGTGTCGGACTAATGGGAAAATGAGATCAAGGTCATATTAATACTGCTAGACAGACATTTTCACCTTTCATCGTTCAATACATCAAATTTAGTTGACCTTTTGCTTAAGGCTTATGACCCCTTCTGTAGCCATGTGAATTACGAAATTTTCAAACTGCAATAGTATCAAAACAGCAAAGATAATGAATAATAGAGATGGACCATTTTGTACATATACCAAGGGGAAACTTCGTGCAGAGCATTATTATTAATTTTTCATTGCATTTAATAGAAAAAGGGGATTTTGTGGCGAATAAAACCAAGATTTTTGTAGGAAATACAGAGACTATAATACAGAGATTTTTGTTATAAAATTTTAAACATAGATTACTCTCTTGTTTTTCCATGATGTGCTAGCATTTATTGTTTACAAAAAGTGCTAAACAACCTTCAAATTCCAAAAAACCTCGTGCTGAATCGAGTGCACCCTAGAAGGTGTACTGGGATTGGTCCATATTTATATTTGTTTTAACCAATATCTAAATTTATAAACTTTTTAAGGAAAGCATTGCTAGCACTGCATGCAATAGTCCTCTATCTATAAAGCACTGAATTGCCAAATATGAGAGTACAAGGGGAAAGGCTGTTGATTTTCTATAAAATTTCCATATGTTTATCATTGAATCAACACAAGGGTACAAAATCTTTAAAGTACCTGAGATATTGACTACAAAAACCTAACATTGATCAATAATAAATGAAATAAGGTCAAGGTCAGGTGAACCCTGTCTGTCAGGCAGATCATTTATTTATAATTTATTACTTGTATGTCAGCAATGGCCCTGCAAGTATACTTTGCAGAGTTAAATGGTCATTCATTACAGGTTTTTCTGATTATTCCAATTTTCAATTAGTTCTGGATTATCCAAGTGAGAAGTGTGGGAAATGTACAAGCATTTTTTAATAGTTTGTTTACTTCAGCTAATGTTTATCTTGCTGTGAACTGTTACATTTACATTCAAACTATTTATATAAAAGGCTCTAAGCTATGTAAAACACATACCAAAACTGATGTTGGAAGGAATGGAATGACATCACACAAAAGAATGGTCTAACCATGATTTGACATCTCGTACACATGCTAACACCTCCTGGTGTGGTTTATCACGAAAACTTGATTCTATTTCCTTTTGTAGCTGAGGAAGTGTCATGGCATTAACCCGTCGTAATCTGTGTGAAATTACTGAAAATCGTCCTCATGTGTATGTCCCTAAAGAAGGAAAGACAGATAAGCCTAAAAGTATGCAAAAACACAAAAACAATCAATTGAAATATATCAAGAACTAAGGCATATTTTACATATATATGGAAGAAGGGAATATTTGTCTATGGACAGCAACATAGCAATAAATAATCAAAATACAAATAAGTTACTTTTCCAAGTGACCCAACGTACCTAACAGCTCATCATTTACATATTTTTTTTGAATTCAAGGATAAAGAGAACAAAACTAAAGATTAAATTTAAAAGAAATTTTACATTTATATTGTACTTGTGCATGCTTAACGTTAGTACCAGTTGACTTTTAGTGGTACAAGTTGACGTAGTACGAGTTTGAAATAGTATGAATGGACTTGTTTCCCTGGAAGGAACACTGAGTTTGGGTTCTACAGTACAAAAGTTATGAGACACAAATCAGACAAATATTTACTACTTCAGGGATCAAAGGTGAGGTCTGATTGACCTGCCCATAGTAAATGCAGAGGGTTAAAAGGGGGAGGTGGTGCGCAGGTTTACAACGAAATCGAAATAAACTATTGCCGGCTGGCCAAACTAAGAGATTCTCCACGAGGACCATTATACCAGCGGTAGAGGTAGTTATTGCCTTTAAAATGGCCTATATGACTTATGCCCTAGACCCGTACGATTCAGTCAGCAAAGGTTACCCTTGTATATCACGAAGTCGAAATAAATTATTGCTGGTTGGCCAAACTAAGAGCTTCTCCACGTGGGCTATTATACCAGAGGTAGAGGTAGTTATTGCCTTTAAAATGGCCAAAGCACTTAGCACCTAGACCCGTACGAGTTTGTCAGCAGATGGTTAAAAGGAAGGGGTGGTACGCCGGTTTACCACGAGGTCGAAATAAACTATTGCCGGCTTGCCAAACTAAGAGCTTTTCCACGTGGGTCATTATACCAGAGGAAGAGGTAGTTTTTGCCTTTAAAATGGCCTATATCACTTATGCCCTAGACCCGTACGAGTTGGCAAAGGGTTAGGAGGGTACCCTGGTATATCACGAAGTCGAAATAAATTATTGCCGGCTGGCCAAACTAAAGGCTTCTCCACTTGGGCCATTATATCAGAGGTAGAAGTAGTTATTGCCTTTAAAATGGCCTATATCACTTATGCCCTATACCCGTACGAGTTTGTTAGCAGAGGGTTAAAAGGGGAGGTGGTACGCCGGTTTACCACGAAGTCGAAATAAACTATTGCCGGCTGGCCAAACTAAGAGATTCTCCACTTGGGCCATTATAGCAGAGGTAAAGGTAGGCATTGCCTTTAAAATGGTCTAGAGCACATATGCCTCAGACCCGTACGAGTTTCTTAGCGAGGGTAAGGGGAGTACTCTGGTATATATCACTAAGTCCTAAAAAAAACTTTTGCCGGCTGGCCAAAATAAGAGGTTTTCTACGTGGGCAATTATACCAGAGGTAGAGGCAGGCATTGCCTGTAAAATGGCCCATAGCACTTTTGCCCTAGACATGTACGAATTTTTCAGCAACGGATAGGAAAGGTCTATGGTATATTACAAAGTCAAAATTAACTATTGCTATGAATTTTCTCGGAAACGTGACGTTTTTAGTTGTTTTGGTATATATTTTGGTTCTTCAATTCAAGCACATGTTTTTCCTTATTTTAGGAATGGGTTGTTATATATTTAGAAACTCTTTTGTTTTCAATCTTGATTTGATGTGCACGTATTTTCTTTTGCGATATGAAGTAAGTCAAGTAAAGATTTTTTTACTTAAATGCGTCCATCAGATAGATTTCCTATTGCAACCATAAATAAATGTTTATCAATAGTCATATATTTTCCAAGATAATATTTTAAAAGTGAAATAATATTTTTATGTTTTATCTAAATGTAATATCATAGTTCCACCAAACAACTCTATTGTTTCAAACATTTAATTGTGTTTATAAATATCGATAAATAAGGAATCAAAATCGAAGAATACCCTAATTTAGCAAACGGTCGTGTATTTGACAGTTTTAGTAACTTCATTTATATACCACTGGAGAAAAAACACAATAAATTAACATTGTGACTACAATTAACATGCATAACATGCATTACACTCAGTAAAATACTACAGACACGTAAAATGAACGTGTTGCTTTGAAAAAAAATAAAACTGATCAAAAATTGTTATGCAGAGTAGATGTAATATGGTTAACTGGTAATTTGTATGGTCTTTACATATAAAAGGACCAAAGATTTGAAGATAAATATGTGTGGTATGGTTGCTATTGAAACAGCCGTAGACCAAAGGACAAATATATGAACATCTAATGCTAATGACCAAAACTGATACCAAATTGTAAGCTTTAAAAATCATCGCTGCGACTGATTAGTCAACATGGTCAATTTGAAATTGTTATTATTGTTTTACTTGTTATCTAGTTTCAAAAATTTAACGGACGCGTTACGTAAAGACATATAGCTGAAAGAATTCACTTCGACATAAATCAATCAATGAAAAGGCTTACATTTATTTCAACATGAAAAGAATTCACCTCGACAAAGATCAACCAATGAAAAGGCTTACATTTATTTCATAACATTTTCAATCCCGTGTCTTCAATTACGTCCGCGTTTTGTGTATAAATCAATGCAACGAAAGCGGGAAATTATCATAAATGGTAGGTTTCTTCGCAGGATTTCCCATAGTAACAGTGTTAATAAACTATGCCATTCAAGGATTATTCAAACGGATTAACACAGGTAAGTTATTCTTTTCAATTATTGAAGTTAATCAAAATACAATATTTCATTACAATTCTTAATTGTATCATATCTAGATCGATACCTCATTAATTTAATAATAGTTTTTAGCTATCATTGCCATATTTTAACGCCAATTATGTCACGCCAATTTTAACCACATTTAACATATTATCAACCCTGAGATTGAAATATTATATTTAGTACGCCAACAAGTGGAAAGGTCGTTCATAAAACTGTTTAAAAGTATCTTTACTGATTTTATATTAACCTTTTGGGTTTAAATATTAACATTTAGATTTATGATGAGAATATTGTTTCTCATATTCGTCAGAAGTTATTCAGTTTTAAACAATCAAGTGATAAAATCTGTTTTCCTCGATTTTGATTAGTTTCAATAAGCGTGATTAAAACATAGGTTTGGTAGCCTTTCCCTTTCCTTTTTTAAATATTTTTATGTCAGGACCATTAGACGTAACTTAAATTCATAGTATCACAGCTTCAGATCGATGTGTCTATAAAGGTTGTAACAACAACTAAGAAGCATATAAAGGATGGGTTCAAAGCTACGATTTGATAGACTTCGCTAAATCTTTTTCAATTTTTATTGTTAAGTTTTGCCTTCTAACTTAAAAACAATCTCCGGCGCAGAGATCATATCCGTTCCGTTCAATACTTCGTAACACTACACTCTATAGGTGGCACGGTAGTATTTCCTGGCCCATAAGGGATAATGATAGCCTTTTTAGGATTTTCACCACTTTCTAACACTGCGAAAAATTCTACATACACAGTTAACTGAAGTACTTTCATTATACTAATCAGAAATAAATTTGAATATGTATCATGACCGTTTACTTTTTGCTATTTTAAAAACCTAAGGCCACTAGTGCTTTTAGGTCTTTTATCATGCAGTGAATACAAAATTAAAAATTCTCAAAAATCATTTTCACCTGTATGTAAAATTCTTTCATATTTTCTACACCTGATTCATCCTCAGTTTGGGAAAGTATGTTCAGTTGATACTGTATTTTTTGTCCAATCACACTGTTCAGATACATTGACTTAAGTAGGGTACACAAAAGAGCAACCTAAATTCCGGAATGCAAATACTACCGTGCTACCTTAACCAAGACATCACAGACTTGAAACCAGTCATGACACCTATGATGCATAGACTTCTTACTAGGAAACATATTACAATAAAGAATACTAGTCTGCACTTATTTCTTACCAAAAAAATATTAAAGATTATACCCCTACCCCAGCTGGAATATTTTCACTTTTTTTTCATCTTACCATTTTTACTTAAGGAGTGAACAAAACCCAAATATATGATGTTTCAAATCAACACAGAAGTAAAACATGGTGATTAAGGAGGAGTTATTGGATTGCCAACTCTATTTATAGTTAATCTGACTGAAAGAAACAGTTTAAGCACCAAATCATGAAAAATGATAGTAGAGTCCATTCCACATTTTACAGCATGCCTTACATTCCTTTGAGCATTTCCAGATTATGAAGGCAATACAACAAGGTTCTTTAGATGGCAGTTAACTATTATTCTAAAAAAAATTTGACTGTACATGTACTAGAATATATCTCTAAGTTGACTGATTGTCTATTTCTCATGTATGCATTAAGTTAAATTATGTCCCCTTACATAATCAATTTACATTTATTGTGCTTTTCAGTGTCAGAAAATTAAAACAATTAATGCCATTTGCATGGAAAATGAATAAACTATTTAATCTTGCTCATATACAATCCTAATCACATTTTTTGTCCAAAACATTGTCTTGTCAATGTAAAGAAACCCCTAATGCTATCCCTATTTCAGCTAAATATGAGGGCTAAATGAATAAGTAAGGACCCCTTAACCACTTACTAGTTCCAAAAAGCTTTTACTGGTGTCATGTTACCACAGAACTACAAATTAAACCTGAAGAAAACTAGTATAGCTGTACTTGTGTGGAAAAAATAAGAAATTATGCACTTTATTTATTACGGTGAAAATTATAGGACGACAGGCAACTAAAATATGTCGCGTCTCAAATTCCAGTTGTTGCACATGTGTCAGACACTGCGAAAAGTTAAAGCGAAACTTTATAATTAAAATGTATTGCAAGTTACTTAAAAATAAAGAAATTTTACTTTCTAGGTAAATTTTAACATTAGTATCCACAGATCAGGCAAAATTTGCTGAATCAGCAATTTTCACTCCCAGGGTGAAATTTAAGGGCTGTTTTATTCTACTTACCCTTAATCAACTTTTTATTGATAAACTTACAAATTGCATAGGTAAAAAAATACCTTTATTGATTTAGTGTTAACATATATATCCCAGTTAAGGTGGCACGGTAGTATTTCCTGGCCCATAAGGGATAATGATAGCCTTTTAGGATTTTCACCACTTTCTAACACTGCGAAAAATTCTACATACACAGTTAACTGAAGTACTTTCATTATACTAATCAGAAATAAATTTGAATATGTATCATGACCGTTTACTTTTTTGCTATTTTAAAAACCTAAGGCCACTAGTGCTTTTAGGTCTTTTATCATGCAGTGAATACAAAAATTAAAAAATTCTCAAAATTCATTTTCACCTGTATGTAAAATTCTTTCATATTTTCTACACCTGATTCATCCCTCAGTTTGGGAAAGTATGTTCAGTTGATACTGTATTTTTGTCCAATCACACTGTTCAGATACATTGACTTAAGTAGGGTACACAAAAGAGCAACCTAAATTCGGAATGCAAATACTACCGTGCTACCTTAACCAAGACATCACAGACTTGAAACCAGTCATGACACCTATGATGCATAGACTACTTACTAGGAAACATATTACAATAAAGAATACTAGTCTGCACTTATTTCTTACCAAAAAATATTAAAGATTATACCCCTACCCCAGCTGGAATATTTTCACTTTTTTTCATCTTACCATTTTACTTAAGGAGTGAACAAAACCCAAATATATGATGTTTCAAATCAACACAGAAGTAAAACATGGTGATTAAGGAGGAGTTATTGGATTGCCAACTCTATTTATAGTTAATCTGACTGAAAGAAACAGTTTATAATTAAGCACCAAATCATGAAAAATGATAGTAGAGTCCATTCCACATTTTACAGCATGCCTTACATTCCTTTGAGCATTTCCAGATTATGAAGGCAATACAACAAGGTTCTTTAGATGGCAGTTAACTATTATTCTAAAAAAAATTTGACTGTACATGTACTAGAATATATCTCTAAGTTGACTGATTGTCTATTTCTCATGTATGCATTAAGTTAAATTATGTCCCCTTACATAATCAATTTACATTTATTGTGCTTTTCAGTGTCAGAAAATTAAAACAATTAATGCCATTTGCATGGAAAATGAATAAACTATTTAATCTTGCTCATATACAATCCTAATCACATTTTTGTCCAAAACATTGTCTTGTCAATGTAAAGAAACCCTAATGCTATCCCTATTTCAGCTAAATATGAGGGCTAAATGAATAAGTAAGGACCCTTAACCACTTACTAGTTCCAAAAAGCTTTTGCTGGTGTCATGTTACCACAGAACTACAAATTAAACCTGAAGAAAACTAGTATAGCTGTACTTGTGTGGAAAAAATAAGAAATTATGCACTTTATTTATTACGGTGAAAATTATAGGACGTACAGGCAACTAAAATATGTCGCGTCTCAAATTCCAGTTGTTGCACATGTGTCAGACACTGCGAAAAGTTAAAGCGAAACTTTATAATTAAAATGTATTGCAAGTTACTTAAAATAAAGAAATTTTACTTTCTAGGTAAATTTTAACATTAGTATCCACAGATCAGGCAAAATTTGCTGAATCAGCAATTTTCACTCCCAGGGTGAAATTTAAGGGCTGTTTTATTCTACTTACCCTTAATCAACTTTTTATTGATAAACTTACAAATTGCATAGGTAAAAAAATACCTTTATTGATTTAGTGTTAACATATATATCCCAGTTAAGGTGGCACGGTAGTATTTCCTGGCCCATAAGGGATAATGATAGCCTTTTAGGAATTTCACCACTTTCTAACACTGCGAAAAATTCTACATACACAGTTAAGTGAAGTACTTTCATTATACTAATCAGAAATAAATTTGAATATGTATCATGACCGTTTACTTTTTTGCTATTTTTAAAAACCTAAGGCCACTAGTGCTTTTAGGTCTTTTATCATGCAGTGAATACAAAATTAAAAAATTCTCAAAATTCATTTTCACCTGTATGTAAAATTCTTTCATATTTTCTACACCTGATTCATCCCTCAGTTTGGGAAAGTATGTTCAGTTGATACTGTATTTTTTGTCCAATCACACTGTTCAGATACATTGACTTAAGTAGGGTACACAAAAGAGCAACCTAAATTCCGGAATGCAAATACTACCGTGCTACCTATATGACCTCGTCATATTAAGTGCAGTATTGCGGAGCATGTATGGAACGGATATGAACTCTGCGCCGGAGATTGACTTAAAAACTGTTTCAGACACACAGAGCTATAAAACACAAAAGAGAGACAAGATCTTTATACAGGCCAACCTAGCCGATATCGTCCGAAGCCGTCTTATTTTGGAGTCATTACCCTTTAACATGTTTATTGTCGATATTTATCATTTTGTCTTGTATCGCTAAATCTGAGATAGATTTGGAAAAAAAAATCAAAAAATTCAAAACGATCAACAAGACAACATCTTCAAATAAATTAAATGGCTAAAATCGTAAACTTCTTATTAGAGTTATTGATCTTTAATGACGATTTTTTTGGGTCTATTATCATGAAAAATATAATGGATGACTATAGACTTAAAAATAAAATTATCATCAAGACAGGATCTATAAATAAGATAATATGTGGTTAAAACGTTAGTGGACTCTGTATGAGAGTTATTATCATTAAATGTAATTTTTTACCCATTTTTAGCTTACCTGGTCCAATGGACCAAGTGAGCTTTTCTCATCACTTGGCGGCCTTCGTCCGTCGTCTGTCGTCCGTCGTCGTCCGTTAAGTTTTACAAAAATCTTCTCTGAAACTACTGGCCCAATATTAACCAAACTTGGCCACAATCATCATAAGGGTATAGAGTTTTAAAAAGTGTGTCCGAGGAACCCACCTACCAACCAATATGACCACCATGGCTTAAAATAGAACATAGGGGTATATCTGTGAATCTGAAGCATTTAATGCAAATCATACAATTGATTAAAACGTTCATCAGGTTAAGATCTATCTGCCCTGAAATTTTCAGACGAATCAGACAACCCGTTGTTGGGTTGCTCCCCATGAATTGGAAATTTTAAGGAAATTTTGCAGTATTTGGTAATTATCTGGAATATTATTATAGATAGAGATAAACTGTAAACAACAATAACATGAATAATGTTCAGCAAAGTAAGATCTACAAATAAGTAACATGACCATAATTGTCAATTGACGCTTTAAGGAGTTATTGCCTTTTATAGTCAATTTTAACAATTTTCTTCAATTTTTTTAATCTTTTACAAAAATTTTCTCCTCTGGACTACTGGACCAAAAAGGATCCAACTTGGCAACAATCATCAGTAGGGTATTTAGTTTAAACAACGTGTCCGATGATCCCTCCTGCCAACAAAGATGACCGACGTAGCTAAAAGTAGAACATATGGGGTAAAATGAAAGTTTTGTCTATTATTCTTATAACCGTTATACATAGAGGAAATCTGAAAAGGGTAAAATTGTTCAGAATGCTGAGCTCTACCAATTGTTCATATACGTCAAAACAGTCAGAAGATTTCTTGTTTAAGTTATTGCTTACCTTTGATAATTATCATTGCTCTTAAATGACAAATTATTATCACTTTTCATTTTGCATAATCTTAAAACTATAACGGATAGAGAGAACTTAAAATTGCAAAATGATTAGAAGTTCAAGTTCTAAAAATAGGTATATTACTACAGTTGTTGCCATTTGTTGTTAATTTGTAAATTTATCTTGCGTTTTTGTCTTCTTTCTTAACTTAAAATGGATAGAAAGAAAGCAAAAATAATCAGCAAGACAAGATCTACTAACAAGTCAAGTTTTGCCGATATAATTAATAGACTTTTACTCTTTATAGGAGTTATTGCCCTTAAATAAGGATTTTTTAACACTCTTTTGTGTTTTGAGCAGAAGGTAAATAAGATAGAGAGACCCTAAACAGAATTAAATGATCAGCAATATAAGATAAAAATAAACAGATATTTTTTTTTTTTTTTTATTAATTCTATTCTCGTCTACAATGTTGGAGAGTGTCCATCCTAAAATATGCATATAGACCAAGGTAAGCGACACAGGCTATTTAGAGCCTCTAGTTTGTTTTGTGGCAAAATACTATAGAGATGGAGGATAGAGCAAAACTGTGAACAAAACAAACAAAATACGTTATAAGCAATACAAGATAAACAAAAATAAATTTTGATCTGATTTCTTTGTCTAGTCTACAATATCAGAGCGTTTCTATTGTTAAAGATGCACATAAAACTATGCATGCTCTGTACTATTAGTATTACCCATATTAAGTACTTAACATGCTTGAATTTTTTCGAAATACGTATATTACAAACATAAACTAAAGATAACATTTGAGCTACAGACTCCAGACTTGGAACAGGCAATAAAACCAATAATCCAAGATATAATTACAGGGATGGATTTTAAATCGTTTCGAATATTAGTAAGTTTCGTAAATGATTGATCAGTTTACCCGGATCGTATCTAAATTTCCTACCTCTCTAAACAACCTAACATGTTTTATTTGAATAACCATCTTATTTATATCTGGTGATCCGTTTATTTGGCAATCGCCAATGGCAGTCAGCAGGGTTTACAAACATCCGTTGTTCGACCTGCTAGTCAAATGCGTTTTGTTAAAATATACTTTTTCACTTTTTTGGTCTTTTGGAAAATGTTGTTTGTGCTGTATTTAGACCCCTCTACCAAGAAATTTGTTTTGCATGCACACGTATAAAAATTGCGGTTTTTATCCAACGCAATCATAGGTTTGAACGTTGTTTTCAATTAAGACTTGTTTATATTTTTTCGTTTGGGCTTGAATTATATTTGCCTTCGGGTTTATATGATCCGTTCATCCTATTTCGACTCTTCAAAATTCAAGAGTCTATCTTAAATTGAGGTAAATTATATGGCCTTCCAAATACCGTTTCGATTCCTAACATCACTGAAGAGACATTAATTGTCGAAATCTGGATATGGTGTACTAATTTTTGCACCTTTTGTTTGCGGTATACCATCTTTTCCGCAAGTCTATTGTTTTCTGTTTGGTATTACATTAATAGTTAAGATCCATTTTGTCACATCTGGTGATCTGTTTATTTGGCAATCGCCAATGGCAGTCAGCAGGGTTTAAGAACATCCGTTGTTCGACCTGAAAGTCAAATGCGTTTTGTTAAAATATACTTTTTCACTTTTTTGGTCTTTTGGAAAATGTTGTTTGTGCTGTATTTAGACCCCTCTACTAAGAAATTTGTTTTGCATGCACACGTATAAAAATTGCGGTTTTTATAAAACGCAATCATAGGTTTGAACGTTGTTTTCAATTTAGACTTGTTTATATTTTTTCGTTTGGGCTTGTATTATATTTGCCTTCGGGTTTATATGATCCGTTCATCCTATTTCGACTCTTCAAAATTCAAGAGTCTATCCTAAATTGAGGTAAATTATATGGCCTTCCAAATACCGTTTCGATTCCTAACATCACTGAAGAGACATTAATTGTCGAAATCCGGATATGGTGTACTAATTTTGCACCTTTTGTTTGCGGTATACCATCTTTTCCACAAGTTTATTGTTTTCTGTTTGGTATTAAATTAATAATTAAGATCCATTTTGTTACATCTGGTGATCCGTTTATTTGGCAATCGCCAATGGCAGTCAGCAGGATCACATTTTTGTCCAAAACATTGTCTTGTCAATGTAAAGAAACCCCTAATGCTATCCCTATTTCAGCTAAATATGAGGGCTAAATGAATAAGTAAGGACCCTTAACCACTTACTAGTTCCAAAAAGCTTTTTGTTGGTGTCATGTTACCACAGAACTACAAATTAAACCTGAAGAAAACTAGTATAGCTGTACTTGTGTGGAAAAAATAAGAAATTATGCACTTTATTTATTACGGTGAAAATTATAGGACGTACAGGCAACTAAAATATGTCGCGTCTCAAATTCCAGTTGTTGCACATGTGTCAGACATCATGAAAAGTTAAAGCGAAACTTTATAATTAAAATGTATTGCAAGTTACTTAAAAATAAAGAAATTTTACTTTCTAGGTAAATTTTAACATTAGTATCCACAGATCAGGCAAAATTTGCTGAATCAGCAATTTTCACTCCCAGGGTGAAATTTAAGGGCTGTTTTATTCTACTTACCCTTAATCAACTTTTTATTGATAAACTTACAAATTGCATAGGTAAAAAATACCTTTATTGATTTAGTGTTAACATATATATCCCAGTTAAGGTGGCACGGTAGTATTTCCTGGCCCATAAGGGATAATGATAGCCTTTTAGGATTTTCACCACTTTCTAACACTGCGAAAATTCTACATACACAGTTAACTGAAGTACTTTCATTATACTAATCAGAAATAAATTTGAATATGTATCATGACCGTTTACTTTTTGCTATTTTTAAAACCTAAGGCCACTAGTGCTTTTAGGTCTTTTATCATGCAGTGAATACAAAATTAAAAAATTCTCAAAATTCATTTTCACCTGTATGTAAAATTCTTTCATATTTTCTACACCTGATTCATCCCTCAGTTTGGGAAAGTATGTTCAGTTGATACTGTATTTTTGTCCAATCACACTGTTCAGATACATTGACTTAAGTAGGGTACACAAAGAGCAACCTAAATTCGAATGCAAATACTACCGTGCTACCTTAACCAAGACATCACAGACTTGAAACCAGTCATGACACCTATGATGCATAGACTTCTTACTAGGAAACATATTACAATAAAGAATACTAGTCTGCACTTATTTCTTACCAAAAAATATGAAAGATTATACCCCTACCCCAGCTGGAATATTTTCACTTTTTTTCATCTTACCATTTTACTTAAGGAGTGAACAAAACCCAAATATATGTTTCAAATGAACACAGAAGTAAAACATGGTGATTAAGGAGGAGTTATTGGAATGCCAACTCTATTTATAGTTAATCTGACTGAAAGAAACAGTTTAAGCACCAAATCATGAAAAATGATAGTAGAGTCCATTCCACATTTTACAGCATGCCTTACATTCCTTTGAGCATTTCCAGATTATGAAGGCAATACAACAAGGTTCTTTAGATGGCAGTTAACTATTATTCTAAAAAAAATTTGGCTGTACATGTACTAGAATATATCTCTAAGTTGACTGATTGTCTATTTCTCATGTATGCATTAAGTTAAATTATGTGCCTTACATAATCAATTTACATTTATTGTGCTTTTCAGTGTCAGAAAAAATTTTCTCCTCTGGACTACTGGACCAAAAGGATCCAACTTGGCAACAATCATCAGTAGGGTATTTAGTTTAAACAACGTGTCCGATGATCCCTCCTGCCAACAAAGATGACCGACGTAGCTAAAAGTAGAACATATGGGGTAAAATGAAAGTTTTGTCTATTATTCTTATAACCGTTATACATAGAGGAAATCTGAAAAGGGTAAAATTGTTCAGAATGCTGAGCTCTACCAATTGTTCATATACGTCAAAACAGTCAGAAGATTTCTTGTTTAAGTTATTGCTTACCTTTGATAATTATCATTGCTCTTAAATGACAAATTTTATCACTTTTTCATTTTTGCCTATTACATGCATTATCTTAAAACTATAACGGATAGAGAGAAACTTAAAATTGCAAAAATGATCAGAAGTTCAAGTTCTAAAAATAGGTATATTACTACAGTTGTTGCCATTTGTTGTTAATTTGTAAATTTATCTTGCGTTTTTGTCTTCTTTCTTAACTTAAAATGGATAGAAAGAAAGCAAAAATAATCAACAAGACAAGATCTACTAACAAGTCAAGTTTTGCCGATATAATTAATAGACTTTTACTCTTTATAGGAGTTATTGCCCTTAAATAAGGATTTTTTAACACTCTTTTGTGTTTTGAGCAGAAGGTAAATAAGATAGAGAGACCCTAAACAGAATTCAATGATCAGCAATATAAGATAAAAACAAACAGATTTTTTTTTTTTTTATTAATTCTATTCTCGTCTACAATGTTGGAGAGTGTCCATCCTAAAATATGCATATAGACCAAGATAAGCGACACAGGCTATTTAGAGCCTCTAGTTTGTTTTGTGGCAAAATACTATAGAGATGGAGGATAGAGCAAAACTGTGAACAAAACAAACAAAATACGTTATAAGCAATACAAGATGAACAAAATAAATTTTGATCTGATTTCTTTCTAGTCTACAATATCAGAGCGTTTCTATTGTTAAAGATGCACATAAAACTATGTATGCTCTGTACTATTAGTATTACCATATTAAGTACTTAACATGCTTGAATTTTTCGAAATACGTATATTACAAACATAAACTAAAGATAACATTTGAGCTACAGGCTCCAGACTTGGAACAGGCAATAAAACCAATAATCCAAGATATAATTACAGGGATGGATTTTAAATCGTTTCGAATATTAGTAAGTTTCGTAAATGATTGATCAGTTTACCCGGATCGTATCTAAATTTCCTACCTCTCTAAACAACATAACATGTTTTATTAGAATAACCATCTTATTTATATCTGGTGATCCGTTTATTTGGCAATCGCCAATGGCAGTCAGCAGGGTTAACAAACATCCGTTGTTCGACCTGCTAGTCAAATGCGTTTTGTTAAAATATACTTTTCACTTTTGGTCTTTTGGAAAATGTTGTTTGTGCTGTATGTAGACCCATCTACCAAGAAATTTGTTTTGCATGCACACGTATAAAATTGCGGTTTTATCCAACGCAATCATAGGTTTGAACGTTGTTTTCAATTAAGACTTGTTTATATTTTTCGTTTGGGCTTGAATTATATTTGCCTTCGGGTTTATATGATCCGTTCATCCTATTTCGACTCTTCAAAATTCAAGAGTCTATCTTAAATTGAGGTAAATTATATGGCCTTCCAAATACCGTTTCGATTCTTAACATCACTGAAGAGACATTAATTGTCGAAATCTGGATATGGTGTACTAATTTTTGCACCTTTTGTTTGCGGTATACCATCTTTTCCGCAAGTCTATTGTTTTCTGTTTGGTATTACATTAATAGTTAAGATCCATTTTGTCACATCTGGTGATCTGTTTATTTGGCAATCGCCAATGGCAGTCAGCAGGGTTTAAGAACATCCGTTGTTCGACCTGCTAGTCAAATGCGTTTTGTTAAAATATACTTTTCACTTTTTGGTCTTTTGGAAAATGTTGTTTGTGCTGTATTTAGACCCTCTACTAAGAAATTTGTTTTGCATGCACGTATAAAAATTGCGGTTTTATAAAACGCAATCATAGGTTTGAACGTTGTTTTCAATTTAGACTTGTTTATATTTTTCGTTTGGGCTTGTATTATATTTGCCTTCGGGTTTATATGATCCGTTCATCCTATTTCGACTCTTCAAAATTCAAGAGTCTATCCTAAATTGAGGTAAATTATATGGCCTTCCAAATACCGTTTCGATTCCTAACATCACTGAAGAGACATTAATTGTCGAAATCCGGATATGGTGTACTAATTTTGCACCTTTTGTTTGCGGTATACCATCTTTTCCGCAAGTTTATTGTTTTCTGTTTGGTACTAAATTAATAGTTAAGATCCGTTTTGTTACATCTGGTGATCCGTTTATTTGGCAATCGCCAATGGCAGTCAGCAGGGTTTAAGAACATCCGTTATTCGACCTGCTAGTCAAATGCGTTTTGTTAAAATATACTTTTCACTTTTTTGGTCTTTTGGAAAATGTTGTTTGTGCTGTATTTAGACCCCTCTACAAAGAAATTTGTTTTACATGCACACGTATAAAAATTGCGGTTTTTATCCAACGTTGTTTTCAATTTAGACTTGTTTATATTTTTTCGTTTGGGCTTGTATTATATTTTCCCTCGGGTTTATATGATCCGTTCATCCTATTTCGGCTCTTTAAAATTCAAGAGTCTATCCTAAATCGAGGTAAATTATATGGCCTTCCAAATACCGTTTCGATCCCTAACATCACTGAAGAGACATTAATTGTCGAAATCCGGATATGGTGTACAAATTTTTGCACCTCATGTTTGTGGTATATCATCTTTTCCGCAAGTTTTCTGTTTGGTATTATATATATATATATTTCTGTGACTGTATCTTGCATTAATTTGTAGGATCCTTTACAATAGATATTTCAGCTGATCTGTAACAATTCCATCTTCATGCCTTATATATCATCTACTGTATTACGACGCTAGATTAAAACTGACGAGGAAAGGTAACACCCGGCCACCGAAAGCTTTATTATTGTGAAGCCTAGGTGGTCATGTGGTCTAGCGCGTCGGATACAGTGCAGGCGATTTGGTGTCACGATATCTCAGTAGCATGAGTTCGAATCCCGGCGAGGGAAGAACAAAAAATTTGCGAAAGCAAATTTACAGATCTAACATTGTTGGGCTGATGTTTAGACGAGTTGTATATACAGAATGTACACAGCCATGTATCGCCATCACTGCTGGTGATCCGATGGAGAAATCTGTTGTAGAGTTGTCACTGGTTCAGACGTACTTATAAATATAATTATTTCTGTGACTGTATCTTGCATTAATTTGTAGGATCCTTTACAATAGATATTTCAGCTGATCTGTAACAATTCCATCTTCATGCCTTATATATCATGTACTGTATTACGACGCTAGATTAAAACTGACGAGGAAAGGTAACACCCGGCCACCGAAAGCTTTATTATTGTGAAGCCTAGGTGGTCGTGTGATCTAGCGCGTCGGATACAGTGCGGATTTGGTGTCACGATATCTCAGTAGCATGAGTTCGAATCCTGGCGAGGGAAGAACAAAAAAATTTGCAAAAGCAAATTTACAGATCTAACATTGTTGGGCTGATGTTTAGACTTGTATATATATATATATATATATATATTAATATATTTATTGCAAAACATGAAACCCTGGCGGGTTAAAATGCAAACATAGTACATTGTATACACAAGTGACAAGAAACATAATACATGATAAATGTTTTAAACAAGTCAAGTTGATAATATATATAATTGACCAATGTGGACCTTATTTTCGCAATTCCATAGATTGCTTTATATAGTCTACAACACTAGACAAAATATCTTTATTGGGATCTAGAATAGTTTTAAGTTTAGAGTTTGAGTCAAGCTGGTTAAAATTAGGATAATGGGTTTTAATTGCATTTATAAGGGAATGTCTTACATTACTGTTAATTTGGCAATGAAGGAAAAAGTGTTCCTCATCATCTAAAATTTTACAAACTTTGCACAGTCTGTGTTCTCTTTGAATTTTTTTATAACGTCCTAATTCAATTTCCAAATTATGATCACTTACACGTAATTTTGTTAAAAGTTGACGACTATTAAAATTGTTTAGATTGTGCAAGTAGTCCTCCAATTTAATTTCATTTTTAAGTTTACTATAAAGATAAAGTTTTGAACTGTTATCAATATTTGAAAGTTTTTCAAGAGTGATGTTATTATACTTTTCCTTCACAATATGTTTAAAAGTTTTTTTGAGTGAATTTTTTATAAGTTTAAAAGGTTTAGCAAAATCAACATATTCTTCTTCATCAATATTAAATTCTTTAAAAATATGCTTGGCAAAAGTATACCAAGTATATATTCCATCTTCAGACATAGACTTATTTACTGCAAAAGCTTCTTTAACAAGAGGGTTTATTTCATGGCAGTTTATTCTACAAAAATATAATAAAACTTGAGTTTTAATAAAGGATTTTAGCGGAAATCGTCCTAACTCAGACTTTGCAGCTATATAACATGAGGTTTTTTTAATTCCAAGAACAGTGTCTAAATTGAAAACAACGTTCAAACCTATGATTGCGTTGGATAAAAACCGCAATGTTTATACGTGTGCATGCAAAACAAATTTCTTGGTAGAGGGTTTAAATACAGCACAAACAACATTTTCCAACAGACAAAAAAAGTGAAAAAGTATATTTTAACAAAACGCATTTGCCTAACAGGTCGAACAACTGATGTTCTTAAACCCTGCTGACTGCCATTGGCGATTGCCAAATAAACGTATCACCAGATGTAACAAAATGGATCTTAAAAATTATTATTTTAATACCAAACAGAAAACAATAAACTTGATAAAAGATGGTATACCGCAAATATGAGGTGCAAAAATATCGTGACACCAAATCGCCTGCACTGTATCCGACGCGCTAGACCACATGACCACCTAGGCTTCACAATAATAAAGCTTTCGGTGGCCGGGTGTTACCTTTCCTCGTCAGTTTTAATCTAGCGTCGTAATACAGTAGATGATATATAAGGCATGAAGATGGAATTGTTACAGATCAGCTGAAATATCTATTGTGAAGGATCCTACAAATTAATGCAAGATACAGTCACAGAAATAAGTATATATATATATATATATATATATATATATATAGTCTATAAAAGGACCAACCAGGAAATTTACTATGTACCGGATCGTCTAGAATAGACGATACTGTGCAGATAAGGAAAAATTATATAAGTCTAAAATTTGCACAACGATACTAATATAAGATGGTATTATACGAAGATGTTGTTATTAAATCGTGTTGACAAATATATAATACCAAACAGAAAACTTGCGGAAAAGATGATATACCACAAACATGAGGTGCAAAATTTGTACACCATATCCGGTTTCGACAATTAATGTCTCTTCAGTGATGTTTGGAAGGCCATATAATTTACCTCAATTTAGGGTAGACTCTTGAATTTTAAGTATATATATATATATATATAAGTCATGATCTCCATCAAAGGTGAAATTGTTGTTCTTAAGTACCAGCGTGGGCATTTTGACCAGGCATTCAGTAGGTGGAGATTTACTGGTCGGGTATCTCAAACTTCTTTACATGGATTACTGGAGTTTGGGAAAGCTTTTGGATAAAGGAACTAAATGTACTTCATCCAAACGGCATCAATAAGAAATACTAGCAGTTTTATAGAGGGACTCTTCTATTATTTTCCGTTTTGACAATTTGGGATGTATATATACGCAGGCATGTTTATAGAGTATTGAATTTTGTTTTATTTGATGATGTTCAAGATTTGGGATTAAATCAATAGACCAAAACTTACCTGTGTTACATTGCTATTTTACACAAACAATTAGTATTATAAAAATTATTGACTCTGACGAAGGCTATTTGTTAAGCCGAAATATTTGTCAACACAATTTTATAACATCATCTTCGTATATTACCATCTTATATTAGTACCGTTGTGCAAATCTTTATACTTATATATTTTTTTCCTTATCTGCGCAGTGTCGTCTATTCTAGACGATCCGGTACCTATTAAATTTGCTGGTTGGTCCTTTTTATAGACTTCTATATATATATTCTTTACGACAGACAAAAAAGCTCATCTCAAAGGTACACCATCTACTTGCCACTACACATCATGTACTGTATAACAACCCTAGATAAAGCCGACGAGGAAAGACATTACTCAACCAGCGAACGCTATATTTTCATATAGTCTAGGTGGTCGTGTGGTCTAGGGCGCTGGACGCGGTGCAGGCGGTGTTGCCACGATGTCACAAAAGCAAGGGTTCGAATCTCGCTGAGGGAAAAAACAAAACTTTAGTTACGCAAAATTGAAGATCAAACATTGTTTGGCTAAATTTGAGACGAATTATATATAGTATGGTGTAAGCCCTGTATGACCTCGTGCTATCCGATGGAGAATGTCTGTCATAAAGTTGTCACATGTTTAGACGTTTATAATAAAATGAAAATTTGATGTGGCGGCATGGTAAGTAACATTATCATCCTTTACGACAGACAAACTAGCTGATCTCGAAGGTACACCATCTTCCTGCCACTTTACATGTTACCCTAAATAAAGCCGACGAGAAAAGGCATTACTCGACAAGCAAAAGCTATATGTTTATAAACTCTAGGTGGTCGAGTGGTCTTAGTCGCTGGACATGGTGCAGGCGGTGTTCCCACGATGTCATAGAAGCAAGGGTTCGAATCCCGCTGAGGGAAGAACAAAAATTTGCTTACGCAAATTTGAAGATCTAACATTGCTGGGCTAAATTTGAGAAGAATTATATATATATATATATATATGATTCAAGTGACAATTTGTAACAAAAATCATTTACAATATTTTACTAGTTACTGGTTACATTTGTACCTCCAAATACATGTTCGCCAATAATTCTGGTCTCAGCGTAAATACCAAAATTCAACAACTCCATAACTCTCAGACAACTCCAATTATGTTGAATAGTGGAAAATGTTTGGGTCATTAATGCGCAACTTTGTTACATTTGATCGAAGAGATTTGACCTTTCTGTAAGGGGCATAACCATTGTTTTAGGTTTCTGAAAAGACAAAATCAGCTTTAACTATATAACCAAAGGTCTTAGACCCATGGGGTCTTCAGCAATGACATTGGGGACTAATGACCTTGACAAAGGTCACAAGGTCAAAGGTCAAGTTCATGTTCCAGATAGCGAATTATGTGTTTTTGACATTATTTAAAGATTTAAAGTGTGTTTTAAAGGTTTTTAAGGTTGACATTGACCTTTGACCTGACAACATTGTATTGGATATCTCAAAAACGATTATACTTACAGAAATAGTAAATAGTGAAAAATGTTAAGGTCATTAAGGCGGAACTTTTACACATTTGACCGAAGAGATTTAAACTATCCTTAAGGGGCATAACCCTGTCAACTGTTTATGAAAGTACATGATTAGCTTTAACTCTTTAACCAAAAGTCCTAACCCATGGGGTCTTTTTTAATGGCATAGTGGACAATTGACCTTCACAAAGCTTACAAGGTCAAAAGTCAAGGTCATGTCCTAAATAGCGAATTTGTTGTTTTTTGACATATTTTAACAGTTTTATGTGTGTTTGAGAGTTTTCAATGCATTCTACGCCTATTGGAACATGTATTTTACATTACGAAAAGGAAAGACCTATCAATTGTTCAAGAACAATTGACATTTTAATTGTTTTTCGTTTTTTGTTTTTATTTTGGAAGAAGGGGGTCGGTAAGCTTTTTTTTGTTTAGTTTGTTTTGTATAAATTATATATTTTCTCTCATTTTTTATTCTTTGTCTTTGCAACTACAAGAATAACAATCTCTGGTATTAAAAATGATCTATTTGTCAAGTTCTGTGATTGTGAAAGATAGGCTTTTATTCCGGAAGGAAAAGATCTACATTTAGTATAGTGAGCTCTTAAAACACTTGATAGTAATGTGTATGAACATTGATGTAGAATGTGTTACTTTGTACAACATATATATTCCGTTGTTTGATTTATATGAAAGACTGTAAACATATTGCATTGGTAAGTTAGATCAATTTGCTTGTTTGACCTATGTACATGTGTACATATACTTGATACTATTTGTATAAGTAGTCATTAACATAAAAGAAGAATAAATCATTTGTACATTACTAATCATCACATATACCGTGGCTTATCCATTAGAAGTTTTCTTGTGAAGTATAATCTATCACAAATCTCATTAAAAATGTCTGTATCAAATAGTGATGAAATTATCAAGGTCGATTATCAAAACCAACAAGTCAAAACCATATAGTCTTTGTACATTATATGTTGTTCATGTTTAAGACCGAGTGCTGTAAATTCAGAAATTATAACGTGTATTTATTATTTTCATTTGGATGAGAAGACAGCAATGCGAGATTAATTATTGCGATAATGATGGCATCATCATTTCAGGAAGATCTGGGTACATGCAGATACAGGTATCGTATATCAGAATGCGAGTCCTTATCATTGTGATACTCACCAAGCATGCGAAAAAAAAAATTTCCATTATTCGAATTTCAATGATGTTACTTGTAGTTTGATAAACAGACTGCCAATAAATACATGTAATTTTAACTCTGAATTACTTTATTTTCAGTACTTTTAAGAGAAGAAAAGAGATGTCAGTGCTTTATGGGAATGCTCTGTGCTGTGGCAATTTGTGTTACTAAATGAACATAAACCTTCTTGCTGACGCTAAAACATACACCAAACCATGATATGCATTGTCCAAAGAAAAACGTTCAATTAATTAGATAGCAGTACCAATTTCACCAAAATGAATACTTCCGAAAACAACTTCACCAATATTACTAATCATGATTATGGCCTGAATAAAAATTTTGCAAACGAGTTATTTGAAGAAAGTGTATATTTGGTATTTTATCTTCTCACTGGAGTGTCAGTAAACTGTTTGTTATTGTATCTTTATACATTCAAAAGCCAGAAAGGCGACAAATTTAGTGTCGTATTGTTATCATTTGTCGATTTAACAGTTTTAATATTAGGATCGTTTTGTGGTGTTGCTTTAAACTCTAACCCAGTTAATTTTTATGGTGATTCACTTTGTGCGTTCATGTTAGGATTAATATACTTTTGGCGAACTTATCTGGAATTTGTTATCTTAACATTGTATCGTACCGTGCTATCATTCTACGATATCCTTTGTTGCAAAATAAATAAAAAGAAACGAAAAGTTCTGACATTGACAGGCATGTTATTTGCCATAATTTTCTCAATTCCTTCTTTTATATTTTATGGAGAAACCAACATTGTCTTCCGTTTCCAAAACGTAACCGTTTTAGAAAAAATATGTGGAGTTTCGGGAATAGCTGACAATGGAATATTATTTCAAGTATACCCGATAGTTGTTACGACAATTTATACTGTTTCAGTTCTCTATTTAAGTTTTACACAAATAGAAGTGGCAGTATTATTTTACAGAGAACTTGCAAAATGGCGGCAAAAACACCATCTTACCCATTAAGAACCATTGCACATTCAAAAATTGAAAACACCTCTAAAATCATCGACAGTTATGCAGACAAAGACTTTTCAGTGTTTAACTCGAATGCAGTAATTTGTAGTTCATGTGACCAGTTGGAAACTAAATAAATATACGTAACTGATGACCAATTGAAAATAAAATCAGCCTATGAAATGATGTTAGATATCGATATAACCATTCCAGAGAACATTATTCTAATCGATGAAACGTCAAACAATTTCAAAGATTTAAAAACTTTGAAGTCATTTAGAATTTCAGACCCTAATACTTATATATGGTACGCGACACAGCCATTACTACTGGTTGTATTTGCTGTCTTTGTATTTTCAAGAGCTTCAGGTATGGTCATAAAATCAAATGTTTGGAGCGAAATAAGTGAAATAAAGTATAGTTGGATGTTCCTTCAGGGAAGTGTGGGGAACAGTCTATTGAATCCATTTTTACATTCGGGTTTTATCATTTTCCATACATGCAAACGGCACATTATAAGCTGTAAAAAATCTATTATATTCAAAGATAAAGAATCTTAAATAAGCTATTTTTGTAGCATTAATCATTTTAAGCGATTTCGTATCAATTTTCGTATCATTCCATGAAGGTTGGATATAGCTATTGATGTTAGCTGTAAATTATAAGTACATTTATAAGACGGGAAAATGAAAACTAAATAAACACTTTACCTCACATATAACCTCTTAATCTTTCAAAAGCTTCTGTCAAATTTTCATAAAATTTTATGCGATTATTATTATTGATGTTTAAACAACATTAACCCCAGGATGTATCTAAATGTTTACATCAAAAGGGATTGTAAATTTCATAAGTCGAAAACGAACTGACAATGCAGCGCAAAAAACGAAAAGCGACCAAAAGACAAACAACAGTCTACAAAACACAACTTAGAAAACTAAATACTTACCAACACCAACCCCACCAAAAATCCGAGGGTGATCTAAGACACTCCGGAAGGGTGAGCAGATCGTGCTCCACATGTGGCACCTGTCATGTTGCTCATGTAAGTAAAAAACTCGGTGATAAGTCTAATTCGGAAGGTCGAAAACGAAAAAAAGAGGATTGTGGTTACATTTTGTACACCAATTGGAACATATTCGTCGTCATCTGTGAAACAGATATTCCATAACGGTCAACCAACTCGTGATTGCGTCTGTGAAATTTTCAAAGGTATGACTTTAACTTCACCACTTGGAATTCTTGGTTAAATAGCTTCGTTGTTAGCAAAAATCCTTTATCAAGAAAATTATGATAGAAAATTAAAGCTCTGGAATATCGTATCATCTGGGAGATATATTGTCCATTTGCAGGCGCTACTGGAATGTTGCTAAACGAAAAAGAATAAAGTTCACAATTGGGAAGCTGATATCATCTCTTTTGTCGAAAATTTTTTTTCTCAACCGAACCTCATTGTCAATTTCTAGATGTAAGTCAAGATATGAGGCAGAACTAACTGTAGTATTCATTATTTCAAGTTTAGTGGGATAGATGCGTTTAACATAGTCACCAAATTTTAAATTATTCGGTGAGAGGACATCATCTATATAGCGGAACGCGAAATTAAAAGCTAATGCAAGCTTCTTTTGATTCTTCCTTAGAATTTTCTGTATGAAGTCCGACTCATATTAAAGAAACAAATTGGCAAGAAGGGAAGCACAGTTGGTAACCATAGGAATGCCGATTGTTTATTGAAAAACACGTCCTCCGAACGTAACAAACATGTTGTGAATCAAGTAATCAAACATCTTGATAATGTCAGTTTCAAAGAATTTTTTGTATAAATTAGAGTGGTTTTTTACAAAGTACGATTTATCCCTCCCTAAAACAAGTTATTTGTTTCCTTCTTGTTTATGAATCAAAGCAGGTCAAATTCTTTCAATTTTTCTGTTAGTTTGGAATGGGGGATACTTGTGTAAAGGGTAGAAAAGTTAAATGTTTTAATACTATTGCAAGAGGAAAAAGAGTTATATGGTTTGTTCTCTAACATATCTTTGGTGGTTTTTTTTACATCTTTTATATCCACATCTTATTCACACCGCTCCTAGAGTAGGTAGTTTCACAATAACTCTGAAGCCCGGCTTTGAACGCTGATAAAATTGATGTTACTAATTTAGAAAGAGGTTTCATTGAGCACTTGGAAGACCCCGCAATAAAATACTGTGTGTTAACACTTAGGTAATTAATGTTTTCAATGCAGTAAATGACGATCCAGTTCTTCATCTAAGTTGAAATTCTAACATAACAGTTCTTTGATTGTTCAGGATTTCTTCTTGGTAAGTTTCGTGGGTTTTATATTGAGTTTCTAATTGAATTGTAAATATTTAATTCCTCTATAAAGCAATTTGTGTTGCCTGATTTACACACAAAAACAATGTCATTTGGGGCTTTATCGGCGGGGACAACAACATATTTGTCATGGACGTGCGACAGGTCATTAGCAACATTGGGGTCTTTAAAGATGGATGTAGCATGTGTATTCATAAACCCATTCATTTTAATTATATTTTTTATTAAGAAAATCCCACCCTTGACCCATTCGGAAAGATTTTCTACGTTAAGAGTGTTAATTATGGGCTGAGATATATTAAGGCAGCGTTAAGACGGTAAATACACAATCTAAGAAAACTCAGAATGAAAGAACTTTCAGACAGTGTCAGAAAAATTGGGGAAAACTAATACTTTTTCCGAATGTTAAGACAAATATCCAAATAAACTCAAACACAAATTTTTCATTTCGGAATCTTATAACTTTGTAGTGCATTTTTGAAGAACTTACAATATTTACAGCATTGAAACGTTATTATGTATATTTCCATTTTCTGTAGATCTACTGTTTGTGAAATATTGAATTGTTCAATTACCCCAGGCATAGATTGCCTTAGACGCATTTGGTATAAATTTTCGGTTTGCAAAGGTCTCCAACTGCTTATTTGGATTAACCTTCCAATTGTTTTGTTTAAAGCGTCAATGATTAGTCTGATGTAGACGAAACCCGCATTTGGAGTACCAACTTTTAATCATGTTATTATAATGCGTTATTAATACTAGTAACACTCAAACATTTCGGATTTAACTAGTAAGCCTAAATCAAATTTTTAGCTTTGCAGAAATTATCCATGTTGACTTATTACTTCGATATTCGCCATTAAAGTGTGAAGTAATAAGTGAACTATGCACGCTGGTCATTGAAACTTTTTCTATCGGTCGATGATTGTTTTACATATTAAGGCAAAATATTCATGATTATCTAGGGCGATAACATGTTAACACCCATTCTCTGTAACCATCAACCAAAGTTGGGCACGGGTGGTCACCGATTTTGTTGAAACTTTCTGACAACAACCATTAACATAAATTATGAAAAAAGTCTGTACATGTCACCCTGAATTATGTATGGTTACCATGGCAACAGGCTTTGAAATGTAGAAAATAGCTGATTTTGCTATTCTCGGCTTACAGTCACTTATATACAGCATAATATGTTTGATGCAGTTTATATTATATCAAATTCTTTTAATTACTTGTTCAATGACATTTTACACTTTTTCTGATATCAAACTCAAATTGACATTTTAATCTAGGTTAGTAGTATGAATTTTAGCATATTCTAATGCAATTATGAACCAACTTTCTTCCTAATTTATGCAAAACGCATCCATTCCTGAATAAACTAAATAATAGCTTTTATTGAAAAGATTGATATTTTCATTTATGCAAAAACATTTTGGGGCTAATTAGATATTTTTCATAAAATTGGATAAAATGTCAAAATTGCCTGAAATTTACAAGAGTTATTTCCTTTTAAGAACTCACCAAATTTTAAAAATAGAATAAGTCATTTGTTTATCTAGACAAGAATGGAGACAGACGTCTGCAATATGTTTTGCTTCTTTTAATCAATATCTTTTACACTTTATATCTAATTTATAAATATATCTATATACATGTTTTATAATGGCTTGTCAATTTTATAACAATGATAAGCCTTTACTATGTTCAAAGGACATAAAAGTCATAACAAACTTTAGGGAACATGTGATGATGAACAAGTTGCCGTTTGTACAGAATGTGGTCTGCTCCCGTCCCCTTCATGTAATTTACAAATATGTTCAAGCCATTGTTCAATGTACTTGGAAACAATGAAAAAAGAAAAAGGAGAAAACTAAGTGAAGTTCCGTTTTTTTATCAACACCCGTGACATTAACAGTTTGATGCTAAAAAGATGATCTGACAGAGAACTGTCACTGTCTAATGTGGAAACTATAAATATACTTCATGGACTGGTTCTACAACTTAGAACAGGTAAGCATATCTTTAACTAAATTATAAATGTCTATTTTTTGCAAAGAAATATGTTCCTTTAGGCATAAGGGAGCTGTCACATTTCTTTGCAAGTTCTTTCTTTGTCCAAACTTAAAAGGCCTTGCACATGATCTATGAAGGTTGCAAAAGAATATTTTCCAGGGGAAATGCTGACCAACTTTTCAAATATCTGAACTCGTTTTTTCACTGACTTTTCAACCTATTTCCATGACCAAATTTCTTTCATTCAAACTCGAAGTGTATGTTTGCTTTGTATACAGTTCCTTGCAAGGAAAGTACATGTTTGCCTTTATTCATACACCTTTGTAAAAATAATCTAACAATTACAAGTCTAAAATTCTATAAGGACCTTTTTCAGTGGGTTTTAAGTCACTTACTGTTAATGAGGATTCAGCAGTAGATCTAGTACAATTTGAAAGTAGTAGTTCCAGTACTTCCAATTAAAGAAAAAGGGTTACCCAAATTTTCACACTTTATCACTGGAATATTAAAATTGCCCTCTCTAAGATCTGATACTAGTATTTATGTCAGTAAAGGAGGCTAAAAATACTGACTCGAACAAGATTTGTCATTTATAAGGAAAATTGTGAATAAACATCCTAATATTGTACAGACCTAAATCAAATCATAGGAATAGATATCCTTAACATAAAACATGGGAATAATAAATATCAACATAAAACATGGAAATAAATATCAATAACATGAAGCATGAGAATAAATATTCTTAACATGAAACAAGAGAATAAATATCCTTAATATGAGGCATAGGAATACATATTCTTAACATGAAACATGGGAAAAAATATTCTTAACATGAAACATGGGAAAAAATATTCTTAACATGAAACATGAGAATAAATATCCCAAACATCAAACATGGGAATAAACATCCTTAACATGAAACCTAGGAATAATATCCTATATATGAGACATAGAAATAAATATCCTGAACATGAAACATTGCAATAAATACCCTCAACATGAAACATGGGAGTAAATATCCTTAACATCAAACATGGGAATACATATCCTTAACATGGATCATAGGAATAAACATCCTAGTAAGAAACATAGAAATAAATGTTCTTAATATGAAACATCGGAATGAACATTCTTAACATGAAACATGAGAATAAATATCCCTTACATCAAACATGGGAATAAACATCCCAAGCATGAAACCTAAGAATAAATATTCTTTTCATGAGACATAGAAATAAATATCCTTAACATGAAACATTGCAATAAATACCCTTAAAATGAAACATGGGAGTAAATATCCTTAACATGAAACATGGGAATAAATATCCTTAACATAACACATGGAAATAGATATCCTTAACATGAATCAAGGAATAGATGTCTTTAACATGAAAAATAGGAATAAATATCTGTTACATGGAAAATAGGAATTCAATTGAAATTAAAAACCAAAAATCCTTAACAGGAACAATTGGAATAAACATCCAATAAGTAAAACATGGCAATACATATCCTTTACCAGAAATATTGGAATAAACATAAAACTGAAAACAAATACCTTGAACATGGGGACAATTATCCTAAACATGAAAGCACTTTAAGATTTTAAAGAAAATACTTAACAGTCTATTATACTGTTAAATGAATAAAACCAAAACTAAAAGTTTCATTCGATAGTACATGTACTCAAAGGTCTTAAATTGTTATGCCCCGCCATGGCATTAAGTTTAACCCTTGTCCGTATGTATGTACGTCCCAAAGATGGTTTCTGTTCTATTACTTTAGTTTGCCTCTACAAATGTTATGAAACTTATACACAATGCTTATTACCACAACACACAGATCAAATTCGAATTTTGGTTGTGTCACTTTAATTATTCTAAAGATATGTCCTTTTCTAAATGGAAAAATATTGTTTTTTGTTTCCGTTCTCTAATTGGATATAGGAAGATGTGGTGTGAGTGCCAATGAGACAACTCTCCATCCAAATAACAATTTATAAAAGTAAACCATTATAGGTCAATGTACGGCCTTCAACACGGAGCCTTGGCTCACACCGAACAACAAGCTATAAAGGGCCCCAAAAGTACTAGTGTAAAACCATTCAAACGGTAAAATCAACGGTCTAGTATATATAAAAACGAGAAACGAGAAACACGTATAAATTAAATAAACAAACGACAACTACTGTACATCAGATTCCTGACTTAGGACAGGTGCAAACATTTGCAGCGGGATTAAACGTTTTAATGGTACCAAACCTTCTCCCTTTTTCTGAAACAATAGTATAACATCACAACATAGAAAACACACGATAAAACATCAATTGGAAGGCTTAACTCAATCAAAACGTAAATTAACACACTATGAACGAATAAATTCGATCTGTGATACCTGAAAGTAAATACATAGTTAATAAAATATTCGGGACAAACATTCAAGGCCAAAAGTCTAACTTTAGTTTGATTCAACCAAATATTATGAAACTTAAACACAATGCTTATTACCACAAAACACAGATCAAGTTTGAATTGTAGTAGCGTAACTTTAACAGTTCTAGAGTTATGCCCCTTTAAAAATGGAAAAATTGCTGAATTTTTTGTTTCCCTTCTCTTATTTAAGTTTGCCTTTACCAAATGTTATGAAAGTTATACATAATCCTTATTACCACAAAATTCAGATAAAAAACAAATGTGGGTAGTGTCACTTTTACTGTTCTTCAGTTATGTTACTTTATAACTTTTTATGATATGCAAGCGGGGGCATCATCTGTGTCCCATGGACACATTCTCCATTTATTTTATTTACAAGTCCAAAATACAAGCATTTAAAACAATTTACTGAAATACAATAAAAACAATGATTTATTTAAAAAATATTATATCACTTTAATTGAAAGACATGAAGCTTAATACAATATATTCATTGTTATACACACTTTAAAACAAATATATGTAGTAAGGAATTTTTATTGTTATTTTCTCCTTATATTTTGATTTTATTTCAGACAATTCCAGTTAAAAGTGTTCCATTGTTAATCCTAGAAGATACATGTAGTCAGGAAACATGTAAAAGTGAACAAGCTTATTTGAGTCAAACTTCTGATTCTTCTATTTGTAATTCCTTAAAGCAGGATGCCTTGAACAGATTGCTCAGTTTTTCAGGTATAAAAATATGTTTTTGCAATTTGTTTTCAAGTACATTTTTTAGCTGTAAAAATATAACAATGTAACACTAAGTAGGTTAGTCGATTTAAACTGATTCATATTAGACATATATTCTGAACTAGAATGAATTAGTCTTTATGTCCACCTCTAGCCCATCCCAGGGTGTGGGATTTCTTGCTGCTTTAATTTGTAGGCCTATTTGTGGTCTTTGGCTGCTTTTTGGTCAAGTTGTCTCCTTGACACATTCCTTGTTTTTCCATGCTTTATTCTATGTATTTAAAGTAATTATTTCTTCATAAAATTTTCTGTCATTCATTGTTAAACTAAAATTTACTTTTAGTTGTGAAGTGTTACAAGAGGCCTCATCAAATTGATTTTTTTCAAGGTACACAAAATGGTGAGCTTTTATGTGACAGCTTTAATGTTTTATTAATTTTTTTTCAGAGAATGGAAATGGAGAAAAGTGTACTACTACATGTGTTAAGGAAGCAAGAATTATCATTTTCAAATGTCCGAAGACAGCTTCACAAGAGAATTCTCAACATCAGCAGCAGTGATGAGCATGTCCTCATAGTCAATTGTTTGTTAAATGGTGTAAAATGAAAATATCAGAAAAAGCAAAAGATTGTCTGCAGATAAGATAATTTCAAATCAGCCTCAAAATCCATATCTTTAGAATCAAGAAATAATTCATTGGCACTTAATTAAGATAAAGTTCTTCAATTGGGACGGGGCATCAAAGTCACTAAATCCAGAGTCACATTTAGTCAACAACTAAGGCAATATATTATATATGACTGAAAAATCCGACATTGGGAAGGTGACTGGTAACAAGGTAGACTCTAAAGTGGCTGCTGATGAGATGAGAAATTCCTCTTTATGCAACATGTACAAAAAGGGGCATTTTTTTTATCAGGAATACAAATTGCTCCGTTTTTCTCCCGACTTAGTCAGAAAGAGAAAAAACTTAGTTCTGAAGATTATGTAGCAGCAGAGGAAGAAGACAGAAAAGAAAATATAAAGTACTTTTGGAATCAAATAACAGTCAAAATGTTCTTTAGTTTTAATTCTTATGTTTAAAGTAGGAGGTGTGCTAAGGGCCTTTTTTGGCCAATGAAAATGAAATGTTTCACTAATCAGGTTATTTTAACAAAAATTATATTGTTTAGCATCTATTAAATGTGAATTAAAATATCTTTGAAATAAAATGATCATTTATAGAGATTTTACAGTCTAAAAGTAGAAAATGCTATTAGTTTTCAAAATTTGCAAAGAAAACACAAAAAATTGACATGAAAAAAACATCATCATAAATTATCTAGTTAAAAAATAAATAGGAAAATTGACCAAAATCAAAATGTTTTCAGGTAAACTTGCAGACAGGCCCTTTTTATGGTACAACCAGTAAAAATCGCCTTGTATTTTAATTTTTCCTTTCCTGAGCTTTAAAATAGACATAAAAGATTTAATCAAAATTTTAAAGTTCAAATTTCCATAAAATATAAGCCAAATATTGTTGCATCTTTTATTATACTTTTATTATACGACTCCAAAACAATTTTGCGTTCGTATATTGGTATCACTTTGTTGTCGTCCGAAGACCCTTACTTTCCGGACAATAACTTTACTTTAAGTAAATGAATCTCTATGAAATTTATACACAAAGTTCGAAACCACAAAAGAAAGGTTGGGATTGATTTTGGGTGTTATGGCCCTGACAGTTTAGGAACAAGGGGCCCAAAAGGATCAAAATAAGTATTTTCTAGTTTCCGGACAATAACCTGTGTGTAAGTGTATTGATCTTTCAGAAACTGTACCACAAGGTTCCATACAAAAAAGGAAGGTTGGGATTGATTTTTGGGGTTATGGCCCAAACTGTTTAGGAATTAGGGGACACAGAGGGGCCAAAAACAATACTTTTCTAATACTTTGTATAAATTGCTTATTTCTTTTCTAATTTCAATGGGGTTTTATTCTTGAATTGTTTGGGTTCTTTAATATGCTGAATCTAACCGTGTATTAAGTTTTTTAAATTGGTCTACATGAGGTCCAAAGGGTCCAAAATTAAACTTTGTTTGATTTCATCAAAAATTGAATTATTAAGGTTCTTTGATATGCCGAATCTAACCGTGTATTTAGATTTTTAATTTTGGGTCCCGTTTTCAAATTGATCTACATTAAGGTCCAAAGGGTCCAAAATTAAACTTGGTTTGATTTTAACAAAAATTGAATTCTTGGGGTTCATTGATATGCTGAATCTAAACATGTATTTAGTTTTATGATTATGGGCCCAGATTTCAAGTTGGTCCAAATTGGGGTTCAATATTAAACTTTGTTTGATTTCAACAAAATTGAACATATGGGTTTCTTTGATATGCTGAATCAATCCATGTATTTAGATTTTGGATATTGGACCATAATAGTTAAATTTAAATTTTTAAGTTCATTAGACCACATTCATTCTGTGTCAGAAATCTATTCTGTGTCAAATATTTAATCACAATCCAAATTCAGAGCTATATAAAGCTTGAATGTTGTGCCCATACTGGCCCCAGTTGTTCAGAGTTCGACCTCTGCGGTCGTATCAAGCTGCACCCTGCGGATCATTTTATTGATGTTTGAAAACATTTCATTTAGTGGTATTTGTAAGTTCCTGAATCACTCAATGTTGCATAAATATTTTTGAAAATTATGAAAATTATTGAATCACTATTTGAAAGATTAGCATATAATTTAAATTTGTTATGATTTTAATCAAAATCCTAGCTAAATATGTTTTAAAGATATTTATTTCATTTTGTTTATAAAATTTTCCAGTACTGTCATACATAAAATAAGGAAAAATTTAATGTTAAACTACAGTTATAGATAAGTTTATGATAAAGTTTTATGTTTAACTACTGTATACAGTTATTTTATGATATACATGTAAAAGCTCTGGCTCAAATATTTGTGTCTTTGTAAATATTGACTGCATTATTTATAAATAAAAACTTTATTTTGTCTGTGTCACTTTATGTTATTCCTCAAAATTACAGGTGGCATTTTGATCAATTCAAATTTATTGCAACATGTACAGGCTCTTATCTTTGTAAGATAACTTTTGTTTATCTCTTAAATCTATTTTGTTGAAATACTCGTCAAATATTTTTTAATTTTATTAAGACAAAATGGTTGCTTCAACTAAAATCTGTTAAATAGCATTGTCTTTTTAGCATATCAAGGCTACAGAAAACATCATGACAACATTGAAACCAGTGCAAATGTTTACATGAGATATTTTAAGCATTTGTTTACACTTCAAATTTATTGCAACAAGCAAAAGTGTTGATTTTGATTTTCGTCCAAACAAATTGACACGTTAGACCATATTGCAGATCTTCAGATATATTCCATATGTTTCCATGGTTACCATTTTCAATACCAGATTTAAGTTGAACATAAATTTTAGTCTGTATAATGCCAATTTAATTCTTAACTTGATTTAATCTTCTGTTTTTTTTCTAAATTTGCAGATTTTACAAATTTTTACAATTTTCGGCTAAAAATTGCTATTTGGAAAGCCCTGTTTCCACAGCAACAGACCTATTATTTGTTATTAAGTTGTTTTTCTCCTGTAAATAATAAATAAAAGGTAATGTAAGATTAAATAAGTTATTGATTAACTTTTAATTACATTTTAAAATGAAGAAACTGAAAAAAATTTGAAATTTTAACATTTTTGTTTCCATGGTTACCACCCTTGGAAACAAGATACCCAAGAATTTTATTCCATATATCGAAACTATGATATGTTGCCTCAATGCAACGTATAATGTCTTATTCAACATGGATGCGTAAGTTTGCTATACATCCTCAAAAACTGTCTAAATTGGGTTAAACGTATACCTGTCGAACTCTTCCATGTATCCAAGGATCAAGTGAGGGTAACATAAAATATTTTATATTTTTAAATTCAGTCATTATATCAATTTATAATGATATTCATATAAATAATAGGTATTTTAACCAATATATTGCTATTTAAGTGGATATTAATGCCCAAAGTAGACCTATTTCATAGTTGAAAAGGAGCAATTTTGAAGGTAAAATTAGAATATCCTGTTACCATGGCAACCATGGTCAGTAGCAACAATATCAATATTATTTTTTCATTTATACATAAAAGTGTGATAACTGACAAAGTTTAAAGCTTTTCTGAGAGTATGCGTGCCACACCCTATATCTGGCATGGTTGATATTTACAGAGAATCCATGTTAATATGCAAAATGAAGAAGAATAATTCAGCTTTGTACTATGTGCCGATACGTTGAACTATTATCTTACAAAGTAAAAGTCCTCTGGAAAAGATGTAAAAAGAAGGTTTTTTTAATGGGTGTTTCTATGAATGATAAATATTGAATTGTATTTTCTTATTTCAGAAAATAATGTGTTGTATCGATACTGCTAAAAATGCTTATTATGCTATTTGAAGAAAAGATGTGATCTGCTATATAAAAATGAGGAGATGTGGTATGATTGCCAATGAGACAACAATCCCCCAAAAGTTCACAAGAAGTGGATGTAAGCAATTATAAGCAACCGTAAGGCCTTCAACAATGAGAAAAACCCATACCGTATAGTCGGCTATAAAAAGCCCCGTCATGAAAAATATGAAACAATTCAATTTAAAAAGTAACGGCCTAATTCATAACAAAACAATTTACGAAAAACAAATATGACAAACATGATCCAACAACAACCACTGAACTACAAGCTCCTGACTTGGAATAGACACATATAGAATGTGGCGGGGTTAAACTAGTGTGAAGGCTTTAACCCTCCCCTAACCTCGGACAGAGCACAACGGCACAACACTATGCAAAAACAATAAACGAAAAACACAGATGAGAATCAGCAAAAATCTACAACTACTCAATTACACGCTCCTGATTTGGGGCAGCCATATCCAGAATGTGGCGAGGTTAAACTAGTTTGCTGGCACCAAACCCTTCCCTAACCTGGGACAATGGTGCAACAGTACAACATATGAGCAAACTATACTATATATGCTATATTTATACAAGAAAATCCCTACCGTCAGAATACGGAAACCTGAGCTTGTATCCTGCGGTTCTTCGTCTGAAAGATAAAGGAAAGCCTCAATTATAGAGAGAAGGCTCATTTTGAATTCCAGCTAACCTCTAGCACCGCTTGGAATGACATTCTTTTTAAGATGTCAATTATGCTTTATTTGTTAATCATACATACATTTTCATATACAGACTTGCCGTTTAAAGCCGCATATTTTGTGAAAGCAATTCTTTCCGTTTAATGTTTAATGCCCAGATTTCGGTTGCTTTCAACAAAAATAGTGCTAAAGCTCAAAAAGGTAGTGTTTCATCTGAATGACCCTAAAATATGGGATGTTTTTAATATGAAAAAAAAAAAAAAAAAAACTGATGAGAAACTGTAACCAGCACACTGTAAACCTGCCTTCTAAATTATATGAAATCATCGATAGTTTTTGTCGTAATTTTTGGTAAACTTGTGTGTTCATGGTGTTGCTGTTACGAGCAGGTATTTGATCACATGTTATATCTAGATAGGTAAGATGAGAAATTCCATGCCAAGAATGTAAATCCAAATTGTGCGCATAAAAATCTGTATCTCATTATATTTATATGGACCCTCTTTAGTATTATAAAAGTTTGAAAATCACAGGCCTGGGGAATTGCGACATAACATAATACATTGACCTGCCTGCTTATCTTTTATACAAAGGTTTAATGTGTTTTGGTATGCAAAAGTATATATATAGTATATTATATTGTCTGTCTATATAAATATGTTTTTGTTATTTGCTACTGGGTGGTAAAACAAAATCAATATATTAATTAAACTTGTAACATAAATTTCTTTGGTCCTTTTTTCTATAAATATAAGGTTTTATGAAACCAAAGTGTGTTTGTTCATGTATTTATTTATTTTCTAAGTCCTCTTCTTCTTAGTGTTCGCCTTTACACTTGAATACTAGTCTCAACAAATCTAGTGGTCTTCTGTAGGACATTCACTAGTCAATATAGCGTCTCTTTGAGTGTTGTTGGTGAATGCCATATCTTATCTCTCAGTGCCTGATGGATCTTGCATGACTGTAAGAGGTGCACAGTATCCAGCTCTGCTTCTCCACAATGACTAATTGGAGATGGAACAACTTTCATGACTTTGTAAAGATGTTTATTGAGTCTGTTGTGTCCTGTCCTCAGTCGGAAGATTATAGTTTGGTCAGATCTTGTTAGCTTGTTGTAACTGTCTTCTTGCAGAGGGTAGTTGAACAGATATTTGATGTTAGTTTCCGTCTCTGTGTAGCAGACAGGATTTTCTTCCTGTTGTTGTTCAGCACCATATTTTGCTAATTTATCGGCTTATTTATCACCCTAAACTCCACAGTGAGAAGGGATCCACTGTAATACTGTTGTCAGACTTTTGATGGTGTATAAAGCTTGTTCAAGTTGAGGTAGCTTGTCGTTTGTCAAAGCCTGTAGCACAGAGAGGGCATCAGTCAGGATTTGAGTTGTGTTATCAACTTTGTTTTTGTTGGAGTGTGCAGCATGAATAAGGGCTTCTTCTTCAGCTTTGTAATTTGAACAATGTATGCCTGTTGGTATTGCCTCTGATTGTTGATCTCCGTACGGGTACTTAATGTATATACCAGCCCCTCCTTTTGTTGTGGCATTTGTGGCTGACCCGTCTGTATATACTCTTACCCAGGAGTCTGAAGGGTACTCGTCTTCAAACATACTCATTGTCAGTGTTTTCTTAACAGTGCTAGTCTGTTCATCTTAAGTAGTAATGAATGGAACTGAGGTCTCGATGATGACATTTCCAAGTTTATCTTCACAAGGGTTGTTATTCATTGTGAAAGCTATGGGTTTGACATATTTTGGTAAAACTTCCTGGTGTTTTCTTTGTAAGGCTCTTGTCTCTAATGTAAAGTTGGATCTTTTGAGTCAGCCTGAGGAGAGTTGTTTCAGTCTGGTATTCATTGAATGGTCATGTGGACACTAATATTTGGTGGCCTGTATCATGGCTTTGCACTCCCTTCTCTTACTTAATGGTGGTATGTTTGTTATTTCCTCCATACTTTTTTATTGCAGTTGATTTCATAGCACCTTTGATGGTCCGTAGTGCCTGGTTCTGAACTTTATCTAAAGTCTGATGGTGAGACTATGCTGCCGTCATCCATGAGCTAGATCCGTATTCAAGATGTTGCCATACATTTCCTTGGTAGACAGATTTCAGGATTTTGTTCGCACCCCATTTTATTCTTGCAAGTTACCTAATGATGTTTAGTTTTCTCCTAGCCTTAGCTTCGGCTGATGTTATATGTTGCTTCCATGTCATTCTTTTATCAAAAGTTACCCCAAGGTATGTTTGTTGGTCTTTCATTTTAAGTGGAGTATCATCCACAATCAGTCTGACAGATTGAGTTTTGGAGACAGTGTGAAGAGTCTTCCAGTTGTTTTTTCTCTGTTGATGGTAACAAACCATTGCTCAGCCCATGTGACTACCATATCTAGAGCTGTTTGTATTCTGTTATTTGCTGTAGTTGCATACTCATCTGAGCACCAGAGTATAAGATCGTCTGCATAAAGTGCTGATTGTACGCCTTTTGGTAGCTCTGATACTAGGTCGTTCATAAGGAGTATGAATAAAGTTGGTGGTAATACTCCTCCTTGTGGGACCCATTGTCCGTCCACACTGCCCATATACCAGCACTCTGGCTCTTCTATTTTACAAATATGAGTTGGTCCATTTGTACATTCTTTCACTTATGCCATATCGACGAAATTATGCAAGCAGACAATCTCCCATACTTTATCGAATGCTCTTTGCAGATCTACGAAGACAGGCAGTGTTACTTTCTTGGATTGAAAGGCACCTTCGACTACTTGCGATAGATGTGTTGTCTGGTCTTCTGTGCTTTTGAATGGTCTAAAACCAGCTTGTTTCTTAGTCACGTCTACGGTGAATTAAGTTTCTAATTCAGTTTTATCATTGAACATTGCTAGCATTACTAACATAAATTACTATAGGATTACTATATGTTGCCATCTAGATCTACAAACACACTATGTCTTGGTTATTTTGTTTGTCGGTGGCTTGCTGTCTAATTGATGTATACCCCATATCTCCGTTTATGTATATGTGAAACAATTAACTTTATCGGAGGATTTGTTTTACTTTTTTAGCAATACATCAATTGTGTCTTAACATAATAAATAGAGCTGTCTTATATATGATTTAATTTAAATTTTATTGATTCTGCAATAAGGGTGCTGCATGTTATACCATTTGATGAAACGGAAGTTGCATCCTTTATTTATACAATAAAAGCCTCACCGACTGTTGACATTAACCTAAGTATTTATGTTGTTCTTCATTTGAAAGATTTGGCAAAACCTTCATTACCGGAAGAACTTCATACCTATTCAAAAATATAAAATAACCGAAAGCGTCCAGCACTAGGTTTTGTGGAATTCTTTGCAAGATGTCAATACACACATTTTTAAGCACGGACTTAATATTGAGAGTAAAACAGATATTTGAAAACTACTTTTCAACTAAAACTTACCATGATTACTGCACAGATTTCTTTTGTTTTCAGCAAAAAAGGTGCCAAAGTTTACAAAGGTAGTGTATAATCGGCATAACCATGAAATATGGGTTTTCTTTAGTTAGCTATGTAGCTGTATCCAGCACACTACACACCTGTCTTCAAAATTATAAGAAATCATTGATTTTTTCGTCGTAAGGGTTGACTAACTTGTGTGTTACTGTTACGACCAGGTATTTGATTGCTTCTTATTTTTTAATAATATAAGTTTTGATAGGTAGGGCATGTAGGAAGTGGAATGCTATACTGAGAAGGTAGATAAAAATAGTGCACACTAAAATCGGTATTTAAGATTACAATTTACATCGTTTTGTGTCTTCACAATAGTTGAATTTAAACTTGTATGCAAATGAGTCCGCCATCTTTAATTTATTCCGGTCAATAGGTCATTCGGAGTCGGAAACCGTATTGGAGGCCATGACGTACTGACAACTTCATTATACTTTTCACGTCTTGTGGTCGATAGCACACATTTAAGCAATGCTCATCAATTATACTTTTAACATTACATACTCGTAAGTGTTTTCACATGTAACATATATATTTGAAAGCACGAAAAGATATAAATTCAAGCAGAAATCGTGAACCCTGGTTACGTTGAAGGTCGTGGTAGTGAAATGTAAACATACATTTTTGATTCAGACCTTCAGTCGGCTGTTGTCTCTCTCCTCTACTATCAAAAACCGGCCTTCTATTACAGAATATACTGGGTTTAAATTATTATATTTTTGATTGGGGTAAAACCCATTCAATTGAAAGTTTAGTCTGAAGAAAAAAAAAATACGAAATATTATGAAAAAGGGGGTGGGGCAGTCTTCCACTAGATCAGAGACATATTGTAATATATGTTTCTGACTAGATATATCAAAGTTCAATGCATTGTGATTTTTTGTTCCTGAAGAAGGTGTAGCAATAAACTAAATGGGGTTAAATCTTTGAGATGTGTCCTCTCAGTCTCCGGTGCTTGTTAGTTGTTTATTTAAATTATTACAATACCAACAGCGTGAAAGAAAAATGCCAAACAAAATCTCTATAAGTAGGAAACTGAACAATTGTTAACAACAGATCTGTCGCTGACACCTGAAGAGCAATCCCTATGTCTCGCTTTATGAAAAATTCTGTGACTTTTGTCTCTGACAAGGCAAAAACTGTAGTGGTAGCCTCAAGCCAACTGACGATTACCCTTGGCAGGGATGAAACAGTTTTTATTCCCAACCAACAATGTGTTGGGACAAAGTACCCTTGTTTTCCCCTTCTATGGGGGTAGCTTACACATTCATTTTCTGCTTTAAATTTGGATTATTTTTGTGTTTATGACAATATCTTAGATACAGAGATAGCAAATATATTTTATATGTATTAAGGTCTTGCTTATTATTTGAATTGAAATAGTAGGGGAACTCTGTTTTTTTCTCTTACACAACATGTTGTAGTCTTTTTTATTACCATAGTGTCAGGTTTTCCTTTAATAGCCTCTATTGAATTAAAAAGTCTAAGTCATCAAGTGTCCATGAGGAAAAAACAAAGAGTTTTGATATACATAGATATAGGAAGATGTGGTATGAGTAACAATGAGACAACTCTCCATCCAAGTAAACAAGTTTATTGTATTGCTTTATCATGTTTATAGATTAAAAATAAAATACATGTATACACTTCATTTTTAAATGCTTCAATTTTACTTTCTTTATACTAGCTATATCCAATACATCCAAAACTCAATACCAGAATATTCAGTTATTGATTAAGCAACTTCAAAAATTAACACAAAGCATGATTAAAAAATAAAACTTTAATCTTGTACATGTAAACATCATTGCACATGTAATAGAAAACCAAATACAACCACTGTAAAAGTTATCAGATTTGTATTTTATAAGGGTCAACATGGACAATAATTTGAAAAATACAAAACTATAATTTGTATATCATGTATACATGTATAACAGAATTTTACACAAATTTTAAAACATTTTTAAAATCTTTTCTACTATTCATGTTCAGAAGTTATATAATCACAAAATAAATCTAAAATATCTAGTTTGATTTATGGATTTATTTAACATTTTCGTTGCTTTTATACTTTGACAGCTTTTACAAAAGGGGTATGTTGCATGTGTTTTAGATGTTCAGTTTGTTAATTATGTTTTTCATCAAATGAAATGGCTAAAAGGAATTGTGCTGTATTCAAATGTACACAAAATGGAAAAAAAATAACAAAATGGAGGGAAATTCACTGTGAAATTCATGACTGTAATAAAGGCACATGTCGGAGCATATGTGAACCACCTTTTAAGCTCTTTCCCTTCCCAACTTAAGATCTAGAGAACAGAAATTTGTGGATAAAAATCATAAATAGACAACAATAAAAGGGCAAGATTTGGGAACCAAATTCTGATTCCAGAGTATGCTCCGAACATTTTCTTGATGGTCATCCTTCTGAAGCAAATCCCTACCCAACTCTTAAACTTGGGTATGATCCTATTAAAAGACCTCGTGCTCGTCGTCCACCTCTTGACAGAAGTTTGCTTCAAAATCAATCCCCTGTTAAAAAGCCACGACATGATAGTGAAGATGTATCTTTCGACACTGAGCCTATGGATGTTCCTACATGTGCGTCATCTGTGCTTCAGGATGAACAGTCAACATCTGATATTTCTGCTTTAAATTTGTATACACGTGGGTCACATGAGCTTCAGAATAAATCTTCCACTTCTAACATTTCTATTACTGAATAACTGTGACCATGACTATTTCTTAAATTGTGAAGGTTGTATAAGAAGAGATGTTAAAATTGCACAACTAAAATAAGAAATTTATAAATTAAAAAAAACATTTTACAGTTAAAAAGGCAGACTTGCATGAAAATGTAAAAAAAAACTTTAATACTCAAATAGTGCTTAACAGTGACCGTAAGGTGAAATTTTACACTGGTATACCAACAGTAGCAGTTTTTGAAACACTATTTACTTTTATTGAGCCAGTGGTAAAAAAAATGACATATTGGCGTGGACCTAGAAGGGTTGCAAGTCCCTGGAAATATAAAGCAAATTTTAGAACTTTCAAACGTACATTATCTCTGCGTCAAGAATTTTTGCTTACCCTGATGAAATTAAGACTAGGCTTGTTGTCTAAAGATCTTGCTGATCGATTTGGTATCTCGACAGCTACTGTATCCAGTGTATTTACGACATGGATTAGAGTGCTGTCAGGTATACTGGGACAATTTGATTCTAACCCTTCAAAGGAGGTTGTAAGGGCAAGTTTACCACCATCTTTTAAAAACCAAAGGTACCAGGATGTTCGCCACATAATAGATTGCACAGAGGTTTTTATTGAAAGGCCAAATAATCTACAAATTCAGGCCCTTACTTGAAGTGATTACAAACATCACCAAACTGCAAAGTTTCTGGTTAGCATTACTCCATCAGGAATGATAAACTATGTATCACAAGCCTATGGAGGAAGGGCAAGCGATAAATTCATTACAAACAATAGTGGTTTTCTTGAAATCATAGAGCCATATGATAAGGTTATGACAGATAGGGGATTTCAAATTCGAGAAGAACTGGCACTACTTTCTGCAGAACTGTTAGTTCCCCCTGGGAGACGTGGTGTGTCTCAAATGTCCCAGACTGAGGTTCAATTTACAAAAGACATTGCAAACAGGCGAATTCATGTTGAACAAGCAATAAGGAGAATGAAATGTTTTAGAATTCTTAAATTTGAGTTACCTTCAACACTTTTGCAGCATTTAGATGATATTATTCGGTCAATAGCAGGTCTTTGTAACTTGTACCCCCCTTTACCACGATATGGATAAAACAAGTAAAACCGGATAGGGCTGTTTACTGTTTGAAATCCATCATCAGTCATTAATCTCTTTTATTGTATTTATTCTTTCTGCTGTTTACATAAATTTATAGATAATCATTATTAAATTGTCTACATGAATTATAGTTTAAAGCAATCCATGCCGTACTAATGAAGTATTTCCCAAGTCATATTATATTACTATAGTTGTAAAATTTTCTTAAAGTAATGAAAAAAAAATTGACTCTCAATAATGAATCATGATTTATTTCTTTTATCAATATCGATGGCAGCAAATTTTAAAACAAAAATAGTTATTTTTATACTATGACTGATGATGGGTTTCTTTTAATTGTATTAAGCCTTTTACAATCTTACAACTTGTTAGAAGTAAAATTAAGAAAATTTGATTGAATAATTACATATCATTCTTGTCAACTAGTAGTACAATATGCTAAATATACATGTATCTTATGACAGTCATCCTAGAATAATTCTACTTTTGAAATGTATTTAAAGAAACATACATGATTAACCTCATCATTATTCAAGTAGCAAAAATTGCTATAATTATTGTATCTTTTTTAAATTTAAAGATTTTTCAAAACAAAATAAATAATTGTGTATTACTTTTGTATAAATTGTAAAAGTATTTGTAAGTGTACTGAAACATTTCAAATCTTTCTTTTTACTTTTGATTTCACATTTGAAAAGGAAACTTCCAATTTTTAATATTACAAGTACTTGGAAGTAGGAAATTCAGTAAATCAGAAATATTGCATGATGACCTTACATTATGTAGTGAAAGGGGAATAACTCTAAGTGACTAATTCATTTACAGTTTTGACAAAACCATTCTTTATTCTTACATTCATCTAAAAGTGTTTTTGTCATTTTCATACATTTGAAATGATACCATTTGTTACATTTATCACAACAAATACTTCTTTTAGAGAAGCTCTTAATATTTTCTTGCTCTTTAATAACTGATTTGCAAACAGGACAGAAAAAATGCTTCCTGAAATATCTTCTCCAACTGATGTAACAGACATTTTTTCTTTCAGGCTTTGACTTAATAACTCTGGTACCATGTATTTTGCAAAAAAATGTTTGACATTTGTTATTAATTGTTCAGTGTACATTTGGTCAAATACAATTCTTTCTATAAAAGTACCATTACATGTATGTATGAAAAAATCACACCATTGCCTGTTACAGAATGCCATTTGAGCTTGAACTTGAGCAAAATATTTATGATTATGCTTAAGAGTTAACTTTTCATCTGTGCAATACAAACAATTTGGAAGAGTACAATGACAAAACCCTGAACATTTTTTACACTCTTCAATGCATAAACATTTCACTTCCAATACACCATCACCACAACAGGAACATGTTACTAGAGCATCTGGGGATGCAGCAAGGTATGAACAACGCTTATCTAGAAATATGCCACACTCAGACAATTTAACATTTTGATGATTACAAACATATTGTTGATAATAAATTTTCTTTGCCTCAGGTTCCATTTCACGGCCATATTTCAGTGACTTTATATTTGCATTGGGTTTAGAATAACCACACAACATACCAAGTAAATTGTCAACATTCTCTTCAGGTTTTTTCAAAACAGAGTTTACTCTGGTGTACACAGCATAAAAATTTGAGGCTGTTATCCTGCCTGACCTTAACTGTACCCATTCAGGATTTTTAAATTGACCTAAAGTTGAAAAATTAATAGAAAGCTGTTCTTCATCAGTAAGTTCTGGAATAAAATCCATGAAATTCAAATGTAAATTGTCCTCTGTTGACTTGAAGTGACTCACAATATTAGGTAAAAAATGTTTTGAGATATCAAACAGAAGACGAGGTTCAAAAGAATCTTCAGACACATTTTCTGCATGTGATGTATCCATAGTCACAGCTACTAGTTGTTCTGGTTTTTCATCAGGAACTCCTGAAGAAAGAAAACATAAAGGCTATGGGTTTCATAAAGGCTTTGGGTTTACAAACTGGAAATAATTTTAAAAGGGTCAAAGTAAGCATTTTTCTTATTTAGGACAAGTAGTTGAGGATACGTCTATGGATTTCTATGAAATACAAAAAAAAAAGGAATTTGGGATTGATTCTGGGTGTAATGGCCCTGACAGTTAAGGATTTATAGGCCAAAAGTTTTGGCCCAAAACCATTCTTTTTCTAACACTTTGTGTAAATTGCTTTTTTCTTGACAAATTTCTCTACAGTTTCATGCAGATGCATCTGGCAGAGCATAAGTATTATTTATTATACCCCACACAACGAAGTTGCAGAGGGTATAATGTTTTTGACCCGTCTGTCCGTCTGTCTGTCCGTCCGTCAGTCCGTCCGTCCATCAGTCCTGTTTCTTGTCATCGCAACTCCTCTCAAACCACACAACAGAATTTCATGAAACCTTTTGAGATAATAAGGACATACTATGTAGATGTGCATATCGACAGGAAATTACGATTCAATTTTTTTTCTAGGAGTTACGCCCCTTTGAACTTATTTGCTTCAATATACTACTGCAACAGTTTGTCATCGCAACTCCTCTGAAACCACACAACAGAATTTCATGAAACTTTGTAGATAATAAGGACATACTATGTAGATGTGCATATCAACAGGAAATTATGATTAATTTTTTTTTTCTTATACATTTTTTTTTCTTAGTTATTTTATTTCTCCAGTGACAATGTGGGGACGTGGGGTATCTTTAATTTTTATTGGAAAAAGTAATCTTTATAATGAAAAGTTTTTCTCAATTTTTTAAAAATCTGAATATATAACCACAAAATTTGTATATTTCCCCCAGATCTTGTACAAAGAGAAGTAGTCCTTGTATTATGCAATTATCTCCCCTTTTAACAATTTCTCTCTGACTGTTCATCATTCTATAATGTAGTATTTCATTTATTATTTTTTATTGTCTTTGAGCACTAATGTTGTACTCTGAATAATGAGTACAGTTTTATGACCGAGGTCCCTAGTATTGGATTTAACCTGTAGACTAGTTGGCTTTGATAAGTAAACTCATGAACAACAGTATTTTCTAGGTATTATTTTCACTGGGTTGGTAGCATAACACTTTGAAGTGAACATAAGCATGTTTAAAAAAAAAAAAAAAAAAAAATAGAACATACCTTTAAACATACAAGAATTTGGCGTAACTGCTTTCAGGTTTTGTATAAGCTCGTCTATATCTGGTATCTCTGCAACTGGTCTGTAATTCCTCTTGCTTGTATTCACAAGTGGTCTGCTGTGTTCTAAATTAAATAAACTCTACTTTAATAAGCAAAAATTTAACTTGACTGAACATGCTGTATTTTGCAAAGGATATTCAGTCACTCTTGAAAAGTGTCCTTTCAATTCCATAGGCACAATAATTACTAGTATATTATATTTATTTGACATCCAAATATTCAATATACATTTTATAGAGGTGACCCTTCTTGGCTTTTGGTTTTTCTCTTTCTTGATTCATAACTAATTATTTTAGGAAATAATAAATAACAATGTGATTAATACATGTATATGAAATTAGCTTATGTCAACTAAATCTAGGAAAAATATACCTTTCATAGCTGACATAAATATGTTTTTAAGTACCAAGTTGTTGGTGTATAATGGCTAGTGTTTGAGACTTAAATGATAATTCATCTTTTTTTCAATTAATGTTTGGGTGCAAGAATGGCTTGAAATATGAAAAAAAACAACTACTTGTAGATTTTTTCCATCGCCGTGGCCGTGTTCATTGGTTTCAATAAATATTGATTAAAATCAATGAATTTTATAATATAATCTTCAAAGCCACCATCTTACCATAAAATAAAATTTTTGTGTCCTTGAACATTAACATCAGAACAGACATGACTTATATTTCAATGTATAAACTATCTTGGTGACATTAGACCATAAATGAAATTTGAAAGTATATGGAGAGCAAAAAAAATTATCTTGTTACCATGAAACTTACTTCTACCATGCCTTGACTTCACAATATCTATTTCCACCAGGGCTTATGGTGTAGTTCTCTCTTTTCATTTTGAACAGTCCATTTGCTTTTGGAGGAAGTGCAACTTGTTAAACCAAGTCTGTTTGCTGATTCAATCCTGAAGAGCAATCCTGCTACATGGTTACATGTCTGACCAAGCCTGAAATTTAAGCAAATATTAAACATCTTTGTTACTAAGAGGTAGTCATTTTTAAAAATTTTTTATACGACCGCAAAATTTTTGCGGTCGTATATTGGTATCACGTCGGCGTCGTCGTCCAAAGACATTTGGTTTTCGCACAATAACTTTAGTATAAGTAAATAGAAATCTATGAAATTTAAACACAAGGTTTATGACCACAAAAGAAAGGATGGGATTGATTTTGGGAGTTTTGGTGCCAACAGTTTAGGAATTAGGGGCCAAAAAGGGCCCAAATAAGCATTTTTCTAGTTGCCAGACAATAACTTGTGGAATGGTGTATGGATCTCTCTGAAATTATACCACAAGTTTCCATACCACAAAGGGATGGTAAGAATTCGCTTTGGGGGTTATGGCTCAAACCGTTAAGGAATAAGGGGCCAAAACAAGAGGCTCTCAAGAGCCTGAATCGCTCACCTGATTTGTTAAAGCTTAATTCATTCATCAATCATGATTTATATTTTTGAGTTATAATGTATATCGGTGTTTGCTTAAAAAGGCACCTTTTTTTTGGGAGGGGGGGTTCATATATGCCTCAAAATAAATATCTAAGTTACCGGTATGTTCTTAGTGCTTAAGAGATGAAATATAACAAGAATTCTGTGAGTATTGCATGGCAATACATAATCCCCTATTGGTTAAAAATCATTGTATTGGAACAAAATTCTAAGTTGATTTATTATCTATAAGTAAACCTGGTGAAAAGGAGTTGAATTAAGTCATGTAGTTTCAGAGAAAAAGTAATGATTCAAGAAGAAAATTGTGAAAAATAAATCTTTCAATGGAAATAACCAAAACTATAATTTCTCCCAAAAAATGTCCTACAGTAACCGAACAAGAGATTGGCAATTCGTTCTGAACATGTTCATGCAGATAGATCAATACTATTTTTCTCATTTACACTTTCTTCTTCTCTATTATAATTTTCAAGAAAATAATCAAAATCTTAAATTTCCTAATAAATAACTACTTCTAACAGTAACCCAACAATAAATTCTCCAAATTCTCCAATTGGCATGAAAATTTCATAATAGATAAATATTTACCTAATCATCACTCTAACTCTCTTTCACGTTTGCTCTAACTGCTTTAGTTTTTGAGATGTAAGCCAAAAACTGCATTTGACCCCTATGTTTTATTTTTAGCCATGGCGGCCATGTTTGTTGATGGATCAAAACTTCGGATACAATTTTAACCTAGATACCCTAAGGAACATTTATTTAAAGTTTGAATGTATTTTGCCCAGTAGTTTCAGAGATGAAGATTTTTGAAATAGTTTACGACGAGAGACGACGAAAATTACCAAGTTAGTGGCAGCAACCCAACAATGATTTGTTTGAAAATTTCAGGGCTGGTAGATCCTGACCTGTTTAACATTTTTACCCCCTGTCAGATTTGCTCTAAATGCTTTACTTTTTGATATATAAGCAAAAAACTGCATTTGACCCCTATGTTCTATTTTTAGTCATGGCGGCCATGTTTGTTGATGGATCAAAATTTCGGATACAATTTATAAACTAAATACCCTAAGAAACATTCATTTAAAGTTTGAAGGTATTTGGCCCAGTAGTTGCAGAGGAGAAGATTTTTGAAATAGTTTACGACGACAACAGACGACGACGACAGACGACGGACGACGACAGACGCATAGTGCTGGCATAAGCTCACATGGGGCCCTTTGGGCCCGCTGAGCTAAAAAGGGGAAAAACAAGGGTTTCCAGGTTAATGGACAATTACTAAGTACAAAACATAATTTAAAAGCAATGTAAGGGAGGTAATTCAAATGTGTCACTTGCACTACTTTTAAATTATGCATGTATATTGAAATTTGCCAATAATTTTAGTATTAATAAATTCCATTTGAAATTTGCCAATAACTTTAGTATAATAAACTCCATTGGAAATTTGAGGTCCAAAGGGTCCAAAATTAAACTTTTTTTGATTTCATTAAAAATTGAAATACAGGGGTTCTTTGATATGCCGAATCTAACCGTGTATTTAGATTCTTAATTTTTGGTCCCGTTTTCAAATTGGTCTACATTAAGGTCCAAAAGGTCCAAAATTAAACTTAGTTTGATTTTAACAAAAATTGAAATCTTGGGGTTCTTTGATATGCTGGATCTAAACATGTATTTAGATTTTTGATTATGGGCCCAGTTTTCAAGTTTGTCCAAATCGGGATGTAAAATTAAACTTTTTTTGTTTGATTTCAACAAAAATTGAAATCTTGGGGTTCTTTGATATGCTGGATCTAAACATGTATTTAGATTTTTGATTATGGGCCCAGTTTTCAAGTTTGTCCAAATCGGGATGTAAAATTAAACTTTTTTTGTTTGATTTCATCAAAAATTGAATTCTTGGGGTTCTTTGATATGCTGAATCGAACCATGTATTTAGATTTTGGATATTGGACCATAATAGGTAAATGTCCAATTTAAAATTTTTAAGTTCTTAAGACCACATTCATTCTGTGTCAGAAACCTATGCTGTGTCAAATATTTAATCACAATCCATATTCAGAGCTGTATCAAGCTTGAATGTTGTGTCCATACTTGCCCCAACTGTGTAGGGTTCGACCTCTGCAGTCGTATCAAGCTGCGTCCTGCGGAGCATTTTATTGATGTAAGCATTAGTGAAGATGTTATACAAAAATGTCTAAATTAGGTTATCTTGATCATGTCAGTTTTCCATTTACATGTATGTTATTTCTGTTGACAAAGTTTGTTTTGAATTTTTTAGTGATTCTCTATTATCTTTATATTTATTAAACTAAATATGAATAAAAATATGCCATAAAATGGTTATGATTTTTTAAGTGAAGTGCTGAAATAGGCCCATGGTACAAAAAATTTTAAATGAAGTACTGAGGTAAAGAACTAAATTTTGTTTAAAATACCAAAGTATTATAAGACTTTCAATATTAATTTGTCTGCACAAAGAATTCTGTCAGGAAGTTATGCTGTATTTAGATATATAATCAAAATGAATGAGTAGGTCACTATGAATTAGAAGAGAATATTTTTAGTCATCAAATTAGGGCCCCAGAAGGGAATATAGCATACAAACAATATCATCATAAACAATAACATATGCAATACACAGACAATATAGATATGTATTATATGTAATAAAAAAAAAATACAACAGGAAACATACACAACATGAAATATATAGCAATATATAATATTACTATGGGTAAAGGTTAATCTTATATACCATATATATTGGTTGGGTCCCTTATAATGAATGAATGATATGGCATGGAACCATTTAACCTTCTTTTGGGGTTCATTCATGGTTAATATAGAAATAATGAGATGTGGTATGCGTGCCAATGAGACAACTCTCCATCTATGCTAGTCCAAATAATTATGACGTCTTGGAAGGCTGGGATTGATTATGGGGGTAATTGCCTCAATATTTTAGGAATTAGGGGCCAAAAAGGGGCAATTACTTGTGTGTAAGTGTATGGATCTTTCTGAAATTGTACTACAAGGTTCCATATCACAAAGGGAAAGCTGGGTTTGAGTTTGGGGGTAATTGCCTTAAAAGTTTAGGAATTTGGGGCCAAAAAACAAGCATTTTTCTGGTTTCCAGACAATAACTTGTGTTCAAGTGTATGGATCTCTCTGAAATTGTACTGCAAGGTACCATACCACAAAGGGAAGGCTGGGATTGAGTTTGGGGTGATGAATCATAAGGGGTTCAAAAATTGGGGCGGGTATTTTTATTTTTTCCTTTTTTTCCCCTTTTTTCCTTTTTTTTCTTCTTTAAAATTGTCCATTTTAAGTTGGTAATTTCTGATTTATATTTAAAAGCAAATAATAATGATATGACAGGAGATACACACCAAACAGGATGTGAAAATTATTGTATTTAGTATTGTGCAATAGCAAGAAATTTTCAATTGCACAGTATTGCGCAATAGCAAGAAATCTTCGATTGCACAGTATTGCGCAATAGCAAGAAATCTTCGATTGCACAGTATTGCGCAATAGCAAGAAAAATATCCAATTGCACAGTATTGCGCAATAGCAAGAAATTTTTAGTTGCACAGTATTGCGCAATAGCAAGAAATATTCAATTGCACAGTATTGTCCCGTTTTTCAATTTGGTCTACATTAAGGTCCAAAGGGACTAAATTAAACTTAGTTTGATTTTCACAAAAATTGAATTCTTGGGGTTCTTTGATTTGCTGAATCTCACCATGTATTTAGATTTTGGATATTGGACCATAATACAGTACGGGTAGAGACTTATTATTATGGATGTCTTAATCCGTCTAGATGTCAGATTGGTCGGACAGTTGTCTCTGTGTAATGGACACCTGCTGTGATATTAACCTTTACAATATCCGAGTGGAAGGTCGAAAATCAATTTGTACCAGCTTGATTAGAATTAAATTTTACCTGTACAGATATTTTAGTATTTATGGAGGATAGATAATAAATGTAAAATATTGTTTTGTATTCAAAGAAAAATATAATAAAAATCAAAATGTAATATCATGAATAAGGGATCAACTTTTTTTAACTTGAAAATGAAAGAAAGACGATTTTAGCAATGTACTGTAAAAATGTGTTGCCAATTATAATAATTGTGTTTGTGCCAATAAACTATTTGTATTTGTATTTGTAAACTGTAAATGTTTCATTTTATTCAAAATTATAACAACCAGGACTGTTTTCAATCGAAGTTTTAATCAAAATGTTGAGACATCAATCCCGTAAATTATACGAGTTTTCGTTGATGGTTACAATATTTCCCCCTTTTAACGTCCTGTTCCTTTATGTTATTATTAGAAACACAATTTTAAGTATAAGGCCAACATATCGTATTTATAAAGTATATAAACATACTGAATATAGGCATTGTGAATAAACTGTTATTTTCCTTTCGATACCACGTTCCCCGTCGGAGCCTCTACGTCTATTCATACCTGTCAATCATTTCTCGCAAGTAGAACAATTTGGTCAGCCAGATCATCCGTGCTTTCTATTTTGACATTATATTTCCCGTTAATCTCTTTGAAACAGTTGGGTTTTTTTTACAATATTTATAACGCCGTGATCATGTTTCGATTCCTAGTTTTATATTAAAAAAATTTTCATATGCACGTCAATATTCTATGACCCAGCATTATTTTAAATTTTGTTTGTTAATAAATTTACATATAATGGAAATAACAGATTTGTTGAGACTCGTTGTATTATAACAAAGATATTGCCTTTCTATTTCCATGTTTGAAATTTTAATGAAAATCGTGTTTTTATAAACATATTTTACGAATTGTGTCAATCAATACACGAAGATCAAAGTTTTACACTAGTCATGATCAGCCGTCTTTACTTTTGCGTCGTATTTCTAGCCATTCTAAAGCTCGTGCAGTCAGTAAGATTTTGTCGGCAGTTTAAATTGTATAATTTCCGAACTTTAAAGAAGGTGTCCGAATAAATTATTTAAATAGGAATCTGGGTGTTGACTGATAAATATAATAAATAAAATAGTTAAAGAAGACTAAAGCTAAACTAACGCACAATACTGCCAATCATTACGTATCAAATTTAATCACGAATGGATTTTCCCACGGTCGGTCAGTAAGGTCACCTGTGTTAACTGTTACGATATTTCCCGCCATATGAAAATCACGTGCATTTGACAAAATTAATCCCAGCTATTTTTAGCATTCGATATTGTATTGTGAATGAAGTCAAGTTCAAAGTTCATTCACATGCTGTTGATCACTGATATGTGTATCATGGAATTGTCTTTTCACTGAAATATTTTTTAGATTGGTGTCATAAATACAACATACAAGTTAACATGCATTGTGCGTAAATTAATATTATGCAATTAAGAGTCAATGCAGCACCATAAAATTATTTAAATGGAAGTAATCGCATTTCTTTAGACTACAAATCATAGTAAATATTTAATTAACTGGTCATCAAACGATTGAATGCTTCTAGTTTTAATGTCCATTCATGTCAGCGGCAATTATTTCATGCATATTTAACAAACACAGAAATATCAAAATAAACCTGATTCCCGAGAAGAATCGTTATCTTCTTCTAGTGTTATTATTTGCGTACTACTTATATCACCAACTTTCGGACAATATTTGTTTACAGTAAAAGTAAATTCACAATTATAAAGAATCACGAAACTACTAGTCTACAAGTATTGTTCACTGTAATTATTTTTATTTGAGAACTGACCCAACGGAGACTGAAAATTAAATACAAATGTAGTGTTGTCAAACTAAAACGTATGCAGCAGCACTTTGCACATCATTCTGCTAATCAATGGGTTTACGTGGAAATTAAATCAGTAAAACAAAATAACCTTCCAGAAATAAAAAGAAAATATTTTAAAAACTGTATGCCAACAAATACGAAAAGATACATAACAAAAAAAAAAAAAAAAAAAAAAAAAAAAAAACAGGAACATACAAAATAATATTTTGACGAATATAAACAGCATTTGAAATATAAAAGCCATAATTAAAAAGGATATGTTTATTAATGCCCATACTACCTACCATAAAAAGTCGGATTATTCATTTCCGACATGTCCCAGTCCGTTATTTATAGTAATAAGTCTCTACCCGTACTGTAGGTAAATGTCCAAGTTAAAATTTTAAGTTCTTAGATTACATTCATTCTGTGTCAGAAACCTATGCTGTGTCAAATATTTAATCACAATCCAAATTCAGAGCTGTATCAAGCTTGAATGTTGTGTCCATACTTGCCCCAACTGTTCAGGGTTCGACCTCTGCGGTCGTATCAAGCTGCGTCATATTTTATTATGGATTTAATTAATACATGTAGGTAAAAAGCTAAAATTTTCAGTTAAGGCTAAATTCAGATAGTCATCTTTAAAAACTGGTATAACGTTTTCAAATCTACTTGGATTTTCATAAAACTCTACACCTATCTCAATTTTATATTGATCTTACAGAATGCCAGGTTATTTGGTAGTTTGGTTTATTTCTGTCAAATTCTATGTTTTAATTAAAAAAAAAGCTGCAATTGCATCAAAGTCAAAAACATGTCTGCTTTTGCTTAAAAAGACCATATTTTCTTTCTTGAAAAGTAGAATAGATAAAGTGACATTGTATATTTGAAATATAAACATGCTCTGTTATTAAGACAATAATTGGTTATTCACCATAAAATTTGCACAGTATTGCGCAATAGCAAGAAATATTCAATTGCACAGTATTGTCCCGTTTTTCAATTTGGTCTACATTAAGGTCCAAAGGGACTAAATTAAACTTCGTTTGATTTTCACAAAATTGAATTCTTGGGGTTCTTTGATTTGCTGAATCTCACCATGTATTTAGATTTTGGATATTGGACCATAATACAGTACGGGTAGAGACTTATTATTATGGATGTCTTAATCCGTCTAGATGTCAGATTGGTCGGACAGTTGTCTCTGTGTAATGGACACCTGCTGTGATATTAACCTTTACAATATCCGAGTGGAAGGTCGAAAATCAATTTGTACCAGCTTGATTAGAATTAAATTTTACCTGTACAGATATTTTAGTATTTATGGAGGATAGATAATAAATGTAAAATATTGTTTTGTATTCAAAGAAAAATATAATAAAAATCAAAATGTAATATCATGAATAAGGGATCAACTTTTTTAACTTGAAAATGAAAGAAAGACGATTTTAGCAATGTACTGTAAAATGTGTTGCCAATTATAATAATTGTGTTTGTGCCAATAAACTATTTGTATTTGTATTTGTAAACTGTAAATGTTTCATTTTATTCAAAATTATAACAACCAGGACTGTTTTCAATCGAAGTTTTAATCAAAATGTTGAGACATCAATCCCGTAAATTATACGAGTTTTCGTTGATGGTTACAATATTTCCCTTTTAACGTCCTGTTCCTTTATGTTATTATTAGAAACACAATTTTAAGTATAAGGCCAACATATCGTATTTATAAAGTATATAAACATACTGAATATAGGCATTGTGAATAAACTGTTATTTTCCTTTCGATACCACGTTCCCCGTCGGAGCCTCTACGTCTATTCATACCTGTCAATCATTTCTCAAGTAGAACAATTTGGTCAGCCAGATCATCCGTGCTTTCTATTTTGACATTATATTTCCGTTAATCTCTTTGAAACAATTGGGGTTTTTACAATATTTATAACGCCGTGATCATGTTTCGATTCCTAGTTTTATATTAAAAATTTTCATATGCACGTCAATATTCTATGACCCAGCATTATTTTAAATTTTGTTTGTTAATAAATTTACATATAATGGAAATAACAGATTTGTTGAGACTCGTTGTATTATAACAAAGATATTGCCTTTCTATTTCCATGTTTGAAATTTTAATGAAAATCGTGTTTTATAAACATATTTTACGAATTGTGTCAATCAATACACGAAGATCAAAGTTTTACACTAGTCATGATCAGCCGTCTTTACTTTTGCGTCGTATTTCTAGCCATTCTAAAGCTCGTGCAGTCAGTAAGATTTTGTCGGCAGTTTAAATTGTATAATTTCCGAACTTTAAAGAAGGTGTCCGAATAAATTATTTAAATAGGAATCTGGGTGTTGACTGATAAATATAATAAATAAAATAGTTAAAGAAGACTAAAGCTAAACTAACGCACAATACTGCCAATCATTACGTATCAAGTTTAATCACGAATGGATTTTCCCACGGTCGGTCAGTAAGGTCACCTGTGTTAACTGTTACGATAATTCCCGCCATATGAAAATCACGTGCATTTGACAAAATTAATTCCAGCTATTTTTAGCATTCGACATTGTATTGTGAGTGAAGTCAAGTTCAAAGTTCATTCACATGCTGTTGATCACTGATATGTGTATCATGGAATTGTCTTTTCACTGAAATATTTTTTTTAGATTGGTGTCATAAATACAACATACAAGTTAACATGCATTGTGCGTAAATTAATATTATGCAATTAAGAGTCAATGCAGCACCATAAAATTATTTAAATGGAAGTAATCGCATTTCTTTAGACTACAAATCATAGTAAATATTTAATTAACTGGTCATCAAACGATTGAATGCTTCTAGTTTTAATGTCCATTCATGTCAGCGGCAATTATTTCATGCATATTTAACAAACACAGAAATATCAAAATAAACCTGATTCCCGAGAAGAATCGTTATCTTCTTCTAGTGTTATTATTTGCGTACTACTTATATCACCAACTTTCGGACAATATTTGTTTACAGTAAAAAGTAAATTCACAATTATAAAGAATCACGAAACTACTAGTCTACAAGTATTGCTCACTGTAATTATTTTTATTTGAGAACTGACCCAACGGAGACTGAAAATTAAATACAAATGTAGTGTTGTCAAACTAAAACGTATGCAGCAGCACTTTGCACATCATTCTGCTAATCAATGGGTTTACGTGGAAAATAAATCAGTAAAACAAAAATAACCTTCCAGAAATAAAAAAGAAAATATTTTAAAAACTGTATGCCAACAAATACGAAAAAGATACATAACAAAAAAAAAAAAAAAAAAAAAAAAAAAAAAACAGGGAACATAAAAAATAATATTTTGAGGAATATAAACAGCATTTGAAATATAAAAAGCCATAATTAAAAAAGGATATGTTTATTAATGCCCATACTACCTACCATAAAAAGTCGGATTATTCATTTCCGACATGTCCCAGTCCGTTATTTATAGTAATAAGTCTCTACCCGTACTGTAGGTAAATGTCCAAGTTAAAATTTTTAAGTTCTTAGATTACATTCATTCTGTGTCAGAAACCTATGCTGTGTCAAATATTTAATCACAATCCAAATTCAGAGCTGTATCAAGCTTGAATGTTGTGTCCATACTTGCCCCAACTGTTCAGGGTTCGACCTCTGCGGTCGTATCAAGCTGCGTCATATTTTATTATGGATTTAATTAATACATGTAGGTAAAAAAAGCTAAAATTTTCAGTTAAGGCTAAATTCAGATAGTCATCTTTAAAAATTGGTATAACGTTTTCAAATCTACTTGGATTTTCATAAAACTCTACACCTATCTCAATTTTATATTGATCTTACAGAATGCCAGGTTATTTGGTAGTTTGGTTTATTTCTGTCAAATTCTATGTTTTAATTAAAAAAAAAAAGCTGCAATTGCATCAAAGTCAAAAAACATGTCTGCTTTTGCTTAAAAAAAGACCATATTTTCTTTCTTGAAAAGTAGAATAGATAAAGTGACATTGTATATTTGAAATATAAACATGCTCTGTTATTAAGACAATAATTGGTTATTCACCATAAAATTATGATAATATGTTTACTGGTGTAAGAGTTATTGTCCCTTAATTTAAATTATTCCTTTATTCTAAATTAATAGTGATTTTTGAAAATTGTATACAAATTGGATATTTAGTTTATATTTTTTTTATTGTTAACAAAAGTTGAATAAATCTTCATGTCCTATGGTCCCACCTGCCTGATAAATATTGCATGGTCCTTACATAAAACACGACATTTTAAAACTTTGATCAACTACAATGTAACAATTTTCACATGAATGGGGTTATTTCCCATGTATTAAAACTTGTAAAATTATACTTGTTTAATATATTCAGTATATAGTAATTTACTGATAGTAGTTACTGATCAACTCTTAAAATATAAAATAACTATAGAAAAGATTTGCATACTGACTTATATTTACTAATTTCAAAATGACAGTAAAAGAAACTACCACATATGCAATTATTTAATAGAACTTAAGAAGAGATACATTAAACTGTTTCAAATTTAAAATGACCTCAGATTTCAGAATAAATATAAACTTAGTACATTTAACAGTATGGTTAATATTTCATCATCTATTTATGATTTCTATGAATAGTTTTAGCACTTCTTAAGTCTCTATTAAAGGCTTGCTGATATAGTATACTATGACTTATGTATTGAGATGTTTATAGGTATATTGTATCAGGCTGTACTTATAAAATCAAATATTTATATGTACAATGATGTATATTCATGACATTCATACTTAAATTGATTTAAATAATTTCTGATTCTGATATATATAAATATATAATATATACACCAAAGTCTATACTTTGATTTCCAGACATAAACATGCAAGCATTAAAATAGAAAAAGAACCTATATCATTATTGGTTGTCTTTAAGTTTTAGAGGGGCAAGCACTTATTTAATAGAATTTTTTAGATGGGCAAGCACTTTTTTGCAGAATTTAAAAGGATGGGCATCAAGTTTTTGAATGAAACAATATTAAGAATGCACCGGCCCATCCTTCTGATAAATATTGAACGGTCCCTTATTTGGACTACATCTATGTTAGTATAATGCATGCAAATAAATTATACCTACCCAGCGGTGCAAGTACAGTAGGCAGCTTTTATATCACCAGATTCTTTTTCTATACAGGCCCATACATCATGGTCTGTATCAGATAGTCTTTGTGATGGGGTACATTTTGCTCTCAGCAAACAAGAAGGATGGTCTCTCTTTATGTTATGGTAAAACACCTCTTTCAACCAATCACTTTTGAAGTATTCATAGGCTTTTCCAACCTTATATTCACTGAGATATTTATTAACGAGTCCGATGATGGGGTTCACAGTATTTATGTATGAAATAATATTGGATAAAAAAGTCGGTGGCCAGTGTGCTATACCCTCTTTCTCGTCACACCACTTTTCTGACAAAGTCAATGGGTCGGGAATTTCTTGTTTAGAGAGAATTTTACCATAATCTGCTTTATTTAGCTTTAATACTTCCGATTGTGATGGCACAGTAGGTAATGACAATCTACTCGCCGCATATGTCAGAGCAACAAGTTCGGCTTTGGTACCTTCACCTGAAAGTCCACGGAGACTTAGGAATTCTTTAAGTGATGAAAGTTTCCAAGTATTAAACTCATCGAGGGATTCTGCCATAATATTGAATTAATAGTTACGTATGTTTACAATGAAGTTTATCTGTGTGTTATTACTTTTATCGATTCGTTTTGGCGCTACGTCCTTGTTTGTTTAGATGTTGCCATAGGATTAGCTTCCGCCTCCGAATGACCTATTGACCCGCGATGCTTCCGGTGACATGCGCAATAAACGCTAAAAGTGTAAATACGTCTATTTCATCCTATATACTGAAAATTTAGAAAATCATAGGCCATTGAAACTGTGTCAAAAAAAAATACATTGACGAGGCTATCTTTCTAAAAAAAAAAAAAATACATATTTTGTGTATGCAAATTGTTTATATAGTAGTATATTATATCTTCGTCTTTTATAAATGTGTTTTTTTATATGCCTCATAGTTGAATATTATAATAAATTTATCATAAATTGCTTTGGTTATGTTTTGGTGCCTTACGAAGCCGTGTTTTATTTATTAAATTTTGTGTTTGTTGATATACTTTTAAATCAAGTTTACGTTTATTTTTGTTTTCTTTTACAGTTTTATCATTTAACATGACTTGAATGACTGATATAAAGTACTATATGATACAAATATGCTGCCCTCTAGATGTCTCTTGATTATTTTTGTCGTTTTGCTGGCTGTCTAGTTTTCATTCATAACTTAACACGTCTGAAGCGCTTTTCTGGATATATCTTCATCAGGAACGATCAACCCAAACCATTTGAAAGGGATGCATTAACACGTAGACACGTTAAGGAATACATGACAAAAATGTACACGAAAAGAATAGTCGAGTTCGTCTAAGATCAACTTGTCGGAAATATTTTAAAATTTAGTTTCCTAATAATAACTTAGTTATTAAAAACAAGACCGAATACTTCATATATATATTCATATTGCTAATTGTTTAACAAAATTATTTCAGAACAGAAAATATTGTATTTCTATTAAAACAACCAAGAAAATATGTATTATATAGCAATATATATGTATTTGTAAATATTCAAAATATAACTAAAACAAAGAAGAAAATAGATCTTGGTAATCTGTTAAATACAATGAAATTAGCTTGATGAATATATTAACATATGGGAAGTGTGCAATTAGTTAAGGAAATGAATACCATCATGACAAAAAATACAAAACAATGCGGTTTTTGTTTGCAATCTAAAATGAACAGTTACAAAGGTAGGGCCATTTTCCTCTGATTTTTTTTCATTTGATTAGGTAGGTAAATCATGTTTTTAAATAGCCCGATATATGCTAATTATAGCACATGAAAATACGTCACATCATCTATTTTCATACCTTGAACAGGTATTCCTACAATAAAAAAAGGCCAATACTATTGATTTTTTGGTTTATCAAAACCAATATTGATTTTGTTTGTTAACGCCCCTGAGGGGCATTAAAATATGAATTATCAACTAATAGATATTCAAAATTAGTTTTGTATTAAAATAAAATGTTGCTTCAGTTAGCGTGTTAATATTGATAGGTGATTTGTAGCGTACATTTATTTTATAGCTTTGTTTAACTTAAAACTAACAAAAATAATAAAAAACGGGGGTTAAATATAAATACAAAACACCTTTAATAATCTAATTATCTGATATAAATCAGCGAATCTGATTCAAGATCGGTCTCTGTTTCAATGTCTATACTGGCATCTTTAAATGTAGCGGAATATCTGTTTGTTTTGGTTTTATATTCTGTATGTCTGGCATATCCTATGTACCACAATATCGTAACTACATGGGCACAGTATCCCACAGTTCGGGCTCCCGCCTTACACTCAAAAACCCAACCGTTAACTGGATGGGTATCATTATCCTCAGTTAATTCAAGCCAAAGACATTTTTCTGCTATGGCCTTTTTAGTTATGTGTATATTACACACACAACATTTGGGCTTCATTGCTATATAATCAATTCTCGTGTAATTGGTTATGTACAAGCACCTACTTCAGTTTGACGGCAATTGTTCCTTGCATATATATAATAAATGTAAACACAGGAATAAGAAGTAAGTCAAGAGTATGGATAGTAATAGGAACGCACACAATAAGCAACACATTATTTTTTTTTCTTTGTGGAATGATATATAGTCAAAATGATCCATAATGACTCAATGAATTAAACAAACATCCGAAAAAATATGATAGAAACATTACAATTTAATATTTCAACACAAAAAATACAAAATATTTGCGTGAGAATTGAACCCCTTCTTAAAAACAATTTATCATTTAAAGTTCCATGCGCTACCGATGGAGCCACGGCGACTTTTGAAGACAAATCTGTTATTAAGCAGCTACATGTATATAGGTACAATTTAGTGATATTTCACTTTTATATTAAAAAAGTTGTTTTTTAGGTATTAAGGACACACTAAACCAATTTCATTTTTGAGGAAAAAAGTTGTACAAATTACAACAACAACAAAAACAAAACTTTGTTTTGGTTTGAAATGTCCTTCTCGGGGGATTCCCTGTTTTTCCCACCTAAAAACACGGTAAATTCCGCAAATTTTACTTTCATCCTTTTTGGGGGGTTAAATTGACTATTTTTCAGACATATCATAATATATAAAAATCGAGATATTGATCTAAAATCATTTTTATTTCTTGTTTTTATCGTAAATTTTATTCTTTCAGCACTTTTTGAAATTGGCCCTTCTGTGAAAAAAATCAGGGGAAATTGGCCCTACCTCAAATTTTAAATTATCTATGGCATGAAATGATTTACATCCAATTTTGCTTTCAATATCATATTTTTTATTTAAGTCATGTGTGTTAATGATTGAACATATACATAATGAAAATGAGTGAAAAGAGAGGGGGATTTTTACCTTTATTGTTTATATAAACAAATCCTATACTGGTCGCTGCATTCTACTTTTGTTTATTTCTTATATGATGTAACATACTTTGCACAAGGATAATTGATTGGGTAAAATACGTATACTGGTTATCAGTCATTCCTTGAAAACATAGCAAATTAGTACAAAACATTTTTTCATAATCTTAATCAAAACTGTAAAAGGGATTTTTAATCAACAAAGAGAACAAACATTGACGAGAATATCATACTAGACTGAACAGTTTTCCATATGTCTGATAAAGGTCAATATCAAGTGTTCTTAACTGTTTAAGATCGGAATATAAGTGTTCAGGTTATAATTTCACAGTCACAGTTGCATTGAGTCATAAACACAAACAAAATGTGTCAACTTTTCTGCTGTTTGTGTACAATTCAATGATGAATAAATGTGTTTGTCAATTTATATCAGACATTTATGCTATAACCATAAAATAAGGATTATATCAAGTTTTCGTTTGTTTTTCTAAGCGTTGTTTGAACATTGTCATGTTTTATACAAAAACAGCACTACCTATATTTCTATACTTAGATGATATCATGTAAACGGCAATCAAATGCTTCAAAAGGCTAGTAACTGATTACAAATGTTGTCAACGTTTTTAGGAGCCAGACCATGTCGACACTTCAATATAACTTTAAAAGATAAATTAGTCGACTTCGAATATTCTTACTGTAAATAGCTCGTATATTCTTTTTCCAATTGTAGTTACCCTTCTTTGAATATAATAAACTACTACTTTCTTTCTGATATTGATTACTCAGTGTTTAAAGCAAAATTATCTATATTAGCAGGATGTTTGATAACTGTAAAAACTTCAAATAGAAGGCTGTTAAAATGATTCCAGTTTAAAATAATGTAAAAACATTTCCTTGGCCTATGATCAATACTTTTTGTGTTTTAGGCAAACAGTTTGCTTTCAGAAATTTGTCTCTTGTTATTCAGATATCTGTAAATATTCGCAATTAACCTCTCAGTTTGCCTTTTTTTTTTTAAGTATTGTATTATGTTCTCTTAGGTTAATATGATTTTTCGAGAAAAAGTCGTACAAGAACCATAAAAGGACATTTTCGTTAGTTCCAGCAAAAAACAAATGCTTATTCTTGATTTAACAGAAATTGCAACCTACGAATGTTTACGATCGGGTAACAAGTACGGGTCATTAACCTTCTTTTTTTCTCTTTTTGTTTATGCATTGAAGTTAACTTTGTTGTCAATATAACGGAATTTTTTGCGACTGTCAGCCATTTTCTACATAAGGAAATGCCTGTACCAAGTCAGGAATATGACAGTTGTTTTCCATTCGTTTGATGTGTTTAAGCTTTTGATTTTGCCATTTGTTGGGGAATTTCTGTTTTGAATTTTCCTTGGAGTTCGGTAATATTGTATTTTTTACTTTTAACTAGCCTTTAATGAAAATGTCAATCGCCTAATAATGAAAAAACAAGCATGAAAACAACAGAAGGATAAAAAAGAAATTCCTCCAAAAGAAAAATTGAAAACAAGAAATAAGAATTGCGGAAGAGGACACGATAGCAACAGTTTTCTAGTTGATTTCATGACAATAAAACGGAAGTTATCTCAGAATGGCCACATTCTGTTAAAAATTTCCTTACTTTAACAATATCTTTACCAGTAACATATCTTTCCCGTTAATAAACATATCTACCAAGTCTTCCTTGTCTTATTTATGACAGATGACAGCAGCTTATTCGTGGTCAGGTCTAATTGTAATGGTAAGAGATCTTTTCCGTTAATTAACAAATCTACCAAGTCTTCCTTGTCTTATTTATGACAGATGACAGCAACAGCAGCTTATTCGTGGTCCGGTCTAATTGTAATGATAAGAGATCTTTTCCGTTAATTAACATATCTACCAAGTCTTCCTTGTCTTATTTATGACAGATGGCAGCAGCTTATTCGTGGTCAGGTCTAATTGTAATGGTAAGAGATCTTTTCCGTTAACTAACATATCTACCAAGTCTTCCTTGTCTTATTTATGACATATGACAGCAGCTTATTCGTGGTAAGGTCTAGTTGTAATGGTAAGAGATCTTTTCCGTTAATTAACATATCTACCAAGTCTTCCTTGTCTTATTTATGACAGATGACAGCAGCTTATTCGTGGTCAGGTCTAATTGTAATGGTAAGAGATCTTTTCCGTTAATTAACATATCTACCAAGTCTTTCTTGTCTTATTCATGACAGATGACAGCAGCTTAATCGTGGTCAGGTCTAATTGTAATGGTAAGAGATCCTTTCCGTTAATTAACATATCTACCAAGTGTTCCTTGTCTTATTTATGACAGATGACAGCAGCTTATTCGTGGTCAGGTCCACTTGTAATGGTAAGAGATCTTTTCAGTTAATTAACATATCTACCAAGTCTTTCTTGTCTTATTGATGACAGATGACAGCAGCTTAATCGTGGTCAGGTCTAATTGTAATGGTAAGAGATCTTTTCCGTTAATTAACATATCTACCAAGTGTTCCTTGTCTTATTCATGACAGATGACAGCAGCTTAATCGTGGTCAGGTCTAATTGTAATGGTAAGAGATCCTTTCCGTTAATTAACATATCTACCAAGTCGTCCTTGTCTTATTTGTGACAGATGACAGCAGCTTATTTGTGGTAAGGTCTAATTGTAATGGTAAGAGATCTTTTACGTTAATTAACATATCTACCAAGTCTTCCTTGTCTTATTTATGACAGATGACACAAGCTTATTCGTGGTCAGGTCTAATTGTAATAGTAAGAGATCTTTTCCGTTAATTACTAGTAACATATCTACCAAGTCTTCCTTGTCTTATTTATGACAGATAACAGCAGCTTATTCGTGGTCAGGTCTAATTGTAATGGTAAGAGATTTTTTCCGTTAATTAAGATATCTACCAAGTCTTCCTTGTCTTATTTATGACAGATGGCACAAGCTTATTCGTGGTCCGGTCTAATTTTAATGGTAAGAGATCTTTTCCGTTAATTAACATATCTACCAAGTCTTCCTTGTCTTATTTATGACAGATGACAGCAGCTTATTCGTGGTCAGGTCTAATTGTAATGGTAAGAGATCTTTTCCGTTAATTAACATATCTACCAAGTCTTCCTTGTCTTATTTATGACAGATGACAGCAGCTTATTCGTGGTCAGGTCTAATTGTAATGGTAAGAGATCTTTTCCATTAATTAACATATCTACCAAGTCGTCCTTGTCTTATTAATGAGAAATGACTGCATCTTATCCCTTTTCAGGTCTAACTGTGATATGTTTTTTTTCCTATCTAACAGTTTTAACTAAAGTTGTAAATACAAGCTTGAAGACAAGAGATGAAAATCTACAGAAGAATTTTGTGACCAAATATCACTCAGCATGATCCATTATTGTAGACACAGACATTTTTAGTTAGAATTAAAATATACCTTAAGCACCACAATGTGCAACGTTTATTTATACGGGTTATGTTCTTCTCATATATTTTATGATGGTATGATTCTAAACCCCTAACGGGAGGGATTGTACCTGATTTTCATATGATGAAGACATAATCTTTCAATCAGTTTAATTGAGGTCTGGAGCTGGCATGTCAGTAACTGCTAGTAGTCCTTTGTTAATTTATATATCATTGCCATTTTGCTTAGTTTCTTTTGTTACCTATTCTGACATCGGACTCGGACTTCTTTTAAACTGAGTTTTACTGTGCGTATTGCTATGGGTTTCTTTATTCTACATTGGCTAGAGGTATAGGGGAAGGGTTCAGATCTTACAAAACATGTTTAACCCTGCCGCATTTTTGCGCCTGTCCCAAGTCAGGAGCCTCTGGCCTTTGTTAGTCTTGTATGTTTTTTAATTTTAGTTCCTTTATATGTTTTGGAGTTAAGTGTGACGCCCATTTTCACTGAACCAGTACACAATTTTATTTAGGGTCCAGCTAAGGACCATTTCCGGGTGCGGGATTTTCTCGCTGCGTTGAAGACCCATTGGTGGCCTTCGGCTGTTATCTGCTCTTTGGTCGGGTTGTTGTCTCTTTGAAATATTCCCCATTTCCATTCTCAATTTTATTATAAAACATTTTGAAGTACATTGATTGCTTGATTGATTGGGTTTAATGCCACTTTTAGCACATTAAGGCTATTTCGTAGCGGTCAGTTTTAATTGCCACCTGCGGGATTCGAACTCACAACCTCAGTGTTGACAGGCTAGTGACACAGTAGTTCGACTACTTAGACCAGTCGGTCATCAAAGTAAAAATAAAGGATCGAGTTTTCAGTATTTTTATTCTATTATCGTTCATTTTAATTTTCGTTCATTTAATTCTCAAAACTACTTGCCTTAAATATGAGAGAATAACTTCAATCAGTATTGTGCCTACTCTGGTCACAACAAAACATCTATTCTAAGCAAATCTAGTTGTATATTGCAAAGCAAGAACTAAACGTAACCTCCAAATTAGTTTCAATCTTTGAAAAGAGCCAACCCTTCTATTTTAATTTTTACATTTTTCGGTACGAACCTCTTATTTAATTCTATCTTTGTCACCTTTCTGTAATCCTCTTTAATTATGCAATTATGCAAGTTTTTATTTTAGTTATATATATGAAACTCTTGTGTGAAAACGTTATTTGATCGGCTTTTATGAAATACGTCTTCTCACATTATGCACATGTTCCGATACTTTAGGTTTCATTCAAACACACCGATTGTTGTTCGATTATTGAACGACATGCATGACCTTATCGGACTTACGAAATTACGTGCTTGACTACAAGTTACTTTTCTCTGTCTTTTAACAGTCTGTTTTGTATCTTATGGGTTTATTGTTAAGTTAATTTATTATTCGCCTTTTCTACAATCTATCCCATTAAACTTGTTTTAAACTTTCAGAAGAGTTGACAATTCGTGGGTTATGAAGGACGAAATTAACTGTTCCTGTAACATGTATTTTACTCAGCAAGAGCTCCCAAAGTCATTAATCCAATTAGATTGAACATCTTAGCAAACTATGAAGGTTACGAATAAGCCCCAGCATTGATAGATTTAGTAATATCTAGAGCGTTTAACAAACTGACTATACGGTATTCGCTTTGCTCATTTTTGGAGGTCATACGATAAATTATAGATGCTAAGATCCATGTCATTTCAGCTCTGTTTTATAGTTGTCTCATTGGAACTATGCTAGTTAATCTTTTTTTTTTTTACTGAATGATTATCTTTACAAACAAAACACAAAATACGTAAAACGTTGATAACGAACTTTTACACGTATTGAACAGAATCTTCAGTATTCCAATTCCATACGTTACATAAACTTCCCGATGTTGAAACAAAAGCATGCATGAGAAATTGTCTCTTACTCTTTGCGACTGAAGATGTCGATGTCTCTCCCTCCTTTTTTTTCGTACAACTCTTGCATCCACTATTTCATAGTTTGTTGCATCCTTATTATAGGATAGCAAGTCCACAATTAAACATGTTTCAAAGAGTAAATGTGTTGATATTTTTGATATTTTAACACGCAAACCGCAAGCATGACGGAATGCAAGGTTGTCAGTTAAATTAACAAATTCTTATCGCCTATGACAATCATTTTAGATTTATAAGTTCTTCACATTTTAACGTTTCATTTTAGAAAAAAAAAAGAATATTTCGCGGCAATCAAATGAGAGGATCTATGAAAAATAAAATGAAATAAATTATTTTAAAACTTCAATCCGGACACACCGATACAAATTAATAAAAGCTAGGAAATAGGCTAGTTTTATCAACTGATCATGCCGAAGTGTAGCCATAGAAACAATACGTCATTAACTAAACAATTATTTAGTTTCATTAAGGCATCTCAATGGAAAAAGATTAAGATAAATCAAATAAACTCCCTGAGCATTAATCAGAGTATAAAAATAACATTTGTTATTGTACAAACTACAAAGGGTAAAGTACCACTTGCTCCATGTGAAATGAATGCGTATTTAATACACAAGATAGAATTATGAGGGCTTGCATATTATTAACAAGGTTCATATTTCTAGTTATGGATGATGTGATGTAGATAATTTAATTGTGAGTAGGAATGGTATCGCCTTATAAAACTAATGAGATGTGGTATGATTGCAAATGAGACAACAATCGACCAAAGTTCAAATGAAGTGGATATAAGCAATTAAAGGCAACCGTACGAACTTCAACAATGCGAAAACCCCATACCGTATAGTCGGCTATAAAAGGTCCCGACATGAAAAATATGAAACATTTCCAATAACAAAAACTAACGGCCAAATTTATAACAAAACATTTTGCAAAAAACATATATGACTAACATGAACCAACAACAACCACTGAACTACTGGCTCCTGACTTGAACATCATGAGTCTTTTATAAGGAACGTATATGGGAGTTGTCTCATTGGCACTCATTCCACATCTTATTTATACATACAGAATGTGGCGGGGTTGAATTAGTTTGCTGGCGCCAAACCGTGTTGGGTTAACGGTAATTTTCCCAGAGTGTTTGTTATTGACATTTTCAGAAAAGTGTTACATTATTGTTGTCTTTTTTGTATTAAATTCATTTAAAAGCCTTTTTTAGGGAATACAGTATAACCAAAAGCTTCAATATATATAATAATATAACTAAAAATGCATCATGACTTTAGTTCCGATATAAACTTGCAATATAAGTCAAAGCAAACACCGAAAACAATTCATATTTATTGAGCATATTATTTTACATCATTCTTTCAAAAACAATCAATGCAAATCTTTATGAACATAATACACATTGGCTGCAAATTGGCTTTAGTAACAATTTGCCTTTATCTTTAAAAAATATGATTTATGAATCTTGTATTGAAACTTTAACTTGAAAATTGGTTAATTTACATGATCAATACATAAAAGCAGGAAACGAAAATTAATGTTTCCTATAGGGGTAAATTCAGTGAATAGATATACACTGATGATAAGATGAATCAAAACTATGGATTAAAAAAAAAATGAAAACATGAATGCTGAATACTGAATGCACTTACTACTAGGGGGTGTTTAACGACCTTGACTATCATGAGGGTCTCGCAAGGTCGGTTATGAATGCATTCAATGTTCTTACACGAGGAGTGTAAAGTAAACGGCTCAGTGTAGCAGTTTAGTGCAAATCGACAGTGTTTTAAACAAGGCCATGTGAATGTCCCACAAATGCTGCATGACCCTATGTTTTGATTTTGCAAAAGACATGGCTTCATCTGTCTTTTTATAAAAGATACACAAGAGCTACTCGGTTCCAAGGTTAACCAGGTATAAATCTAATACAAGATACATGTTTGCATTGCAGTCAAAATTTGCATTCAAGGCAATGGGAGATTTGTAACTCTATGTACCAAATAAATAAAAATAAGAAATGTTACCGGTAATATACTTTGATTAAATACAGAGTATATCACTGCATCGATTGTGATACGATATTTTTCCACTCGAGACAGTTAAATTTTCAAGTTACAGCGCGTGGCTACCGAGCGTTCTAAATATGTAAAATTTACCGGTCTAAAGTGGAGAACTATAGTATTTCACGAGATTTGGTGGTAGAATCTGTTTCTCAAATGACTTTTAAACAAAATGCATCCTTCTTTTGAATGATCTGCTAACGGATGTGTTCTTCCTATGTAACGTCATCAGGCGTGGTCTCCTTTTTTCGTGACGTCACAATAGGAATTCAGAGGACAGCAAGAAAGTTTGACATCATAATTGAAGTTTGACTAAAACTGAAAACTGAAATCAAACAAACCACACGTTGACAAGATATAGATTCTACCACTGCATCGAGTTTGATTCCATATTTTTCCACTCGCGACAGTAACATTTTCAAATTTAAAACGCGAGGCTCGGCCAGCCTTTTAAATATTTAAAATTCAACTGTCGAGTGTGGATAAATATCTTATTACACGAGATCTAGTGATAGAGTCTGCTTCTTTAATGATTTATTAGACGATATACAAAAAGATGTGTACTTTGTATGAAACGTCATCTGGCATTGTCGTCTTTTTTTCGTTATAATAGGAAATTCAGAGGGAAGCAAGGCAATTGGACGTCATAATGAATTTTGTCCAATGACGACCAGAGATCAAAAGATCCACACGTTGATTAGATAACAAATAATCAACAGATCAGGAAAAGGATAAATCGGCTATGAATTGAGAAATAAAAATAATCAAACATGTCAAGAAACGGATAAATCGTCTTAGAATTAGAGAATACTGTTTACGTTATCACTTAGTTTTCCTTGTTGTGTTTTGAAGACTTTTCTTTTGGTCGTTTTTAGATTCTTGCCATGACATCGTCCAATGATGAATTTGACTATCCCTTCGGTATCTTCCGATTCTATTTTATGATGTTCCTTGTCTGTAAATCTGATTGCTAGTCTTACTCTTGTCATGACTCTAATGTTTAAAAAAGGAATATTTTGTATCTGTGTTATGATCATTTCATATTGTATTGCCTTTATTAATATAGTTGCAACTCTAAAGGGTTTCACTTTTTCAAATATTGAAAGGTTATTTATAAAATACTTTTTTCATTGAGATACAAATAGAATATTCGTTATATGATATACAAGTACAGTATTAAGGATAGTAAAAAGAAGATAGATCGATATCTACAAACCCGGAAAACTACTCTAACATAAAGTTAACATATTTGAACGTAAAAACATAAAACCAAGTCTAATATAAATTTCCTGTCCATTACCACTAAGCGATATCCGAATGAAATATGCTCGTAATCTTCTTTTTATATTGGCGAAACATTTGTAAACTGATAAAATTACATTTAATAGTAAATTATTAGTTTAGACCTTAAGTATGAAGGAAAAAAAAGAAAACAGCTGACGAAGGAATGCTGTAACTGTGAAATCTATAGATAGGACAACCGTTTTTTAAAAGAGAGGCGAGGGATACCAAAGAGGCATTCAAACTCATAAGTCGAAAATAAACTGACAACGCCATGCCTAAAAAAGAAAAAAAGACAAACAGACAAACAACAGTACACAAAACACAGCATAGAAAACCAAAGACTGAGCAACACGAACCCCACGAAAAACTAGGGGTGATCTCAGGTGCTTCGGAAGATACGCAGATCCTGCTCCATATGTGGCACCCGTAAAGATGCATATTTGTCCTTGTAGAATAACATTATAACAAGAGAAACAGAATGCATATTACATTAGAAACACGACTGTGCAATTAAACATGGGATAATTATAAGGCACAGTTATATGCATACTTAAGGGTCTATTCTTTTTTAATATCTCTGTCATTTATGTTCCTGTTGACATATCTACTTAACCATCCTAACTTATATTGTATTATCTATGATACACGCTTACATTTTGACGCAGGAAATGACATCTTGATTTATTTCAATTAGATTGAATCATGTAAAACTGACTAAATACATTATGATAAATTATTAAATTGATATAGTAACATCTATAAAATGTAATCTACAGACTTTAATTTAATCAGTTAAATTGGTTTACATAAATTTGCAATGATAAGTAATGGTAAAATACGTTAAACTCATTCCATTTGTGACTTGACTAATAACTCTGAATGAATGATGATATTCTACGGCACGACAAAATAGATTTAAGTATTATACATTATCAATACTATTGATGCATCTAGCTGATAGCATATAACCCTTCCCTCGGTAATCAATATATATTATTTCAGGTTGCATTTCTGTAAATAATGACACTGCAATTTCCCATAGAAAATCCTTTTACGACTAAAACTGTACCACTTTTACCATGAAGTTTTGAAAAAAATCATATCCTAGAATGGAAAGTTCATATGCACTACTATTTTTTAAAGGTCATAATATAGGGCTGTGCGGCATATTTTCAACGTTTATATGCCCCGAACTTCTAAGAGTTTAAACTAACACTAAATTTCTTAACTACCCCTACCGTAACTGTAGGATTACCACAGATTTCAATATAAACAATATGCATATGTATATTTACTGGTAACATTCCCAAGTTATGTCTCTATGAGATGAAACATAGAGATCATAACTGGAAACCAGTATGTTAACAAAATTAATTATCTATGAATATTCTATATCTCCCCAAAAGAGGCGTGGTTTGAGAAGCAGCTGTATTTACAAATTGCAAACTTTAAGTAGATATTTAGAAGTGACGTCAGACTCATCCAATGTTTGTATTGATAAAACAAAAATAAAATAAAAAAAGCACAATCTTTATTTTCATTTTTCTCTATTCATAACAAGCTAACATAGGGAAGAACGGGGTGTTTCTAATGAAAAATTGAAGAGGATTTTTTTTAATATTTGTCCTTGTTTTAATGTTTATTGGTTAAATAGTTATCAGTGTAATATGTCTGCTTGATCATCGTTTTGCACAATTTTCCTAATAACCAAAATTGTCACCGCGACTTAACGCTTTTTGTATTGGTTAATTTGCTTGAAATTTATTAAATATGAATTCTTTTGTCCAATGATACTTAAATTTTAGCAAAGCTTTACCAGTCAAGAATGCAAACTATTGCTCACTCCTTCGTTATCATTTGCCATCAAATGATCAAGTATATCGGTTATAATATATATATCAATACTTTCCGTTTCCGTCAAAGACTCCGCTGAGATTTGAGCTCTTAATTTCACCATGGAAGACCTTCTTGTAGGTTTCAAGAAAAGAACATCAATCACAGTACTGTGCCTGTGATATATTAACTATTTCTTAGTACACAATTAAGTATTTCATAGCAGCATAAGATTGTTTTCATGTGCAGATGCATGTTTTCATTTGCACATACACTTGCAAAATCAAATATTAGAAAACTATATCAGTATTGTAGACAACAATATCTTCTTTTCTATTAATTTTAGTACACATTGTTCAGGTATACTTTTTCTACCAAACTTATCTATCAAATTTCGATCCGTGATTTGTGTATAAAGCGTGTGTTAAAATATTGACACTTAAGGTTGTTAGACTAAATGGAAGGACGTAGGAAATTCTTAACTGATAAAATCATAATATCTGAATTTGTCTGCTATCTTTCATAATAATTTTTAAAATTATTAAATTAAATCTTATTAAAAATTTGACGCACAAATCGCGGATTGTAGAATGCTTTGGATGTAGTGGTCTATACCTTTCAAATAAGAAAAAAAGTATCAAAACGGCAGTTGAAAAAATAATTTTATCCTTTGGAGCTTTATATGGTCTCATCAATTTCTTTAACATAGTTGTTTGCATGATGACCTAAAGTCCGTGTCGAAAACCAAATATATTACAGGATTTACAATAGTATTAAAGAGATATCCTCTGTAAAACATAAACATATGACGTATTCCGCATCTGTTAACTTATCCCAGAAATTAGCTATCACAGATCCTGTAATCATCAGAGCAATTCTAGGGAGATAAGAAATACAAAATAAAACTGTTATGAGGAAACACATTATAACGAATCGATGTTTGTGCATAATTCGACAGAGAATCCGAACAGTTTTTGATTTCCGTCTTGTATGAATTGCAGGGGAACAGTAGATTTGTGCTCCTTATTAGTTGGTTCCCCTTTAATGGTCTGTTGTTGGTTGCTTGTCGTTGTTGAATCCATATTTGTGCTGTAAGATTCAGCATCTGTACAGTTGGATACATCTGTGTTGATTGTATTTCCTAAACCATGTTGTACATTGACGTTTTGTCTATAGTCATTTCTCTTTCTAAAAGATTCTTTCTTGTAAATGATACGAAGTATTACAGAATATAATGCGATGAGTGCAAAAATCCCAGACAAACTTGTCAATAACAATGTAACGGAATAACCAAGTAGTAAATCTCGGTTAACATTTGGTACTGCTCCACAATTGTACCCCGTAATTGTTCTATTTTCGTTTTTCAATGGGACTTCCGCTTCGCCGTACAAAAATAAACAGGGTACTGATATAATAATAGATCCAATGATGATTGCTAAAATTGTCAATCGTTTACTTCTGAGGCTCATGGAAGAGTTTAATAGTCGACTGACCTTGATATACCGTTGCACAGCAATTGCTAATAGCAACAGAGCCGACATTAAGGCAATTGAATGATTTAAACTCCAGATCAATTTACATATTAAGTCATTTCGAAAATTTAAGGGATTAAAGTTCAAAGAAATGAGAAATGATGCGCTCGTGCTACATGTTAAAATATCAACAAAAGCTAAACATGGAATGAAATATCTGTCGTCCGTTTTTGATTTAAGTTTGAATGTATAAACGTACAAAACTAAGCCATTTCCAGCGAGACTTGCGAATAGAAACGCAAATAAGAGTACAGTGTTTGGTATTAATAACTTAATCATAGCATTGTTAAGTTCCTTCAGATAAATGTTGCTGTGGCTTTCGTTTGAAAAAGACATCTTTCTTGTTGGAATCTAGAGATCTAAAATACAGAGTACATATGTCTTATTAAAATATTGCTTCAAGCAAACTTTGAAGGCAATTACTTGCTTTTATAATGTAAGTGTAAATAGACACTAACGACTTCATGTTTGTTAATACTGCTGATCCATTTTAACCAAATAAATTCTTAAATCTTTTCATTCATTCAAGACAACATTGACCAACGTACATTTTTTTCTTATATTTCCTTCGCTTAGTTTAACATTTATTTTCACCTACATTCCGAACGCAACAACACCCAACATCTTTTACATTTCTATATCCCCCAAAAAAAGCACGCGGACATGTATCATTATTAAATGCATGCTTCATGGAAAAGAAGTCATTTACAAACATAGTTTTATTTTGAATTTGGACAACAAACCACATTTTTTATAAACGAGTTCATTTAAAAAAAATGTATTTTCTTCGATATTATATGCTTGATATCAAGTACTATGAATTCATTATCACTCGTGGGTTACAAGTTTTCGTGCTGTCTCATTAATAGATTTCATGTTTTATTTTTCGGCCATTTAAAGTTTACCTTATTGTATAAATCTTTATAAATTGGATGATGATTGTTGAATATATAGGTACCTACCTCTTTGCTACACGTTTCAATTGTTTACTTCTCAATAGTCAACTGACTTAAGCATACCGTTTTGTTTTTTTGTGTTATTTATGTTTCAATTCAATAGCTTTTTCTCTGAAAAGAGGATATCGTGATCATTTTTAGGATTGCAATAAACGACACTTTAAAAGCAGGAAACGAATGTGCAACTGAAATGATTTTATTAGGTCAACAACAATTAAATATCAGTTTCATTAAAATCCTTATAAGATTTATAGGTTAAAAAAGAAAATGTCAGTTTTCTACCCTTTATTTTATGTATTTTATCATCATCGTATTACCTGTTTTACATGTAATTATTTGATCTCCAGCTAAGAAAACCTATTATTTATTTGATTCTTATGCGATTTATTCCTTTTATTAACATTAGAAAGTTATCCAAACTAATGAGGGTTTTATAGAAACAGACAAAAAGGATTTTGAATTACATAATGTAGCTTTGACTCTGCGATATGGGCTTTGCTCATTGTTGAAGGCCGTACGGTGACCTATAGTTGTTATTTGCTGTGTCATTTGGTCTCTTGTAGAGAGTTGTCTCATTTGCAATCATACCACATCTTCTTTTTTTTTTTGGTAACAGATTTGAACTTGATAAAGGAAAGAGCCTGGCACATTTCGGTCCCCTTTGTTAACTTTTCTGCATATAAGAGTTCATTTAAAAAAAAAAACATCATATGTTTAATTATCAATTGATACAAATCAAAACCTTCATTATATTTTTGTTTAAACTATCACACAGGTACATGCACATCAACAAGAAAATATAAACACCAGAAAATAGTTTCAGTGTTGTTCGGCCGTCATTTTTCTCGTTTGAATTGTTTTACATTTGTCATTTCGGGGCCTTTTATAGCTAACTGTGCGGTATGGGTTTTGCTCATTGTTAAATGCCGTATGGTGATCTATATTTGTTAACTTCTACGTCATTTGGTCTCTTGTATAGAGTTGTCTCATTGGCAATCATACCACGTCTTCTTATTTTGTTAATACGAAAAAAAAAAGATATAATATCAAGGCGCACATTCAAGTTATATTTCTGTCCCAATTTACAGGATTTGTTTATAAAGTTAAAAAAAAATAAACTCGTGACTTTATTTGATGTGTTGCAATTAGATTTTCTTTCGTATATATCGTGGATTTTATTATCGCGAATAATTAGGTTGTTTATTTGGTTTTGTTTTATTTTGGGGTTATTCGAGTGGGGATCTTATAATTTGGATATTATCATTTTTTCTAAGCAATTATAGAATAAAAATCTCCGGTCAAAAACATCAATTTTATGTTTGTATAAACGATGAGGTTAATCAAACACGTGATAGTACGTCAGGCAGAATTCTACTTTCCCTGTTATGTGTATTGATTTTCAATCAGGAAACTGGTAGCAATTGTAGAGATGACACTCTGCCATGATAAATCTTGGTAATCGACACATGTTTCCTCTAATCAACTCGTTCCATTTAATATATGTGTATGCCGTTATCTTACTTGCAATTATTGTCTGATTGGTGGTGAGGGCTAATTTGCTTAAGTTCAATAAAATACTTCGTTAAAATATGTATAAATATATAGTAAAAGGTCAGACTAAAAACTGTTAGAAGATGAATACTTATAGCCACAGATAACATACAACATATACAACTAAATTTAATGTATTTTACTTAATATGCATTTGCCAGATCAAATATTAAATCCTTTTGTCCAAGGCGTACAGTAGCATTTAAAGGGGTATTAGTGCATAGTGTGTCCAATTTCATGAATAAGGTAATCGATAGTGTAATTAACACTTCCATAATGTACAAATATCCATTAACAAAACCTCATTGATAATGGTATATTGGAAAAAAAATAAATTCAAAAGTTAAACGAGGTTGGTATATTTGAAATATCAATCGCATTCAACAATGACGTCATCGATTAAAATGGCAGCAATCTAACATGTAAAATTTAGACTTTATCAATATTCATGAATGACTTTCATCAGGAACATACAAATGAAAGCCAATAATGTATAAATACTTTCTAGAAATATTTTCGTCTGCAACTATTTGATTTTTTTCGATTCCCGACAAAATAATTCTTCTATTTACGAAGGACAGGATTTCATATAATCTTTCTCCATTCTTTTCTTATGAATATTTAAAAAAAATAATTATTGGTATGAAACGCCGTGTTACTTTCTCAAGAGTAATTGAAGTGGCAAGTGTAGAAAATCAAAACTTCAATATTGTAGACTTAATTTGACGTTTCAGTTTCAAAACAATCCAGTACAATTCGATTGTTTGACATTATTTGTTGTATAACCTTGTTAAAGTACTTTAAACGTCCGATTAAACTGTTTAAAGATAAGTGTTTTAAGTGTGTTAAGAGAGACACTAACTAGAACACTTTGCTGACCTAACTAGTTATCGTTATAAGTTGGCGTACTTGATCAGTTTTGGTATTAAATACTTAGATTGGAGATAATTATTTTTCTTTGTTTGTTCTCGATCATGTGAATCTACATAAGACAAAACAGAGTTTTGATTTACAAGCCTTCATTTAAGATGATTCCCATTCTTCTGTCAATATCGAACTCTTTCTAAAGAAATGTTATCCCCTGGCAATATATAGCCTAAGCCATTTTTGGCTCATCGTGTTTGATTTTCAATGCTCACCAAATTTGTTTCTGATTTGGCCAACTAACTGTTTTTGATGCGAGTGCTAATGATGAGTCTTTTGTAGACGAAACGCGCGTCGTATGTGCCAAATTATATGACTGGTAGTTTTACTACCATTGTTTGATGCCACGGATGGTGGAGGTTTCATTCTCGTCAGAACTCTTGCGTTGACATTAAATAGCATATGTTCACTTTTTCTGTAAACATACCTGTTTTAAAAATGAACTGAATTATTCAAAATACTAAGGTTTCTATCTCACATAGATAGCCTTAGTAGCATTTGGCTAAACTTTTTGGATTTTTCGGTTTTTCTTACAACTGTGTATTCGATTTGGCCGTACGATTAGAATCATGTAGACTAAACGCCCGTCTTACCAATCAAGTTATAAGCTGAGTATATCTGATGAGTTTTTTTTCCATAAATTTAGGCAACAGTGGTTTCCCGATATTCAAATCTTTTAAATCGATTTGGAAGGCAAATCAAGGTAACAAACAAAAACTGAGAGATTCGCATAAAACTCCAAAAGTAGCCTGGTAAGTATCTTTGAATCTACCATCATGCAAATATGTACTCAGTTAAAACATAACAAAAATTTGACGACTATATTGGACTCTTAAGACTGCTAAAACATGTCGTTAGTGAGTTCAGACAGAGATATATCGTATCGGTCAACCAATTCGTGATAGTCGTTCTTCCTCGTAACGTTTTAAAGCAGTTTATATGAAAGAAACACACTTCTGCTTATGAAGTCAGTAAAGTTTTAACATACTCGAACTTAACGTATCAATTGAGATATGCAAACGTCATACGATGGGGCAGATGATGTTATTTCTAAGAAATGGCAAGTTGACAATTTGAAAGTTAATATCATCTCGTCGGTCATGCGGAGTCTGAGTAAATATTGCAGAAAAGATCAAGATATGAAGCAGACCGTCTAGTTTCACAGTATTCTTAATCTCAAGTTCACTGGGATATATATATATATTTCGGGCCTTTGGCTAACAACACTTTACGTTCCTCCTGTTCTACGTTGCAAATGTCTCCAGTAATAACATGATCAGCGGGGCTATATTTGTATTCGGAAGATCAACAAAAAACATCAAGATGTTTTAATTTTACATCATAATCCTTGAGGGTAAAGGTCCCTTCGAATGTGGCTACTATAAACTATTAACTGAAGGCACGGATCCGATAAACTAGAGTTTCAGTCTCATTTCACGTGATTCAAAATATGCACAAAACTGTCATTCCTAAAACATTGCCACAATAAAGTATTTAAGTCTTATCTGGAATGTTTTGTTTTGTAGTTATGGTCAAGTAATTGAATTAAAACCTATATGAAACACATTCTTACGCTTCGGACTTCTAAATGTTATGAGTATTACGAAAAACATTTAGTCCGTTCGTTTAAAGCAAAACGGTCGGACAGGTTAAAAATGTCGCTGTTCCTTAAGACGCCAAAATAACCGTGCTTTACAATGTGAATTAGCTACGAATTACAAGATCAGAGTTTGCGTTTAATTGAAGAGGACAATTCAACATACATGATGTTTAAATTATTTTTCTTACCACCTGGTTTGAAACATTTTGTTTCTCTAGTTTCTTGGTGTGATAAAATTTGAGATGTTATTCCAAGGCGTCTGAAGGCTTCTAGATCTTTTTGTTCAATTTTAACTTAACATGCAACTTCACTTCAAACATATCTGGTAAAATTAGTTACATAATTCATATTGATTCTGTTCAACAACATGATGTTTTGGTGGACATTTCTTTATCAACTAACAGATCTACAGCTTCGAATATTCGAAAACAGGGGACTTCTCCAACTACATAAATAAATTCACTTTTATACCACTTATAATATTATTCTGATGTATGCATGAACCAAGTCATCAAATGTTTCAACAATCTTTTAAAATGAAGATTTTTGAAGGCCAACTAATAAGTGGTTTCAAAACAAACAGATGAGGAAACTATAAATATAAAACTCTTGAGTGTCGGATAGACACACTCAAAATAAAGATAGCAAAGATGGGGAGTTTCAACCTTAGTTTAAGTACTTTTGTATATTTAACAGAAACAAAAATGTTATCTTTTACAAGTCAAAGGTCTAAATCGCGAATTATCCTGTAAACATGATTAACCTCTCCTTTTTATCTTTTGTTTTAAATTAGATTTCTTCATTTGAAAAATATCAGAGCTGATTCCGAGTACAATAAAACATGGATCAAAGGTCGAAAGAAAAACAACAACGTGGTCAAAAGACAAAGTCGCCCATATAAACAAAAATTGACAATTACATTCACAAAACTGCCAATTGAGCAACCCAAAACGGAAAACGAAAAACGAACAAAACAAAACATAAAAAACTAGTCACTGAGCAACACAAACAAACTCCACCTTAAACCGGGGGTGATCCTATGTGCTCCGGAGGGTTAATATGATCCTGCTTCACATGTGGTACTCATCGTGTTGCTCATGTGAGTACACAGTTGCTGATAACGTTGTTTATATTCGATGAAAAGAGGTAATTGCAGTATATCCGTCGTCGTTTGTGAAACAGATATTCCATAATAGTCAACAAACTCGTGATAGCTTCCGTTCAATTTTTGACGGGATGCTATCAACGTCACCACTGCAACTCTTGGTTCAATAAATTCTTTCTAAATAGCAATCCTTTATCAAGGAAATCATGATAGGAAATGCAAGCTCTGGAATATCTTTTCGACTGGGAGTTATATACTCAAAATGCAAGCGGTAAGGTTGTAACTTTTAGAGATAATAATTTTCGAAGCCGCTTTTTCTCAATGAAAACCTTAAAAAAAAAAGTACTATAAATACATTTATTATTGTGAGTTTTTAACATTTGACACACATGTGAGATTAATTATTGCGATTTCAGGAAATGCTGCATACAAACAATGTTTATGATATCTGAAATACGAGTCTTTTAATATTTGTAAAACCTATCCTTGCGCAGAATTCGCAAAAATGAAAACCTCGCAAAATTTTTGGAATTTGAAGTATTTATTTGTACATTCAATATTCTTCCAATAATTCTATTTTAGATGAAATATTTTCTACAATACACATTGTTTTAAAATTTACAGATAACGTTTTGCACGGGTAGTGAGGATTTTTGTCCTCAAGTATAAAAACAAATTGGAAATTTGTTGTTATTCATCAAATAACCTTTTAATTGCATAGGCAAATTTTAAAGTATGTGACTTTTATGTGAACACTATGCATTCCATCATGATTTTGAAAATAAATTTAACTTTTATGCCGAGAATATATATTACATGTTAACTTAATTTTGCAAACTACAGTGAATAAATAATCAGTAAGCATTTCTAATGAAGGAAAATGTGTTTATATGATAAAATTAAATGTTTTTCAAAGTTAGTTTTTGATACAGAGGCTTCTACACTCTTTCTTGAAAGAAGAATCGAAAACTGAATAAACAACTGGATTTAAGATGTTGTTTAGTAAATATGCTCTGTATAAAAAAGACAAAAGCTGTATTGGCGAGTAGTCAATGTTTTCCAGAAATCAATGTCAGCAGACTCCACAATCATAATAATGATTCTCGGAAAATAGGATACGGCAAATAAAACTGTAACAATTAAAAACATGACTGATATTTTATACTTCCGTATCATACGTCTAAACACTTTGCCGAATCTACTTCCTTGTTTCCTATTAAGATCATTTCCATTCGTGTTATTTATGTCGTTACAATTGTTTGTGCTTTGACTCTCTTCTCCAATAGCATTGCTATTTTCAAATTGTTTTAGGTCGTGTTCTGATATTTTATAAGATTGTGATGTTTCTTCGTTTTCTTTCTGATTACTCTTCTGTTCAGTTTTCCTCATATTCTGATTTGACCTCTTCCTTTTCCAAAAGGATTCCTGCGTGTAAATTGCCTTCATGATCAGAAAGTATAGGATCGATATTGCCAGGATACCAGCAAAACAGAAAAACAAGAGAAAAACGGAATATCCCACATCGTATCGTCTATCGATATCTGAATCGACAGTACATCGATAAACTGTAATGTTGATACCATCGTTTTCAATTAATTCATCATTAACCCCATAGAGGAATCCACTTGGAACTACCACAAGCATTGACACGGCTATAATCAATTTAATAGCCAAACGCTTACTATTAATACTCATGACTGATTTAAATGGTCTGCAAACTTTAATATATCGCTGAACGGCTATGGCAATGAGCATAAGACCAGAACTAATTGATGTAAATTTATTCAAACTCCACATAAGCTTACAGATTAAGTTACTTTGGAACGTAAATTGATTAGCATTAACTGCTATAGAAAATGATGCACCAATTACACAAGCTACCATATCCATTAATGCTAAGCACGGAATAAAGTACCGGTCGTCTGTTTTTGATTTAAGCTTGAATGAATAAACATAAAGCACGAGTCCATTTCCAAATATTCCTGCTATCAAATACAATGTAAGTATAACCATGTTTGGAATTAGTGATACAATTTTATCCTTATTTAGTATTTCTAGATGGTTTACAAATGCTGCTACTGTTGACGAATTCATAATTTCGTCTTTTGTGTCACTGCCTCTCAAAAATGTAATTACGTCTTATTGTCTAAATTTCAAACGATCTGCTAGTCTGCATTCTTTGATATTTAGATATGATATATCAATGATATAACATTTGTTTTTCCCAAGACACGAGTAAAACCAGACATATCTAACTAGGAAAAAGTATTTAGATATTTTCAAATATGACAGTATTTCCTGATAGAACTTTATGTATATATCTGCACAAAGATATTTAATATGACTCAAAGCAACATGAATGTGTATAATTAATATTAAAACACTTATATTTTTATATGACAATTAAGAGCACTCAAAATCGACCTTTAAAAGTAAAATTGTCACCTTCAACCTAACTTACAAAGCAATTAACTTTTGTAAGAATATTCATATCAATGTCTATATACATTCACTGATTAGATTGCCTTATATTTTTATTAAATTTATGGAAACTTGTTTTGAAATTATTGCTATTTTTAATTTATTTTCGAAGAAAGAATGATACCGGTGTTATTTTATCTACAATTATTTTTCCTTTACGTGTGAAGTATGTTATTGGCGATTAGACAAAAGAATATGAATATGTTCGACATCAAAAAAAATTATGCAAAATAAAAGAGAAGAACAAAACAATAAATGAGATAAGAATTCGGTAAAGAATTGCAAAAGATCAAACGAAACACACAGGGTCATTTTAGAGCTCAGATATCATCTTTTATATTTAAAAAAATTTAAATGTTAAATTTAAAATTACCCGAGGACAACAAAAAGAGTCTCGAAAGGGATATGTGTTTATAAATAGTAAATTAAGCGACAAGAAATGCATACTAGGGCAAATTAGAATTGTATCTAGAATGGATATATACTTAAAATATTCCGATTTTCCTTTGGTATAGAGTCCCTATAAAGAGTGGTATGATAAAATTTGTACTCGGAATTTGTTCTAGCACAACGAAAACTGTATTTTGGAAGTGATAATGTTAATCCAAACGTTAATATGGATCAAATCAAACATTTGTAAGGCTAGTGAACGAGTAATATATCGCCTTTTTCGTTTCATAAAATGACCTATAATATACATTCATGGCTACCGGTCCCATTTCATATTTATTCTAACAGGTAGAAAGGAATTTATGCTGCTTTATCCTTGTTATTACTGATTTCCAACCCATTTAAGGCCTTCCCTGGATTCCAGTAGTTTATGACATCACTTTGGGCATTTTTCATACTCTTAATAGGCATACTATTCACAATCAAATCTGTCGCCCTTTCTCCCTTGGTGATATTAATTTTGCAACGCCACCTATCATATAAATATATTTATTTTCAGTTTTTCACCAAATTTAGATTAGTTTTGAGAATAAAGTGGCATCACCTAGTAATCATGTTACTGTTCTGTTTGAGTAAAATAGTTGGTTTATGCGGACTGGGTCATACCAGTGCATGAACTATGATAAAAACAAATGGGTTTGATATCTTTAGCTATATTAACAGTAGCTTGGTTAACGTTGTCAAAATCAGAATGTCGCGTAAGAGAGAGATGAAACAAAAATCTGTCAAAAACAGAAAGCTGTTTTGAGGCTTTTTAGGCACTGTTAGTTCATCAAAAATTAAACATTACCATATGATTACCAATCACATATTTTAAGCATTCTAAGACAGACTTTCACAAAACATGAATATGAATCAAACCTTGATGACACAATTTGAATGTGACATCATTATGGTGACATCATAACCAGGATTTTCCTTTTTTGTAGTAAAATAAGGTTTGTTTAAAAAGCTTTTAGGATAAAATTGACATAGGGCACAAGCGTCGCCGAAAAATATATATTTGCCAGTGAAAATTTAGTTTCACATGAAATTAACTTACTTTGTCAATAATGTTTTCGGCGACAATTGTGTTTTATATTTCAAGCATGTAAAAATCAAATTTTAAACTGCAATTGTATGTCTGTATAACCCATGACAATGGTTTATTTCATACCAAAACTGTACTGTTTTCATTAAAGTACAAATATTCAATATTTGATTCTGAAAATTGTTAAACTTTGATATACATTGTATATTTGATTTTGGGATCAATTTTATCCCAAATTGTACCTTTCCTTTTGACCACTTTCTTAATTGTGACTTAACAAGGAGTTGTACGCGTTGTCGTGCAAAGTATGCCCCCTCAACCGTTATTCAAAGTATCGGAAATCAGGAAGCAAATGTTTGACAAAATCCGGAAGCGTTTAAACCTATTAAGGAGGTACCGAACACGTGACTAAAATAATTTGGCTTGATTAATTTTCATAAAATTTTGATAAAATATTTACCTTGATCCTTTGACAAACGTCTGATATTTCAAAAAACTTGATTCACACATTTTATCGGAAAAATTTCATTGGATATATAGTAGTTTGACAAACACTTATTTTGATCATTCAGAAGCTTAATATTTCCTTAACCATAGAACGTGATTAAAACGTTCAGCTGATTTTTATCTAGTTATCGCCCTATAGTTTTATGTACCACCTTAAGTTATCACAGTAAGGCTGCAGAACAGAAATCATTATACCATGTTTAAAAGTGCTGAAGAGATGTGTACCGACAATATTACTAGTAAGTTCATTAGTCATATTGAGAAATTTCCAAGTACCGGCAAACAGGAGGTAGATATCTGACATGTCCGACAAAACGCTCACACACTACAACTCATCACTGCCTACCCGTTGACTTAATATGAAATCATTTTTTCAAGTTGTACATCAGAAAAACTCCCGATCCCTGGTATTTGAACTGCCCATTGCCATATTTGTTATTGTGATTTAACATATGTTGCTAATGAGTATGTTAAGAATTATAAGTACTAATTGCGACTGTCCGACGTTAGGGAATTCGTCAGTGGCAGTCTGGTGTCATATCTTATGTAAATACATGTAAATTTAAACGACGGTCTAACTCTGAACACAGTTTATCATAGCGATGTAAAAGTACGAAGTATTGAAAATCTGATTTATATTTTAACTCGTGTTGTTTAATATTTTACTTTACTGTACATCTGCAAACTTCTCAAAATCTTCATTTGGTAATTTAGACATAATAATGTCAATGTGAAGAAAACAAATCAACAGCATTTCATATGTAAACATGTTATGTGTATAAATATTTTCCCAAATAGATTCGAAAATATGTTATATTTTTATGTGTAATTATAATTATTCAATATCTGTTTACATTACATTTGCACCTTAGAAACAGAACAAATAGGACCATGGGATGGTACAACGACGGACGTATTGTCCCTTCCGTTCAGGGTCAACCTTGCTTTCACTAGCTCGTGTATGTCTTTATAAATGTTTTCATTTTTTATTAAATTATTAAGAATAGTGTTCTGAAGGTCTATTTACAATTTGTCGAATTCACTTTTGTCCTCCAGAAATCGGTGAATTTAACCTCGTAATTTTTTGTCTTGTCGCACACTAACTCGAAAGGTTTATTAACAGTGCGCATTATGTTATGGACACATTCTTGTTTTTGAAATGTTTTGAGGTATACTTAATAAAAATATCAAGTATAATCATTCATTCATTCAAACGTCTTTATTTCCTGCGATAAATCTTTATAAAATTAGATACATATCTTGTTCGCACTTCATGGTGTATCAAAGAAGACTAAATAAGTAAAATGATTTCACAAGAAACATTAACTCTTGAATATATCGCGCAATTTGACACCATATACTAACATAGTTCTCCACACCATCAGAGCCGGAAAAATAAAGTTGGTGAATAAATACACAATTACCACAAAAATGTCAGATAATACAAATGGTGCCATCGAAGTCATGATCAGAAATGGACTGCCAACGCTTTAATCAAAGGAAAAACGAAAACAAAAAAAGTATATTTGACACTATACATAAATGAAATTGAAGCGTAAAAGATAAAAAAAAAATAGGGGATATAACGATTATCTGGAAGGGTGAACCGTTTATTTAAAGACAGGTTTTAGATTGGCTGTGTATCATTCATAAGATAGAAGGAAATTGCAGATATTTTACAAGCACTGGTACCTTGAACACTGCATACCTTCTTCTGTCACTACTCTTACACATAAACGATCAGCTCAACGATAATGAGGGATTATTAGTCCTTGGGCGTACCATTCGCCAAGTGCTAGTGTGCGGTCCTGGATGCATTTTGTTATCATTTTTACAGCTTAAGTATATAACTGAGTTACTTAAGGTTGCAAGTTCACTGAGCAAGGTCACCTTAGACGATTGCGTTCCTGATTAGGGTTATTCCTGCAACCGGTGTTGTTTGACTGAGTGTGGTATCGTATGGCGGGTGATTCATCCATAGCAGGAGACGCTTGCCCCTTCGACGCACCCGGTCTAACTCCTTTTGGGGTTCATGCGATTTCCTCAGTTTGTGTGTGTTACCTAACTGTGTCTTCTTAAAAATTTATAGATTACTGATGAATATATTTAAGTACTAAACACATACGATACTAGTTTATGCGCGCATAGCACGTGTTTCAAGAATGAACTTTATTAGTTATGGTGAAAAACAAAAGTTTTGAAAGCCAAATATGTAAAACGTTCGAAAACTTAAAACCCAAAAAGGCCTATACAGAACAGCCAACACCATCTTCTATGATTGAGGAAACTGCAAACTTACTAAATTTTAATATTTTGTAAAATACTGATGAAATTGGTAGCGAATAATACTTTTTGTGATTGTAATAGTGATTTGAATTGGTAATGATTTAAAGTGCAAGTATAAACGACAAAACTATCAAAGATACTAAGCCATTCGTAATCTATATGTTAAAGAGCATGTAAAAGTGAGAAAGGAAATGGGGAATGTGTCAAAGAGACAACAACCCGACCAAAGAGCAGAAAACAGCCGAAGGCCACCAATAGGTCTTCAACACAGCGAGAAAATCCCGCTCCCGGAGGCGGGCTTCAGCTGGCCCCTAAACAAAAATATGTACTAGTTCAATGAAAATGGACGTACACACTAATCTCCAAAACATATAAATGAACTAAAATTAAAAAACATACAAGACTAACAAAGGCAAGAGGCTCTTGACTTGGGACAGGCGCAAAAATACGGCGGGGTTAAACATGTTTTGTGAGATCTCAACCCTTCCCTATACCTCTAGCCAATGTAGAATAAACAAACACACAGCAATACGCACAGTGAAACTTAGTTTAAAAGAAGTCCGAGTCCGATGTCAGAATAGGTAACAAAAGAAACTATTAGAAGCAAGATGACAATGATACATAAATTAACAAAGGACTAATTTGTGTTTTTTTTTTTTTTTTTGTTATCTGAACGTATTGAATAACACACATGAATATGCAAATTGCAATTAAATTAATAAATAACTGAAGAAAAATAGTCTATTTATTTGCTACAATATATATAGATATAAGAAGATGTGGTATGAGTGCCAATGAGACAACTCTCCATCCAAGTCAAAATTTATAAATGTAAACCATTATAGGTCAAAGTACGGTCTTCAACACGGAGCCTAGGCTCACACCGAACAGTAAGCTATAAAGGGCCCCAAAAATTACTAGTGTAAAACCATTCAAACGGGAAAACCAACGGTCTAATCTATATAAAAACGAGAAACGAGAAACACTTATGAACCACATCAACAAACGACAACTACTGAACATCAGATTCCTGACTTAGGACAGGTGCAAACAAATGCAGCGGGTTTAAACGTTTTAATGGTACCAAACCTTCACCCTTTTTCTGAAACAATAGTGTAACATCACAACATAGAAAGACACACTATAAAATATCAACTGAAATAGCTTAACTCAATCAAAGGACATATTAACACCATTGAACATACACTGAACAAATAAATTTGACCTATGATACAATGCAAATTCAAATATATATTTACTAATTCATTAAAATAGGTCACCCCTTTCCTATAAAACATATGAAAGGTTAAACACGTTTTATAATCAAAAGAATACTACTTTCAAAAAAGGAGAATGCACAAATGCAACAGGATTCAATAAGTGTAGTTCAGTAAGTGAAGCCCTTAACTCATTTATTAAATGTTACTTTCAATGACGCAAAATTGAAAACCTGTGTTTTAGCGCTCAAAGTGTTTTGATTTGTTCTATAAGTGTGAGTATCCTTTTATACAAAATAAACGGTCGGAAAGCGAAAAATATAAACTTTTGAGGACTGACAAGCCAAATCCATCTAATAAGGGTCAACAAAAAATTAAGGTTCGAAGACAGAAGCGCCTGTCTTGGATGACGCATGCCCTTGATTTTAATATATAATTAAGGCAAACATAAAAACAAAATATAAAACGTTATTGCCACCAAGAAATATGTACCATAACATGCAGAATTTGACAGTGGTATGTGTAAAATAACTGTATATTTTAACCTATACATTTACACAATTTATCTTAATGAAAAGTCAGATTCATTTTACGGCGTTTTACTTTTAAACACGTTATGATGATCATATAAGTTTTGGTTAATAACAATCGATTAAAGGGAAGTAGCTAATACATGACAAAAACATGGACAAGTCATAGTAAGTTATCTTCTCTTTTTACCGTGGGTAAACAGTTTTCCCATTTCAAAACGGAAGGCAAACAGGAGGTAGATATCTGACATGTCCGACAAAACGCTCACACACTACAACTCATCACTGCCTACCCGTTGACTTAATATGAAATCATTTTTTCAAGTTGTACATCAGAAAAACTCCCGATCCTTGGTATTTGAACTGCCCATTACCATATTTGTTATTGTGATTTAACATATGTTGCTAATGAGTATGTTAAGAATTATAAGTACTAATTGCGACTGTCCGACGTTAGGAATTCGTCAGTGGCAGTCTGATGTCATATCTTATGTTAATACATGTAAATTTAAACGACGGTCTAACTCTGAACACAGTTTATCATAGCGATGTAAAAGTACGAAGTATTGAAAATCTGATTTATATTTTAACTCGTGTTGTTTAATATTTTACTTTACTGTACATCTGCAAACTTCTCAAAATCTTCATTTGGTAATTTAGACATAATAATGTCAATGTGAAGAAAACAAATCAACAGCATTTCATATGTAAACATGTTATGTGTATAAATATTTTCCCAAATAGATTCGAAAATATGTTATTTTTTATGTGTAATTAAACTTATTCAATATCTGTTTACATTACATTTGCACCTTAGAAAAACAGAACAAATAGGACCATGGGATGGTACAACGACGGACGTATTGTCCCTTCCGTTCAGGGTCAACCTTGCTTTCACTAGCTCGTGTATGTCTTTATAAATGTTTTCATTTTTTATTAAATTATTAAGAATAGTGTTCTGAAGGTCTATTTACAATTTGTCGAATTCACTTTTGTCCTCCAGAAATCGGTGAATTTAACCTCGTAATTTTTTTGTCTTGTCGCACACTAACTCGAAAGGTTTATTAACAGTGCGCATTATGTTATGGACACATTCTTGTTTTTGAAATGTTTTGAGGTATACTTAATAAAATATCAAGTATAATCATTCATTCATTCAAACGTCTTTATTTCCTGCGATAAATCTTTATAAAATTAGATACATATCTTGTTCGCACTTCATGGTTGGTATGTGTAAAATAACTGTATATTTTAACCTATACATTTACACAATTTATCTTAATGAAAAGTCAGATTCATTTTACGGCGTTTTACTTTTAAACACGTTATGATGATCATATAAGTTTTGGTTAATAAAAAAACGATTAAAGGGAAGTAGCTAATACAAGATATAAAAATGAACAAGTCACAGTAAGTTATCTTCTCTTGATACCGTAGGTAAACAATTTTCTCCCATTTTAAAACGGAATTAGATTCCAATGACTTTACCGGATATTACATTATATATAAGCTTTAGTTTAAAATATGCTTAATAACATCTTAATGTCATTTTAAGGAGTACGTTTTTCTTCAAATAAAAAATCTGTATTTTAGCGTTCAAATTCTTGCATTGCATCTCTATATAAAAACTCATCAAATATATGTAAGGCTACAAATTCAGTACAAAAGACGACTCTCGGTTAGAATCATGAGTGACGCTAAAATGAAAATAGTTGTAAAACCAAATCAATTACCAAATTGATAGATTAATTGTAGTTTGTTTCACGACCAGTCACAAATAGTTCATACATTTTTCCAAATCGATAGGCTAATCATCCTTTCAAAATGTTTTATGAATGTTTTATAAATGTTTTAAAAATATTCTAGGCATGTATTTCTGAAACATTTAAAATAAATGAGAAAAAAATATTTCAATAATGTTATATGTATGTAAAATGATAAAATGTTTTACAACATTTTAAATAATTTGAGTAAAACATTTTTAACATCACAAAAATGTTTTCTGGATATTGAGGATAAATGTATTGCTGTAATAATGTGAATAACATATTTTAGGAAAATATTTTAATTGAATGTTTTCAGAGTGTTTTTCTTAAAATTTCATTTTTTATACTTAAATAACATAATAAATATATTTTTTAATGTTATTTCAAAACATCTGGACCTGCATTGCTGTGTGTAATTGATTGAAATTTAAAACTATCTACAAGCAGAGAGTATAGCTGCAAGGCAAATGTAAAAATTGCTTGCACCATCCTGGGTCGCCTTATGGAGCTACATTTATGGTAAATCTAATTCCACATATTTCACTCCAACTGTGTCTAGTTTGGAGCCTGTGGTCCCTCTTTTCAAAACTCTGGATCTGCATCTGAAAAACAACTGCTGTCATACTGATCTTTATCCCACATCTCCTTTTACAATTGTCAGTTGATGACTGTGGAATCTACATATATTTTGGTTATTTTTGTCGGATTGATGCCTCGTTGACATAGCCCCACTATTTCCTGTTTAAGATATCATTTTTATTCACAAATCTGACTTTTATTTAATAGTCCATTTTTTTTTATTTTTAAGTATTGCCTTGAACACGTTCCAATTTCTCATGGATTCACTTACAGAAAGGTATTCTTTGTGCATTTTATTTGGTCTTCGCATTGAACAAAACATTTTTGAGAAGTATTTCTTGATCTCTTGTTTGATCATGTGTAGCATCTGACTTTTTTTTTTTTTTTTTCTGAACAGCTTTTTGACTGTTTTCTTTGTTGCCTCAGTCAACACTTTACAAGATAGCAACAATTAGAAATGCAAAACATTTATTCAATATTGTCATATCACTGTTTTCCTTTTAATTTTCCTTTTGTTCCATTCTTTTTATTACTTTTGACATCTACTGGCTTCTGTAAAAACTGTAAACAAGTTGGTCCTTCTGTTCAGTGATTAACTAGTAGAGATTCAGCTAATTTCATCAAATTACATAAGAAACTTTTTTTCTTCAATTTAATCCAGTGGTTTCACAAAAATATATCGAAAGCGTCATCTTATCAGTGTTACTGGATTCAAAAGCAAATTTGTAGCTATTTTATACATCTGTGGAGCTTGGGGTGTATGATTATTTCACGAGTCTACAACGGTAGAGTTCACCAGTTTATAAAATAAGACTTCATGTATACAGTACAATACTCCCAATTGAGAGTAGGGCTTGTAACCTTTTCTTGGTCTTACAAAAAAAAACCAAGTCTCTTAATGGTTATTGTATATTTTAACGCAAATACATGTAAGATAGATTGAGGATTTTAAAGAATAAATACCTTCACAAAATTTGCTCCTCCAGGATAGTTTGAATCATTTCTAAGCTTATATACTTCTGCATATCTTGAATATCCTTAATTTTGGCACTGCTAATTGATCCTACAAAAGTTAAAATTAACAAAATAAATGAAATACAGGTAAGAATAACTCACATTGTATTAGTCAGCTACAAAGGCCACAACATTCAAAAATGAAAGACAATTCAAACAAGAAAACTAATGGCATAATTTATAACGTTTGACGAAAAACAAATATGTCAGAAATGAACCAACGACAACTGCTGAATCAAAGGCTCCTGATTTGGGATGGGCACATAAATAATTATCAACATTTAACTGGCCTGGGCTGTAGCCGTGTAGGATTAAATACAAATTACAAGTAACATAAACAATATAGTATAGCAGTGTGCACCAAAATTTTTTCCTACAACTAGTCCGAAGACAAATATTCAGACATTTTCCTTATATGTCTAAACAAAATTTTGCAAAATTTTACTAGTCCAAATAAAATTTTACTAGTCTGGGGCATTGGACTAGTTGCTAACCATGCAGGCTGTTATAGAGGCAACGGCACTTGAGTTATCGCATAGCAAAAGCTTTGATAACCAGTGCGTGATGAGATTCCCTTGACTAGTAGATACGTAGCCAGCGGTTGAGCTAGGGAAGTACTGCTTAAATAGCTCAGTCTGTTAAAGGGTTGACTTGTTACACTGAAGAGTGAAGTCCTGGAGGAGACAAGCTCACTGGTTACAAGTGATTTCATTTACGAAGTTTAAAATCATATAAATAACCCTTAAGTTTAACCCCTTTTGTATAAATCTTAATATTTATTGGACATAAACATCATAACATATATGCACTGACTAAATCATCACCCCCCTTTTTGCATTGTGTTTGCTTAAATACACTCGTATTAATTCTTTGAATATATTTATAAAATTAACTAAGATATTTCCAGAAGCACTACAATGTTTTAAAAATGTGAAGTAGTGTCATATCTTACCAGTTTTAACGCATGATAAGGTTATTCTTTAGTTTGTACATTTCCTTTGTCTTTGTTTACAGCATGGCGGTAAATAAAACTTCCGTTACTGGTTCCAATATTGTATCGGATCATGTTAGGAGGTTGAGCGTTCAGAAATTATGAAGGAAACCTACATCAAGCAATTGAACTTTCTTTAAAAAAAAACTATAGATGATAAGCCAAATTTGATTATCTCCCCATAGTAATAAATGTTGACACATTAAACAGATTTATTTTACATTAAACACAGAGAGTCTAAAAACAATTTTCATTTGGAACAAAATTGACATTAAAACAAAGAAAAACACTGAAAAAAACAAAGAAAACGTCCATGTGATACGCATTTTTTTTTTTTTTTTTCGTTTATGAAAATACTTTTGTGGTGACCCTTTTTGTACTGTACGTAAATTAGGAAATGGTTGCATGATTTTGGTATTGTGATTGTTGAAAAGGGACTAAAATGCGAGATTGATTTAGAAATAATTCATGACAGCCGTAATTTGTTTTCATTTAACCATAGGTTGGGCATTTATATCCGATTTTTTTATCCCAAGCGATAGCGAGGGGTAAAATATGAATATAAATGCTCAACCCATGGTTAAATGAAAACAAATCTACGGCTGCCATGAAATATTTCGATTCTAATAAGACAAATTCTGTAATTTTGTCAACCGTGAAAGACCTATTCACACGATGCTGTTTTGGAAGACATATTTGTAACCCGACTTCGTACACGTTATTATTTTCGCTGCTGGCAATTCCAAGGCTTATTTTTTTTTTTTTTTTTTTTTCTTTTTTGATTTGTTCAGCAGGAACGATTCAAAGAAAAAATATTAATAGCCAAGTTGTAATAACTGTGTGACTACCCCAGGCCAAAAAAATATTATCGGTCGCTCCACAAAATTTAGCGACTGTGTTTTTCGTGCAATGGCGGTTTCTTTCCGGTTACTGACTATGTGAAGGTCCGAGATTTCAATAGCTCCAGTTCAAGCAAAGGAATTTATTGAGACGATGACAAATGTTGCATTCAGAAAAAAAAAACACTCTTGCATCATTGCGGAAACGGTAAACATATGAAAGTAGATCCTTGTGTGATGTACTCGCGCATGCGTAATAGTGACCTTACTTGATAATCGTCATATCACGGTGTGTCCAATAGTTCTGTCAATTTTAACCTGTTCAAATCAAACGGAAATTACAACAAGTATCCTGAAATAAAAGTATTAATGAGTGTCCTTAACTCTGATTTGATTTTGACAGGTACACTTTATCTATGGACAATAATTTTTTTAGAAAGCAAAAGTGGCAGTGACTGGTGCCAAGCCATTGACAGTAAAGCCTAGTATATATACTTTTTGCGACCAACACGTGTTTCTGGAATTACTTTAATCAGGTAGGATCGATGTCAATAGTCCGAAACCCAAAAATATTAAGAATTGGACATAGAACAACCACTAGCGTCTCTTTCGAAGGAAAGGTTGCGTATTTGATACAACCACGGAGGTCCCTTGTCGCGCTTTTACCTCTAAGCCTGAGAAGCAAAGGCCATTGTTTTCTCGAAAATTATGACATTTAATAATTACAGGCTACGTGTTTTATATGGTTGAAATGAATCATACAAGATTTCGGTCTCAAAATAAAACATTGACAATTAAGATTAAAACGGAAGATATTTGATACTGAAATGATTGACCCAATTATCAATTAAACTACGGATCTTCCTTCTCTATCAGCAGACTTCTACTTCCTTCTTTTTAACCACTCGTAAAATTAAGTACACGATTTAAGCGGAACTTATGAATTATGAAAAGAACGTAGAATAAATTTGGAATATTTATTAAAAGATTCAGGATGGACGTTATTTATGATTATAAATATATTAAATGTTGAAGACCATGAGATATAGTTATAGAATTGCGTTTTACATTTTAAGATGTAGTACACTGTTTAATTCTTATGGACTTACAATTATTGACTACTGTTTTTAAGAGTAATTGGTGGTACAAAACAGAGCTGTTACCGGCCAAATCTACATTGGGAACCAGCTACAATTTGAAATTCACAGAAGATGAATAATTCTACAGGACCAACTGTTACCGCAGACGATCTCGATGGAGTAAACGATGAAATGGCTGTGATTTTACATCCAGTAATAGCAATTGTTTGCATCTATATGATTGTAGGTGTATTAGGGAATCCTTTAGTTATATATTATTATGGATTCTCTGTTAAACCGTCTCCATCATATTATTTTATCGTTCTCGTGGCTGTGTTTGATCTAATCATATGTTGCATTTCCATACCATTAGAAATTGTAGACATGATGTTCAGTTATAAATTTCCGAGTGTAATAGGGTGCAAAATTTTCCGATGCGTAAACTATTTTTCTAGTGTAGGCACTGGATTGGTACTTATTGCGATAGCCATTGATAGATACCGAAAAGTTTGTCAGCCATTTAAATCTCAAATAACAATGAAAATGGCAAAAATCATCATATTTATTGTGTGTTTCACCGCGGCATGTATCTCATGGCCGGGTTTTGTATTTTACGACGTGCATGCCGTAAACATTTCGTCTGTTCCCGGATTAATTGGATATGATTGCACTACAATACGAGAAAAACAGTACAAGTTGTATATCTTAATATTCAATGGGGTATGTTTTCTCATTTTCCTTGTTAGCATAGTAACGCTTACAGTACTTTATATTCTTGTTGGAAAGAAACTTTGTCATCTGAAAAGATTCCGATTTTCGACAAAAACTCGCAGACCATCTAAGAATGTCGAAACCCCACCGACTAGTTCAAGTGAAATTATTAGTCACAGAGGAAGGGTTAAAAGGGAAATTAAACCAGCCCAGAAACCTATCCAGTTATTGCAAATACACAAGACGACAGATACAATCAATACTTCGGTATATAGTCAGGGAAAACAACATGCAAAAGTGTCTTCTCCTGAAAGTACACAGACTGCAAACATCAAAGCACCATTACTATCGGGAAAAGACAACATTATCTTTTCACATTTGAATCGCACATGTACAATAGTAGAAAACTCGCTTAAAAATTTACAGCATCCAAAATCGAACGACATTAATGATTTCACGGAGTCTGACTCGGACACAAGAAATCCGAAACATGATTCTGGAAATGTCAGACAAAGAAGCCTGATACATAGGAAAAAGAAAATTCGAGATCAGTATATACATTTAAAGAAATACACCTTATTGATGTTTTCAGTCAGTTTGGCATTCATCGTGAGTTTTCTTCCTTACCTTGCTTTGATGACTTGGCGAACACTTGTGCCACAACATGAAGGGAACATAATGACAAAAGACCAACTTGTTGCTTATAACATATTTCTACGATCCTGGATTATCAGTAGTGTAGTAAACCCGTTGATATACGGATTTTTCAATGCTGATTTTAGCTCATTTGTCTTTGATCGTATAAAAAGATGTTTTTTTTGTGGAAATAAGCAAAAAGACGAAACTAATTCAAAACAAGAATCGTCTCATACACCTTGATTGTAAGAACTTAATTTCAAGTCAACTATTTTTTTTTTCTTTAAATTCTGAAAAAAATGTATAATATATTTACATACTGTTTTAAACTATCTAATGTTTAAGTTAAGAAAAATAGCACGAAAGAAATGTATAGTTTATCAAATTTTGAAATTCATCCTTATTGAGTTTGAAACTGATTTTCCACTCCTCCCTGTTGACTAGTACAACAAACATCGGTGTTTACAACCCGTAGACCAAATTTTAGACTATATTATGAGCCTCGTATCTTCAATCAGTTTTCATATTATTTATAGATTTTGCAATATATAATAAATGTGCCTTCAATTGTTCATGTTTCCAAGAAAGTTTTTATAAAATCTGTTTAAAAAACGATTATAATTAATACACGTATATATTGGACCATAAAAAACCCAGATTTCTTTATACTTTACTGAAATATAGATTGCATCGTTCTATTTTTAACTATAATAAAAAGTAAATGTAACCGTGCCTATTTTCAAGTTTGAAATTATACAATGTGTTTCATATTTTGTAAGGATAAAACATGAAAAAACACATTCATGTAACTAATAAAAACACAAAATGACAGAATTTTGAAAACAAAAAATAATTTAGAACCGAGAGCTCTAACAAAATACTAATAAAAGAAACAAATATGGGTAACCAATCTTGTTCGCTTGCTTCATACAACAACAAAAAATTATTAATTGGACATTATGTTGAGTTATGTTATAATTCACTTTATTTAAACAAAAATAAAATATTCATGTGCTGGAATTCTCCATCTCATCGCATTGTGCACATACAATTATATTCACTTTTCTTACTGAATACAATGTAACACAAACATAATGTTTGGGTACTGAATGGCGCAGTGACCAGCTCAAACTTTTATTTTCAAATACAAAATATCTCCTCTGTCTCAAAGTCCAAACTAAAATATAAAGTCCCGATATATAGCTATTACCGCAAAACGTAAACTATAAAACGTGTGCTCGTTTAGTCACTACCCGATCCTCGATAACTAAAAACTCGTGCATCTACCTTATATACTGACCTCCAAACCGAATAATATATATTGGTACACGACCTATTGAAACTCTCCGTTAATAAAATTATTGAGCAATCTTTCAAACTCATTCCGCATAACGCACATATATACATTTATATTTTATTGTAAAGCAGTTTTTGAATATTTAATGCTATGGGGAAAATGCATTTGCAGAACAAAACACGTTCATAAGATAAAATAGAATTTATATGGATTCCTGCATCTTCGTATTTTTTTTTTCAGTACAATTATATACATTTGCAATCCAAAAAAGCGAAAGACTCCCTAACTATCAATCAATTTTAGCATAACCTAATATGTATTGATATGCAGTTGTTAACACTTATGGTCCAACACCATGACGATACTTATATTTTGCACACATTCATGTTTTCCTAATACTTTTATGACGTCTTTGCACTAAATCCATTGAATGTGTACTGAATGAAATATTGCTTTGTATACATAATTTATTCTTATTGGCTTTGAACAAGCTTCAAGTAACTGTGCGTACTCACAAATCAGTACATTGAGTCTTTTAGTGATTGCACATGTTGTATGTGGAGACTGACAACATTCCAGGACCAGAAATTTATTTTGAAGGCAAAACCTTAGATATTATCAGAAAATCTCAGACAACAGCAAACCAGATTTGTCAAATGAAATGCAAATTAACTTGAAATTTGTTTGTCAATATAACCCAAAATATATACTGAATAAGTTGAAATTTTAACTTTACTGATAAAGATTGACTTTCTGCCTCATTTATCAATTTGTAAATCTTATTATATTACCTTTTGTTAAAAGAGTGAAGGACTTTGTATATGTAAACTTGTAAAGTAAAATTTGTAAAGTAATTCAATGGTTTGAATAGGTTCTAAAGTGGCTAGACAATACTTGGTCAATGTCAAAGATTGATTATCATAAATATGAACGTTTCTTTTTTGTTTCGTGGATGCCCGATGAAGATTGTTCTGCAGAAGCATTAGTTGTATAAACTGGAGTTAGGTTGGTTCTCTCCCTTGCAACAAGTGTCTGAGTTAAACAGATAAAATCACAGGAAACCAGTCTAGTACTGAATTTGGCATCATACGATTATCACTTTATATTATCAACATTGCAATTCCGCTGCTTGTGTACTGTCAGAACCCGAGGAACCAGCCGCTTCGTTATTGCGATGCTGTAAATGAAAGTTGAAAATGTCAGTTCATATACTGATAATCTGTTTAATGATTTCAGAACCCCCAGTTGCAGATATTTCGTTCACATTCAGGAAAAGAACAAATTAACAATAATTCGAATATGTAAAGAGTGTCGAACAAGCTTGCATGGCAGGCACGAAATCTTAAAACTGACACTGGAACAAGAGAGTAACATTGGTGGGAAAGACATATTGCCTTGTAAGAGGCCACACACGGATATCCAAAAATTAGTTGCGACGATTGGGAAAGAGCGTGTCAATCCTCCTACATGAAACATCGGCCAGCAAATTGGACATCATTGGTTTTACTGCCGGGCCCCTAGGAGGGAGGGACGGGAGCTAGATGACATTATTTCTATAGAAAGTCGATCCTTGAGAATCATGTAATTCTACTAAAACATGATTATAGCTACAAATTTTGATAATGATCAACAGTAATAGTATAGTGACGTCCATCAAATGTTCGACGAGATAACCTCAACTTTACAATATATAACCTTTGATTCAATATAGCTTCCTTGTAAAAGAGAGGCAAAAGATACCAAAGGGACATTCAACTTCAGAAAGTCACAACGCCATGGTTAAAAAGAAAAAAAGACAAACATTGTTAATGATAAACTGGAACCTAACATAGTGACTGAAAAATATTACTATCGTTTAAGAAAAATTAAATCAACATGTTTCGAATGTTATAAAATTCACTCAATAGACATCATAATCCAAACTAATACAGGTCGTCTGCTTTGAAAATATTAGTCTGTGTTAACAAGACGTTTCAATTTCACAATGCTATTAAAACGTTCTGTTGGCTTATAAATAGTTATTCGTTTAACACCAAAATGTGTTACAGTCCTTAATCCATTTAATTTTTCTACTTACCACCTTCCTCATTGTACCTTTACCCACCACATACGCCATCCCTTTCACCTTTGAATCAAACACGATATGTCCCTTTTAAATTTTCCACGATGCAATTTTGACTCTAAAATGCGTTACAGTCCTTCATCCATTTAATGTTTCCACTTACTACATTCCTCCTTGCACCCTTGGGCAACACCATACGCCATCCCTTTTCCCATTTAATCACCTGCCGTTGACATATATTCATTTATTGATTGTATATTGCTTAAAGTCCAGATACGTATAGGCAATTATTTTATGCATAAAAATTATTCAGAACAACAAACTTTAATAAATAGAATAGATAGGTTCTGCCATAATGGACGACAGGGATGAAGTGGTGGAAATTTGGACTGCCACTGAAAAACATTGGTATGTTGGATACCGACAGACATTTTACCCATTAACAGGTCACGATGAAAAATGTTGCATCCATAAAAACACTCGTGCGTCGTTGTGGAAAATAATTCAGAAAAGAAAGTAGATCCTTGAGTGATGTACTCGCACATGCGTGATAGTGAATTTACTAATCTTCATATCACGGCGTGTCAAATGATTCTGACAATTTTGTTCATGCCAGATCAAACATAATTGCAACAATACCCTTATATAAATGTATTAATGAGTATCCTTTACTCTGAATTCATTTTGACAGGTACCTTTAGCTGTGGACAATTAATTATCTTGAATGCAAATGCAGTCGTGATGAAAGACACTGCTTTTTTTGAACTGCTTGAATTAAACAGATCATTTAGTATAAAAACAAGCCAGGAGTTACGCTATTTGGATAGTTTCTATGTCTAACCAAAAGTATGTTCAAATACCTGTCAATCAAATACCTAACGAAATGTCCAAAATGTAAAATAGTAAAAAAACAACAACAAAAAGACATACATGGACTTACCATTGAACCTCATTATGTCAGAATGTGTTTGAAAAGGAAAACACATTAGAGAGCTCATATACTAAAAGGATCTTACAGCTATACCAGTCCTAAGTCAGGAACCTGTAATTCAGTAGTTGTCATTTGTTGATGCAGTCATATTTGTTTTTCGTTTATTGTTGTTTTTTCGACTATTGTTTCACATTTGTGATGTCGGAGCCTTTTATATCTGACAATACGGTATGGGTTTTGTTCATTGTTGAAGATTGTATTGTGACTGATAATTGTGAAAATCTACGTCATTTCGACTCTGTCGGACAGTTGTTTCATTGACAATCATACCACATTTGCTTATTTTATAAAAAAAAAAAAGTCAACTTTGCTGGAGGATATTAGCTTTAGCATGATTACATAATTTTATCACCAGGAAATGTACTGACAAAATATATAGACACTACTGAATCCCTATCTACTTGACGGATGGTACCTCTGGGATTGATAGTCCACCAGCATCGGTGCCGACCCATTGATAGTAAAAGCCTAATATACAAGAAATTTGTTTTGCATGCACACGTATATAAATTGCGGTTTTATCCAACGCAATCATAAGTTTGAACGTTGTTTTCAATTTAGACTTATTTATATTTTTTCGTTTGGGCTTGTATTATATTTGCCTTCGAGTTTATATGATCCGTTCATCCTATTTCGACTCTTCAAAATTCAAGAGTCTATCCTCAATTGAGGTAAATTATATGGCCTTCCAAATACCGTTTTGATCCCTAACATCACTGAAGAGACATTAATTGTCGAAATCCGGATATGATGTACAAAATTTTCCACCTCATGTTTGCGAAATACCATCTTTTCTGCAAGTTTATTGTTTTCTATTTGGTTTTAAATTAATAATAAAGATCCATTTTGTTACATCTTGTGATCCGTTTATTTGGCAATCGCCAATGGCAGTCAGCAGGGTTTAAGAACATCCGTTGATCGACCTGTTAGTCAAATGCGTTTTGTTTAAATATACTTTTCCACTTTTTGGTCTTTTGGAAAATGTTGTTTGTGCTGTATTTAGACCCTCTTTCAAGAAATTTGTTTTGCATGCACACGTATAAAATTGCGGTTTTATCCGACGCAATCATAGGTTTGAACGTTGTTTTCAATTTAGACTTATATATATAAATATTTATATATAAAAGCGACCAACACGTGTTTCTGGAAGAACTTCAATCAGGTAGGCTCGAGGTCAATAGTTTGAAAGCCAAAATAATAAAAGTTGGAACAACATAAAACAACCATTTGCGTCTCTTCCGAAGGAAATCTTGCGCATTTGATGCATTTACGGCCGTCCCTTGTTTAGCTTTTACCTCTAAGCCTGCGCAGCAAAGGCCGATGTTTCCGCAAGAATTGTGACATTTAAAATTACAGGCTACGTGAAATTTATATGGTTTTAACGTATCATTCAAGATGTGGGTTCCAAAATAAAACATTGACAGTTAATATTAAAACGGAAGACATTTCATATTGAAACAGTTGACCCAATTATACATTAAACTACGCATCTTCCTTCTCTATCAGGAGGCTTGTACTTCTTTCTTTATGACCACTTGTAAAATTAAGTACTTGTTTCAAGTGGAACTTGTAAATTATGAATAGCACGTAGAATAGTTTTGAAATATTGATTAAAAGACTCGGGATGGACGACATTTATAATTAAATATACTTAAAATGTTGAAGACCATAAGAAATCGTCTTAGAATTGCGTTTTATACATTTTAGGAAGTAGTACATTGAGTGTTTAATTCTTATTAATTATTATTATTGGTGGTAAAACACAGCCGTCACCGACCAAATCTACATTGAGAACCAGCTACAATTTAAAATTCACAGAAGATGAATAATTCTACAGGACTAACTGTTACCGCTGACGATCTCGATAGAGCAAACAATGAAATGGCTGTGATTTACAACCAGTAATAGCAATTGTTTGTGTCTATATGATTGTTGGTATATTAGGGAATCCTTTAGTAATATATTATTATGGATTCTCTGTTAAACCGTCTCAATCGTACTATTTTATCGTTCTCTAGGCAGTGTTTGATCTCATAATTTGTTGCATCTGCATACAACTAGAAATTGTAGACATGATGTTAAGTTATAAATTTCCGAGTCCAATTGGATGCAAAATTTTCCGATTCGTAAACTGCTTTTGTAGTATGGGCACTGGATTTGTTCTTGTTGTGATAGCCATTGATAGATACCGTAAGGTTTGTCAGCCGTTTAAAACTCAAATTACTATGAAAATGGCAAAATAATCATTTTATTGGTTGTTTCGTCTCGGCATGTATCTCGTGGCCGGGTTTTGTATTATACGACATACATGCCGTGAACATATCGTCCGTACCGGATTAATTGGATATGATTGCACTACAATACGAGAAAACAATACAAATTGTATATCTTAGTATTCAAGGTGTGTGTTTCTCATATTCCTTGTTAGCATTATAATGCTCACCGTTCTTTATATTCTTGTTGAAAAGAAACTTTGCCATCTGCAAAGATTCCTATTTTCGACAACAACTAAGAAACTATCTAAGAATGTTGAAACCCCACTGACTAGTTCAAGTGAGATTAACAGCCATCGATGAAGGTTTGAAAATGACATTTAACCAACTCAGAAACCTATCCAACTATTGCAGATGAATAAGACAACAGAAACAATCAATACTTCGGTATATAATCAAGGAAAACAACATGCAAATGTGTCTTCTCATGAAAGTACCCAGAATTCAAACAAATTATTAACGGAAAAAGATAACATTATCTTTTCAATTTTGAATCGCACATGTACAAAAGTATAAAACTCGCTTAACAATTTACAGCTCCCAAAATCAAACGTTATGTCCGATTTGACGGATTCTGACTCGGACACAAAAATTCAATACATGATTCTAGAAATGTCAGACAAGGAAGACTGATGCATAGGAAAAGACATTCGAGATCAGTATATACATTTAAAGAAATACACCTTATTGGTTTTTCAATCAGTTTGGCATTCATCGTGAGTTTTCTTCCTTACATTGCTTTGATGACTTGGGGTACACTTGTGCCACATGAAGGTAACCTAATGACAAAAGACCAACTTGTTGCGTATAGCATATTTATACGATCCTGGATCATAAGTAGTGTGGTGAACCCGTTGATATACGGATTTTCAAAGCTGATTTCAGCTCATTTGTCTTTGGTGAAATTAAGCAAAATACGAAACCAATTCAAAACAAGAATCATCTCAAACAGCTTGATTATAAAAGTAAAATTTCAAGTAAAGTAATGTTTATCTTTAAATTCAGATTTTTTTTTTAATTTGCATACTTTATTAGTCCCTCAGGCAAAGTTGACCTTAGATGGATTTGACTATTTTTAGGTACTTTTTGTCATATAGTTCTTCAACTGTTTTGGTACTTATACATCCTCGGCTTTCAAATATTCGGCTTTGAGCGTTCCTGATGAAGGTAAATCCAGAAAAGCGCTTCGGATGCATACAATTATTAAACTTGTTGTTTTCATTTTTATTATATTTTGTTATATTTTTTTAGTTTAGAACTTATCTTGATTAAAATTTATGTTCACCTCTGTTCCCTACTGAAACTAGTAAAACAGATTTCGGTCATTCCGATTTGTCGACCAGTATTAACTATATAAGCTTAAGGTAGGAGTATGAAGAATTACTGAACTTACCTTAGTAGCAATATACCAACTTCACCTGCATATGGGATATACATTTCCCAACTCATTTGGTATTCAAGAGCTTGCAGCTGCTACTCAGGCTTTATAAAACGTCACCAGTGTCTGAGCAGAAAGTTTATGAACCAGGGTTATGTCAAAGAACGTGTGGTCCTTTTTCTAAAAAGTTCATCGGAAGATACCAAGACCTTGTTGATAAATATTCCGTATCAACTTCACAAATAATACATGATGGTCTTTAAGTATAGATTCTAGATACTAACGTTGTTCATCATCTTAATTACGTGTTATATTGTTCTTTTATTTGTCTTTGTTAATTATTTACCTTTACTGTTAAGTCCATTTTGGTAATATCCTTTTGGCGGGGCTCGGTACTTATATCCTTAGTCATAAATTAGTTCAGTTGAAAATACCTCCTTATTTTAAAGATCAGTCTGTACCAATATTTTCTTATACCTATACCAAACCAATTGCAACTAAAATTTTCAATTACAAACACGTTTTGCAGGATCTCAACACTGACGACTTCAAGTCTAAACCTCCTGATTGCGCCTGTGCTAGTTCCCAATTCACATATAATCCGGCTGGCCTCGTTATTACCGGAGACCTCAGCATTGTCAATAACACTTCCCTGCGAAATTTGTTATCCAAAGGTCCGAAATATCGTGAGCCTAAATCCATCAATTGGAAATACAACTTCAAAATACTGATGGATTCAGTCGAGGATTATGCCAGGCAATGGGCTAAACGCGAGAAAGAAGACGTAGGTACTCTTTCCGAATGGATTAAGGCTGTGAGGTCGTTGATACAAATCCGAATTAAGAAACTAAATGGGCCTATCTATTTTATCAGCAATCAAAGCCGGGCTCCAAAGTTGGCAAGGTGGCGTGAATCAGATGTGGATACTAAAAAATTCCAAAGATCTTTTAGAGTACATACAATCTAAGACTCTCTCATCTTGCAATAGTATTAAAACATTTGACTTTTCTACGCTTTACACAAGCATTCCCCATTCCAAACTAAAAGACAAATTGAAAGAGTTGGTATTACTTTGTTTCATTAAAAAGAATGGCGAACGTAGATACAAGTATCTTGTCTTGGGGAGGGATAAATCCTACTTTGTAAAGAATCACTCTGATTCAAACAAAAAATTCTCTGAAACTGACATTATCAAGATGCTTGATTTCTTGATTGACAACATATTTGTTACGTTTTGAGGACGTGGTTTTCAATAGATTGTCGGAATTCCAATGGGAACCAATTATGCCCTCTTCTTGCCGACTTGTTTCTTTATTATTATGAAACTGACTTCATACAGGAACTTCTTAGGAAGAAAGATAAGAAGTTAGCAATATCCTTTAACTTTACGTTCCGCTATATAGATGCTGTTCTCTCACTTAATAATACAAAATTTGCTGACTATGTTGAACGAATCTATCCCATCGAACTAGAAATAAAGGATACTACAGATACAGTTAAGTCTGCCTCATATCTTGACTTACATCTAGAAATTGACAAGGAGGGTCGGTTGAAAACAAAACTTTACGACAAAGAGATGATTTCAGCTTCCCAATTGTGAACTTTTCATTTCTATGTAGCAACATTCCAGCAGCGCCTGCATACGGAGTATATATCTCCCAATTGATACGATATTCCCGGGCTTGTATTTCCTATCATGATTTCCTTGATAAAGGATTGCTGCTCACAAGGAAGCTATTAAACCAAGAGTTCCAAATGGTGAAGTTGAAATCATCCTTCGTAACTTTTACGGACGCCATCACGAGTTGGTTGACCGTTATGGAATAACCGTTTCACAGATGATATCGGATATGTTCCTTATGTCGTAACTACAATACCCTTCCCTTTTCAAGAATGTGACCTACCGAATTAGGCTATTTACCGGATTTGTAATAACATAAGTAATACGACGGGTGCCACATGTGGAGCAGGATCTGCTTACCCTTCCAGAGCACCTGAGATCACCCCAGTTTTGGTGGAGTTCGTGTTGCTTAGTCTTTAGTTTTCTATGTTGTGTCACCTGTACTATTATTTGTCTGTTTGTCTTTTTATTTTTGGCCATGGCGTTGTCAGTTTGTTTTCGATCTATGAGTTTGACTGTCCCTTTGGTATCTTTCGTCCTTCTTTTCTACATTCCGCCCTTGTGTTATTGTGCTATGGTCATTTGTTGTATTCTTGTTTTTCATTTTGCTTATGTGCTTTGTCTATATGCCATTTTGTGTTTCTTTGTTGAAATATTTGTTTGTTTTATAGTGATTAAGATTATAACACAATATTGACTGCTGTACCCTTTTTGACATTTTTTCCAATTATGTCTGTTTGTTTTGTTCACACATTGTTGTCAATATAATGGAATTATATGCGACTGTCATACAAGTGATAGGTTTAGCTTGCTATAAAACCAGGGTAAATCCATCATTTTCTACATTATGAAATGCCTGTACCAAGTCAGGAATATGACAGTTGATTTCCATTCGTTTGATGTGTTTGAGCTTTTGATTTTGCCATTTAAAAGGGACTTTCCGTTTTGAATTTTCCTTGAGTTCGGTATTTTTTTATTTTACTTTTAAACTTTGTCAAAATGTAGATGGTCTCGTTCCTCTACAGAATCGGATATAATAAAAGTAAAGAGACTGTACAAAATTCTAATATTTTATTAGGATTTTACGTTGGAAAGGCACAAAATAGGACTAGAAAGACAATTTGATATCAAAATTTTGCAAAATATGAACAATGAGCCACAACAAAATGCTTCCAAGAAACAGACAGAAACAATGAGCAACCTAACTTGTTTTCTTGCAACCTAACAAAAGAAATATGTTATCTTATAATTCATCTTCCTTTGTTAAGCATTTTTTTTTAATTTAAATCAATGAAAAATTGTATTTGCATAATGAAATACTTCCATAAGCTAAATTCTAATTCATATGGAGAAATATCGTTCCACTCTCGATGCAGTGGTAAAATCAATATTATGTATTCTACTCTATTATATATATTACTGTTCTACACTATTATATTATCTTTAATGTAACTGCAATACTTTATAATATGAATCTACCACTTTACAATGTAATCTTATGTAAGAGGGCTGGATCAGGGGTCTTCAATTCTGTAATTTTGTTAGCCATTTGTCTGTATTCTTTATATTGTTTGCCCATTTTTTTACTCTTTATATTCTAGCACCCCATTATTCTCTATTCTTTATTTGTGCACTTTTTCTCTATTGATTTTTTTTGCCATTTATTCTGCAAATTTAGTCCTTTATTCTCTATTCTGTAAACCCCATCCAAACTCGTATGTAAACTGGACTGCTTTGGTGTATTCTTCATAACTTATAATATCTGATTTCCACTACTAAGTCATTAAAGGTAATTGAATCCTGTATTTTGTCATGTCATATCCACTAATTTATTTACAACACTAATGTATAATCATATATGATAAAAAAAATATTAAATTCAATGGTATTTCCATCAAGTGAATACAATTTGATTTGCTAAAGTCTTTGCGATTCCTTTTTATTCATAAACCTAAAAATGAACACACAAGAGTGTATAAAGTCATAAATTTTGAACTCGATAATATTGATATTAATAAAAGGAAATGTGTGGTGCACGTTAACAAGACGATTTGGAGATAAAATATAACGTTAAGTGATTGATATCAAATGGGGACTTACTGTGCTCTTCTTGTCGCAGATTTGTTTCTTTGCTAGTATTCTACCTTCATAATGACCCAACGTATTACCAATTGGTAAATATTTTCAACAATGCCTGCAATAATTTTGGAAATTAATTGAATACAAATGAATATTTCACACTCTGTTTTTGTACATTAATATTATTTATAAAGCCAACAATTTATGAATTGACCTATAAATCTTTACTTTTAGTTTGTTAAATGGAATCATTGTGTTTTGTATTTTTTTTATTTATATATATTTGCCTTTTTTTAGATTAAAACAAGTCTAAAATGTTTCTTCTTTTTCTGTGATAAAATTCCGTACAAAATATATTTTGCGCATCGCAAAACTGCGTCTTCCTTCACTTAATTCCACCGATAAACTTTCATAAGATCAGAAACACATCTTGTCCGCACTACAAGGTTTATCAAAAAAGACCAAATCAGTCAAATAATTTAACAAGAAACATTAACTTCCAAATAAATTGCGTAATTTGACACCATATTCTTACATAGTTCCTCACACCATCAGTGCAGAAAAGAAAAAAAAAGTTGGTGAATAGTTACACCATGACCATGAAAAAATAAGAAGATACCAAGGGATCAATCAAAAGCCCGAGCTCGAGTCGAAAGGAGGCTGCGAACGCTTTGACCAAAGAAAAACGAAGAAAAACAAACAACAGTAGAAAAACCCACTATACGAAGATGAAGTTTGAGCATCACAAATCTGTTACTTTTACTCTTATTTGGGGGATAGGGATTATCTAGGAGACAGGATTTAAAATGGCTGTGAATCATTCATAAGATAAGGGAAATGTAGATATTTTAAGGACTGGTACCTAGAACAAAGCACATCTGTCTTTTCATATAACCATGACGACCATCTCAACGATGATGATAGATTATAAGTCCTTGTGAGTATTATCCGCCCAGTGGATAGTGTGCATTCTTGGATACATTTCGTTACAATTTTGACAGCATAAACATATAATTGCATTGAATCAACGATGAAACTCCATATACAAGGAGACCTTGGAAGATTACGTACATTTCATATACCTGATGAGGGTTATCCCAGAAACAGGTGTTGTTTGGCCAGTAAAAGCACGCAATAAAGATTTATGATGACATCTTCTTCATTTACACCAAGAACGACAGTTTTGGCTTAACTTGAGGAAATTGCAATCTTAGTTAATTTTGACCTTTAGTATCCTAGTGGTGAAGTTGGTAGCAAATAATACCTTATTTTTAATGCAATAGTTTTGAATTGGTTTGCGATTTATTGTAGACTACAACAATACTAGTTAAGTTACTAAGCCACTTGTAATCGTTATGTTTAATTACATGTGTTTTTAACTCTAATTTTTAAATAGTACATATATATGTAGCTTTGCATTGAAATAAGAAAATCACTAAATGAAAAATATAAAATAAGGAAATGGGATATCATTTCCAATTTTAATATACAATTAATTAAAGCAAACATAAAAAAATATATAAAACGTTATTGACTCTAAGAGATAGATATGTGATATTACATGCAGAATTTAACAGTGTTATGAGATAACTGTACATTTTAACATACACATTTACACAATTTATTCAAATGAAAATCAGATTCATTTTACGGCGTTTTATTAATTATCACGTTATGTTTATCCTATAAATTTTAAAATCGATTAAAGGGATGTAACTTATATAAGATATAAACATGAACAAGTCATAGTAAGTTATCTTCTCTTTTACCATCATCAGTCATTTTACCTATATCAAAAAAGATTGATACAACCATGGATGTCCTTGTCGGGCTTTTACAAAAATGTATCTCTAATCCTGAGAAGCAAAGGCCGATGTTTCCTGGAGAATTATGACATTTAAGAATTACAGGCTACGTGTTTTTCATATGGTTTTAATGAATCATTCAAGATTTGGGTCCCAAAATAAAACATTGACAGTTAAGATTAAAACGGAAGACATTTGATACTGAAATAATTGACCCATTTTTCCATTAAACTACGCATCTTCCATCTTTATCAGCAAGCGTGTACTTCTTTCATTTTGACCACTTGTAAAACTAAGTAAACCTTTAAAGTGGACTTGTGTATTATGAAAAGCACGTAAAATAAAATTGGAATATTTATTAAATAATTCAGGATAGACGAGATTTATAATTAACAATACATTAAATGTTGAAGACTATAAGAAATCGTAATAAAATTTCGTTTTACATTTTAGGAAGTTGTACCCTGTTTAATTCTTGTGGATTTACTATTATTGAATACTGTTTTGAAGAGTAAATGGTGGTAACAAACAGAGCCGTCACCGGCCAAATCTACATTGAAAACCAGTTACAATTTAAAATTCACAGAAAAATGAATAATTCTACAGGACTAACTGTTACCGCTAACGATCTTGATATAGCAAACGATGAAATAGCTGTGATTTTACAACCAGTAATAGCAATTGTTTGTATTTATATGATTGTAGATGTATTAGGAAATCCTTTAGTTATATATTATTATCGATTCTCTGTTAAGCCGTCTCCATTCTATAATTCTATCGTACTCGTGGCAGTGTTTGATCTAATAATATGTTGTATTTGCATACCATTAGAAATTGTAGACATGATGTTCAGTTATAAATTTCCGAGTGCTATTGGATGCAAAATTTTCCGATTCGTAAACTACTTTTCTAGTGTAGGTACTGGATTGGTGCTTATTGCGATAGCCATTGATATATATTGTAAGGTTTGTCAGCCATTTAAAACTCAAATTACTATGAAAATGGCAAAACTTATCATATTTATTCAGAGCCGTAAATTGTCTGTCTTATAAGGGAGGCAGTTGAGTTTCGCCAAGCAGGGCGAGGCGAAAAAATTTTTGACCCATTTAAAGCAGAAAATGATATTTTTCGGCCCTTTTCCTGTATGCTATGTACCTCCTCAGAATTCACCACTTGTTAAATTTTTGTTATATTTCAATAAATAAGCGCCTGGAATATATTGAAAATAGTTATAAACCAGAGTTAGATTACGTGTGCCGGTAAAGTAAGATTTTTTACGCTTCATCCTGCTTTATGACTCTTCACAAGCTATTTTTACTTAGTTTTAGGGAAACAATTTGCGAACTTATAATGAAAGGCCCTCTAAAGTTGAGCCTTTTTTTGTGGTTTATCATGCTTTTTTGGCTATCCCAATCGAGCTATTTTGACTTCGTTTCAAAGACACAATTGTCAAACCTTAAAATGAAAATGCATACTTAATAACTCATAACTTTTAATTATCAAATTCAAATTATTATAACGTAACACTTTTTGTTTACACTGACAATTTAATTCGGTTAGGCTTTGTCAATTGCTAAGGGAGTTTTTCTGTGCCCGGACGAATCCCATCTCTCTAGCACTTCTATGCATTCAATATTGCCAACATTGTCACTTCTATGTGTAGCATAGCCAGACCACGTAATCTGCTTTCCGTCATTGTTGACCTGTTCCATGTTTCAAGGCGCCGTAGCGCAGAAAACGATCTCTCACAACTGCAGGACCTAACTGGCAAGGCTATTAACAGAAGTAAAAGTATTTGTTTTATATTTGGGTAGAAGTGTGCATGTTTGATTGCTTGCTCTATTGTACATTTTGACCCAATCTAATTAATAGACGTAAAAGTAACAACCAGTGCTATTAAAATAATGCTTGATTTTAACAATTTTTTCTTTTCAGTATTTTTTTTTTTTTCATTTTTTTTTTTTTTTTTGTCAGTCCGCAATAGGAGGCAACTGCCTACATGCCTCTATGTAATTTACAGCCCTGCTATTGTGTGTTTCGCCTCGGTATGTATCTCGAGGCCAGAGTTTGTATTTTACGACGTACATGCCCATGATGCCGTAAACATTTCGTCTATTCCCGGATTAATTGGATATGATTGCACTACAATATGAGAAAAACAATACAAATTGTATATATTAATATTCAATGGGGTGTGTTTTCTCATTTTTCTTGTTAGCATTATAACGCTTACAGTACTTTATATTCTTGTTGGAAAGAAACTTTGCTATCTGAAAAGATTCCGATTTTCGACAACAACTCAGAAACCATCTAAGAATATCGAAACCCCGCCTACTAGTTCAAGTGAGGTAAACAGCCACAGTGGAAGGTTTAAAAATGACATTAAACCAACTCAAAAACCTATCCAACTATTGCAGATAAACAAGACAAAAGATGCAATCAATACTTCGGTATATAATCAAGGAAAACGACAAACAAATGTGTCTTCTCTTAAAAGTACCCAGAATTCAAACAACAAAACGCCATTATTAACGGAAAAAGACAATATTATCTTTTCAACTTTGAATAGTACAACAGTACAAAACTCGCATAATAATTTACAGCATTTAAAATCGAACGTTATGCCTGATTTCACGGATTCTGACTCTGACACAAGAAATTCAAAATATGAGTCTAGAAAAATCAGACAGAGAAGCCTGGTGCATAGGAAAAGGAAAATTCGAGATCAGTATATACATATAAAGAAAAACACGTTATTGATGTTTTAAATCAGTTTGGCATTAATCGTGAGTTTTCTCCCTCACCTTTCTTTAATGATTTGGCGTACACTTGTGCCACATGAAGGGAACCTAATGACAAAAGACCAACTTGTTGCTTATAACATATTTCTACGATCCTTGATTATTAGTAATGTGGTGAATCCGTTGATATACGGATTTTTTATTGCTGATTTCAGCTCATTTGTCTTTGGTCGTATAAAAAAGATGTCTTTTCTGTGGAAATAAGCAAGAATACGAAACTAATTCAAAACAAGAATCGTCTCATACACCTTGATAAAAAATATAATTTCATGCAAAGTATTTTTTTCTTTGAATTCAAATTTTTTATAAATATATTTGCATACTTTATTATATAATATGATTTTTGTTTTTAAAGTTTAAAACCAACTTGATTGAAAACTATGTTCACCACTATTGTCTTCCGAGAGGTAGGAATATGAAAAATTACAGAACGTTTTATACTTGTGAAAATGTAGATGGTATCGTGCCTCTTTACAGAATTAGATATAATGAAAAGTAAAGAGACTGTACAAAATTCTAACATTTTATTAGGGTTATACGTTGAAAAGGCACGAAAATCAAACTAGAAAGAAATTTAAAAACGAAATTTTGCAGAAAATGAACAATGAAATCCAACAAAATGCTTACAAGAAACATTGAACCACTTCACTTGTTTTCTTGAAACATAACAAACATTGACAAAAGATAAATGTTATACATTAAATCATCTTCCCTTGGAAAGCATTTTTTTTTTCTAAATTTAAATCAATGAAAAACATGTATTTGCAAAATAAAATACTGCCATAAGATATTTTTAACTCACTTGGAGAAATATTGTGTCACTCTCGATGAAGTGGTAAAATCTATATGTATATAATATCACTGTTCTACACTACTTTATTATCTTATATATAAGTGCAATACTATATCATATTAGTGTACCAATTTTCAATCTAACCTTTTGTAAGAGGGTCTGGATGGAGTGTCCTTCAATTTTGTGTTCTTTAATTGTTTTAGCCATTTTGCAATATTTTTTATTTTTGCCCAATATTCTCTACTCTTAAAATTCAGCACCCCGTTATTCTCATTTTTTATTTTTTATCCCATTTTCTCTATTCTTTAAATTTATTTTTGCCATATAAGCATATAAGCCTAGGTGAGCTTTTCTCATCACTTGGGTTTATCGTACGTCGTCGTCTGTTAACTTTTACAAAAATCTTCTCCTCTGAAACTACTGGGCCAATTTAACCAAACTTGGACACAATCATAATTGGTGTGTCTAGTTTAAAAATGTGGCCGAAGACCTCGCCTGCCAAATCAAGATGGCTGACATGGCTGAAAATAGATCATAGGGGTAAAATGCAAGTTTTTCCTAGTATATTGAAAACTGCTATAAATAGAAAAAAAATGACTGAGGCTAAGATGATAAGAATGTTAAACTCTACCTATTGTTCATGTAACTATGTCAAAACTATCAAACGACTTCTGATAGGAGTTATTGTCCTTAAATGATGAATTTTACCAATCTCGAAGATAACAATGGATAGACAGAAACTTTAAACAGCAAAAATGATCAGCAAGACAAGCTCTACAAAAAAGTCAAACATAGCCGAAATCTTGAGTCGACTCTTTATTAGAGTTATTGCCCTAATGAGTATAATGACGATTTTCACCATATTTTTTTCCGTTTTTGCCTAATATCTTAAAAAACTATATTAGATAGATAGAAACTTTAAATAGCAAAAGTGATCAGCAAGAACGTTCTACAAATAAGTCTTCATGACCGACATTGTAAGACTACTCCTTATTGAAGTTATTGCCTTTTAACGACGATTTTACCCCAATTTTGATTATTATCTTGAAAACTGTAACAGATAGATAAAGATTTTAAATAACACAAATGATCAACAAGACAAGATCCACAAATGAGACAGAATGGTCAAAACTTTCATTTAACACCTTATTGCCCTTTAATGATAATTTTAATATTGATTTGTATTTTTTGTCTTTTATCTTGAAAACTATTATAATAGACAAACAATAAAATTTGGAAAGGAAAAATTATCAGCAGGATAAGTTCTACAACTATGTCAACATGACTGAAATTGTTGGTTAACTTTTGATAAAGTTATGTCCCTGTAATGATGATTTTTACTAAAAAGTAGTCACTGTTGAAGATGCAGGTGAGCGACATAGGCTCTTTAGATCCTCTAGTTTAATAATAAAATTGAAATATGCGCTAGCTGAACACGCAAAGAAGTGTATAAAGTCATTAATTTTGAACTCGATAATATTCATATTAATAAAAGGAAATGTGTTGTGCACGTTAACGAGACTTTTTTGAGATAAAATATACCGCTAAGTGATTGATAAGTCTTTGATGTTAGACTGGTTCCCTTTTCTTTATCTGTTTGACTGTGAAAGATGTACATGATTGACTCAAGATGCCTATAAGGGAGAGACCAAGCCGATCTTTGATGTATAGTAGTTATTTTATTAATTCGCAACTTCTTTTAGATACGTGTCTATAGAACCCGGATGACTGTATGTTAATATCTAAATATTTATTGGACGTTCTTTTTTTTTTTTTTTTGCTGTCTCTCTAATGTACACTCGAGGTCTTCAATATTCCGAAGATTCTAGCTTTAAGTCTTCAACAATGAAAGCACAACATTATGTAAAATACCAAGCACCATAAATGCAAAACTCTCTCTCTCTCTCTCTCTCTCTCTCTCTCTCTCTCTCTCTCTCTCTCTCTCTCGATCTTGATCTTGATATTTGACAAGTGAAAACAGACCTAATGAAAACAGGAAGATGTCAATTAATCAAGATAGAGAGCCCTCTTAAATATTACGATCATCTCACCCTAATAAACATCTTGTATTTCCGACACGCAGAAGTAACCACTTCCTGATTGAATATTGAATTGAGTATATTGAACATGTTCTAGGTGACATTTTCATAGTAGAAATAATAACAATATACATGAAATTCAAAAAATACAATGCTTATGAGGATGCATACTCTACAGTATTAATATGATAAAATGTCAATTTGAAATATTGATATCGATGATTTCGATGGCTGCATATGCCGTGTATACAAAAACGTATAATGTTCTTATGAAAGTCGTAAACATCACTCAGGAAATGGGATTATCATATTTCATAAGTAGAAAAAAAATCACAACTTCTCAATTCTATATCAAACTGTACATTTAAATACAAACGTTAAACTTTGTTCGGTGAAGACGACAAATGGTCATAGAAATCGCTTTTTTTTTAGGTTTTCTTTGGAGAATACAAAATAAAGAGGAAATGTAAATTTAATGGATTATAAATCTAGCTAGTTCTGATGAGGAACAATCCAGACATGAATAACAGCACCATGTTTACGTCTTATCATCTTGACCAGATAAACGATGAGATGGCTATCAATGTTCTTCCGGTCATTTTATTAATTTGCATTTATATGTTCGTTGGACTATTCGGAAACTCTCTTGTAGCGTACTACTATGGCTGCTTCGTTAAGCCTTCACCTTCATATTATTTTATTGTTGCCATGGCGATTTATGATATTATTTTATGCTGTGTATCAATGCCATTAGAAATTGTGGATTTGAGATTTAGTTATAATTTTCCGAGTGCGATGGCATGCAAAATTCTACGGTTTGTAAACTATTTTTCTAGTACTGCGTCTGGATTAGTATTGATTGCAGTAGCGGTTGACAGATACCGGAAAGTATGTCAGCCATTTAAAACTCAAATGACCATGACAACGGCAAAATTATCATTGGAGGTTTATGCTTTGCTTCTTTGTGTATTGCATGGCCAGCACTCTTTATTTACGACATCAATGTCGTAAATATTTCGTCTGCACCAGGTTTAAATGGATACGATTGCACGACGATTCGAAATAAAGAATACAAAGTTTATATAAATATATAACGGTGTTTGTTTTCTTATTTTCATTGGTTGTATAACAACTTTAATCGTTTTGTATATTCTTATTGGAAAGAAATTATGTCATCTCAAAAAAGTTTCGATTTTCGGCGACTGCTCGAAAATCTTCTAACGTCAACTACACACCACCTACAAGTGAAAGTGAAATTGATGCAAATTTCAGAAGGTTTAAGCCAGTAGTTTATGCAAAACAATCAAAGAGTACATTCATACCTCTTTTGCAAATTAAAGAAACAAATGATTTCAGCGATTTAACTGCAAGGCAACAAAACATGAACACAAATACTATAAATTCTACAAATATTGAAAACAAAGTTCATGAAACATCACTAAGCAAGGAAAAGGTAGCTTCTTTGAATAATAAAATCGAAATTTCATCACAAGCTAATCAAGAACCAAAAGGGTTCTACACATCTGATTTATCAGATTCCGACTCTGACACGAGAGGTACGAAATTGAAGAAGAAAAGAAGCATATTGCATCGACGAAGGAAGATTCGTGAACAGTATATACATTTGAGGAAGTACACGTTATTAATGTTGTCAGTTAGTATGGCATTTGTACTGAGTTTTCTCCCTATCTTGGATTAATGACATGGCGGACATTGGCGCGAAAATACGAAAGGGAAATCCTGTCAAAAGTAGAACTAATACTTTTCAATATATTCCTCCGCTCATGGATGTTGAGTAGTGTGGTGAATCCGATTATTTATGGCTTCTTTAATGCTGACTTCAGTTCTTTCGTTTGTGGTCGACTGAGAAGAATACTTTGTTCGGCGTGTGTAAAAGAACAGTCAGATTTCGAAAATGATACAAGAAAAGAATCGTCGCATACACTTTGAGTGTAAATACAAGAAAACGAGTTTAGATTTAATATTTATATAAAAACTGTCGACAGCAATATATACATGGTATAGTCTAGAACAACGTTTTGATTTGATGATAATTAGTAAATTTTATCAAAATAAGTGTGGACGCCATCACGAGTTGGTTCATTACCATGAGCAGCATGACGGATGCTATTAGTGGCGCAGGATATCCCAACCTTTTGCGGAGCACCTGAGATCACCCCAATTTATGGTTAGGTGCGTGTTGCTCAGACTTTAGTTTTTTTATATAGTGTTTTGTGGACTTATTTTACTTTTCGTCGTCTTTATTTTTTGTTTTTTTTTGTCATTGTGTTGTCAGTTTTTCTTTGACTTATGAGTTTTTGAATGTTACCTTGGTATTTTCCGTCTCTTTTGTTCAAGTTCCGTGGATTATGACCATGTAAGTGAAACAAATACATGAGAAATAGAAATAGTGTTTGTAAAATTACCGTATGAAGGAAGCATACAGTTCATTTTCAAATTAGCATTTTCCTCATTTTTTTGTTCTTAAAATTTGGCATAGGGATTTAACTTTTAAGTAAGACAAATATACTGTGTTCAATTTCCACGTAAAACCCTTAGGAAGGATTATGTTATGGAGAACTGTTATGGTGTACGTAAGCTCTTAAGCAATCTCAGGCACAGAGTTCATATCCGTGCCGTACTTCACTTGATATTTAGTGTAGTGTAACTTAGTATAGAACGGAACAAATATGATCTCTGCGCTATAGATTGGCTCTTAACCTTTTCAGTCTATAATCTCTAGCTCACTATTTTAGAATCTCCTGATTATCATTTTTGATTATTTAAATCGTTGGGTTACAGTTTCATTGACCTAACCGATATATTATCCTTTTATTCGTATGTTTTACAGTCGCAGTTATTTCTTTCGACTTTCTCTCGTTATTTGAAATAGGGCGGACAACTACCAGACGTCCTATAGCTGCACTTTGAATTAATGTTTTTTTTTTAAACGATGACTATATCATTTTGTACATGGACTAATCGCATCCTCATTGGTGTATACCCCACATCACCAGACCCTTTTATTCATAAACAATGGTAGAGAGATTAAACACAGCTATCATATAAGCAGGGTTTACATTCTACACTTACTTAAGTGTGCTTAAAAAGCTTACCAACACGTAACAACACGTAAACATATCGTAACTAACACGTAAATGCTTCCATGAATAGTAACATTCCGTAATTTATTCGTAACAATCCGTACAAAGTTCGTAAAATGTCCGTAATTTGCTCGTAGTTATCCGTGACAACTCGTAACAAATCTGGGAATTTTGCCAAAAATAAAACGTAATATCTTGTAGTAGTCCGTAGTAAACTGTAAACAGCTCGTAATAACTCTTAAATCAGTCGTAAAAGTGGCCAAATCGTAATGATTTGTGAATTTGTACGGTCCGTAAGGACTCGTAACACATTGGGAATTTTGCCAAAAAAGAAACGTAATAACTTGAAATAGTCCGTAGTAAACCGTAAATAGCTCGTAATAACTCTTAAATCAGTCGTAAAAGTGGCCAAATCGTAATGATTTGTAAATTTGTACAGTCCGTGAGGACTCGTAAGAACAATCCGTGTATGTGAAGAGGGCATTAAATGAAAACTTTGTTTAACTCAATATATGTTAATGTAGATATAAGAAGATGTGGTATGAGTGCCAATGAGACAACTCTCCATCCAAGTCAAAATTTATAAATGTAAGCCATTATAGGTCAAAGTACGGTCTTCAACATGTGCCTGTATTTTTTTTTTTTTTTTTTTTTTTTTTTTTTTTTTCGGGGAAAGGGATAAGCATTGATGAAAATGCACAGTCTTTGTAAAAGGTATTCAGAACTTTTCTCGGAAACTTTATTGTGACAGACCATATAATGATCACTTAGTCTAGATGCCTTTCCTTTTGTTTGACTCGTTGCGTTGCTGTCTCATTGAAATGAATACGTGACATCTTCCTTTTATTCATATTAGACATTTTCGAAAAGTCATCTACACAGACACTTACACCTACACCGACACCTACACTGACAACAAAAATATAGGGACCGTATCAAAATGTCAAAACATACTGAATGAATGACCTCGTAAAACTTGGTTGCAGATATAAAAAAAATCATTCTGTATTTTTTCAATATGATTTTTTATTCGAAATCGGAGCTAGAAACACCGAATGCTCTCATTAGTTTTGGATTATTTTAAGTAATGAATTTGTTACATTCCGTCTGTTTTTCTTTTTGTCGAAATTCCCAAATATTCAATTTCCCAAAACTAAACATAAAAATAAAATGTTGACCACCCCCACCCCTGTTTACAAAAAAAAAATATATATATATATATATTAACGTTATATTTGACAACGCGCAGCAACACCAGTGTTGAATTGATTGTGAAGTAAAAGTTCTTCATAATAATTTTTTTTTATTTTATACCCAGGTATAAAAATCAGTAATTCAAAGTTTCATATGAAATAAATTCGTTTTCTTAGTGTTATCAGGGATGTACGGAATTTTACAATACATTTTCAACACCGGTGTAACATTCCGTACCGCCCTGATTACACAAAGATAACACATACTAAAATACGTTCTGTTTCACGCTATAAAAGACTTTACACGTTCTTGTTACTGATTTAAGTTTACTAATTTACACAAAGCCCCACCCCCTTTTTTTTTCCAAACTACAATATTAAAGATCGGTCAATTCTCAGCTACTAAACACAGCTAATAAAGTAGCAAATCATCCAAAATATAAGTTTTCTACAGTATTTAAAATGTAGATTAGAAGAAATAATATAAATGATTGTGGTCGTTGTACATGACCCTTCTCAAAAGGTTACCTGTAGGCATAGGCGTAGGTGTAAGCGTCGGTATCGAATAGCTTTCGAAAATGTCTAATTACACTAACATGGACTTTGCATTTACCTTAGGTCATGTTTACAAAGAGCTAAACCTCGGTGTGGTGTAAGTGTGACTGTACTCGACATTTAAACTAAACTCTATTACGTTCCCATTGACAAAAATCAATGTTTACATGTAGTTTACATGCATTACATGCAGTCGATAGTCAATGTAAGCCTTGTGTGTACATAACACTAGATATTAGAAAACGTGTATTTTATTATGAATATTGTAGGAAGTTACATATATTGATTATTATACTTTTATGAATTAAGTTATTTACCTATTTATATGACAAAAACTCAAAAATTGCTCAGTTAAAAACATGATTAAATTGTAAAGACTAAGTTGACCATTTGATGTTCATTGGGAGGTGGATGTTTTAATAATGAAATAAGCAAATTTATTTTACACCTGCTGATAGAACGGGTAATATATTCAGCCCGAAAATTATTTTCATTTTTTGTACACAAAAAAGAGAATCGAAAGATAACAAAGGACATTCAAATTCATAAGTCTAAGTCGAAAATAAAATGACAACACAATGCCAAAAAAAGAAAAGGACCAAAAGACAAACAACAGTATACATCATAGAAAACTGAAGACTGAGCAAAACACAAACCTCACCAAAAACCCGGGGTGCTCTAAGTTGCTCTGGAAAAGTAAGCAGATCCTGCTTCGCATGTGGCACCCGTCGTGTTGCTCATGTAAGAACAAATCTGGTAATGGGTCTTATTCGGTCGGTCACATTCGGGGGAAAGAGGACAGGATTGTGGTTACGACAATTGGAACATATCCGTCATCTGTGAAACAGATATTCAGTAACGGTCAACCAACTCGTGATGGCTTCCGTAAAATTTTCGAATTTAAGATGATTCAACTTAACCACTTGGAACTCTTGATTTAATAGCTTTCTTGTTAGCAGCAACCATCTATCATCGAAATTATGATAGGAAATGCAAGCCTTGGAATATGTTTACAACTGGGCGATATACACTTCATATGCAGGTTGTGCTGAAATGTTGCTTCATAGAAATGGAAAGTGTACAATTGGGAAGCTGAAATTATATCTTTTGTCGTAAAGTTGTGTTCTAAACCAAACTTTATTGTCAATTTCTAGTTGTAGGCAAAGATATGAGATATACTTACTCAATGAATCATTTAGTGAGAGGACATCATCTAAATGAAGTTAAAGGATAATACTAGCTTTTGTATGAATAAAGGAACAAGTTGGCAATAAGAGGAGCACAGCTGGTTCCCATGAGAATACCGATTGTTTGTTGAAAAACACGTCCTCCAAACGTAACAAATATCTTGTCAATCAAGAAATCAAGTATCTTGATAATATCAGTTTCAGAGAATTTTTTGTTTGAATCAGAGTGATTTTTTACAAATTACGATTCATCCCTCCCTAAGACCAAATACTTGTTTCTACTTTAGTCATTTTTTTTATGAAACAAAGCAAGACTAACTCCTTCGATTTGTCTTTTCGTTTTGAATGGGGAACTATTTCTTGCAAAGTCCAGTATTTTGTAGGACAAATAAGCAAGTTCATCTTGTCTTGGACAAGATTATTTTTTACAGTTAGTACCAGTCAAGTATATTCATTTCCAATAGTGACTGGGGAATAGAAATATGGTCACTTATGTCTTCTTCCGATCGTCCGTTTTCCTGTGCGGGATGAACAAGTGCCTAGCCACTTCGTGTCAGAATGGGAACATTAAATAAACTCATCATAGATACCAGAATTAAAATTTTGTATGCTAGACGCGCGTGTCGTCTACAAAAGACTCATCAGTGACGCTCGAATCAAAATATTTAAAAGGCCAAATAAAGTACGAAGTTCAAGAGCATTGAGGACCCAATATTCCAAAACGGTTTTGTCAAATACAGCTAAGGTAATCTATTCCAGGGGAAGAACATCCTTCGTAATTATATGCCTCATGTAGAGAGAGTGCTACGCTCTCTGCACATTAAGAACCTTTACAACAACTGTTTGAGGGGTCTTAGGGTGGCCTGTTACAAAGCAAATTTCTGCCTATAGCCAATATACGCTCATATTCCAACGTCAGTCCAAATTGCCCCGATCTTTATCTTGGACGGCCTCTATTAAAGGACCTACCTTTTATATTTATTGTGAATTTGTTTTCGTCCTGAACATGCATGAAATATTTACCACAGGACTTTCAGCAACCAACAATCAATTAATCAATCATTTTTAAAATCCTTTTTTCGCCTATTGTTACGCTGTTTTAGCCAACGTTATCGTGGCATCTTTAGAACACTCAAAGTCAATAGATCATTTTTCTTATTATAATAAGGTACCTAGTCATCTTCGTGGGACAAACTCTTTTTTATTACTTTAATAAAAAACAAAACATTTTTTTTATCAATAACATACAGGAACAGTTTTTCAAATTCTATGTTGATTCTACCGCCTTTTATTTTCAGCGGAATTAAACGAATTTTCTCACTTCCCTTCTTAAACAAATATATTTGTTTCTTTAAAAAATAGAATTTAACCAACGTTTCTAAACACCCCAACCCCCACCCCACCCTCCAAAAAAATCAGAAAAATAAAAAAAATATGAATTGGTCTGCTCTTAACTGATGAAAAAGTTTACAGACTAAATTTAATTCAATTCTATGTGCATGTACATGTAAATTACGTCTACACTTCTCATTTACAGGTAATTAAAACCGATGTACAGATGAGAACAATTTTAATGTGAAACCAGTGTTCATTACATGAAACTAAATAAATTGTAAACAGGTTTACAGTATACGCGACGCTTGGTGTGAACACGGCCTCTCAACAGTCTCAAAATTTTAATGTTCCATGGGAGACAAATCTTGAATAATTAGATGGACCGGAGGACTTTACACTTCAACTTGCTTATTATTATTATTAGAAGCGTATAATTTTCCCAAGTTTTTCCAGTTTTTTTCGGATCCAGCGGGCGTGGAGGTGGGGGTAGGCTAAATCAATACTGGACTAAATAATAAAAAATGTGTAATTACACAGTCGTAAACAAAAGAGTTTTTTTAAATTATAAACTTGATTATGCAGTACTATCCTTCCATCTGATTTCATAACTGCTTTTAGTGTTTGTCTTGCTGCTCATATTTTTCATTGATCCCTTGTTACCTTCCTGCTAATTTTTTCACAAAGCCTAGAATAGAACTTGGGCGAGGTTTTCGGGATTCATTCTTTCAAATGATACTAGAGTTATTTACATTCAATTCTCTTTAGATTGAGCACATATTTAAAATCTGGCTGAACAATATGTTCACAAGATTGGAATCCATTACGTTGATCTTATCCAAACCTACTTAGCTTATTTAAATTGCTAGAAGAAATATCAGAAATATGCTTCTACGTGTACCTCTTAAATCCACAGTTACCTTGAAAACCGATTTATCTGATAATACACGTATTTGTTAATCTGCAAAGCACAAGACTTAACCACATTTGAGAATAACTGTAAAAAAAGAGCATTTCTAACAGTGTTACATCATAATTAATAACTATACTACAACATATGTATTGTTCGTTTTTTATATGCCTTTTGTTATTCAACTAATCGCGATTCAAAAGGGAAAGATTTAGATCTTAAATGAAATCTTTGTTTAAATCGACTCATGTTAATGTGGCTGTTTTTTTCAATTTTTTTCGGGGAAGAAGATTAGCATTTATGAAAATGTAGTCTCTGTAAATTCCATTCCCAGTTTTTCTAGACTCGGGGCCTGTTTGTTGTGATACAGACCGTATAATGATCACTTAGTCTAGATATTTTTCATGTTTTTTTTTTTTTTTTTTGTGTGTCGTTGCGTTGCGATCTCACTGAAATAAATACGTAACCTTTCCTTTTATGCAATATTTACACGAACATGGACTACCGCATACTAACTCAACAGTCTCCAAATGTTCATGTTCAATGGGAGACAAATCTTGAATAATTCGATGGACCGGATATCATTTTACAATTCAACTTGCTTACTAAAAGTGGGACTTAATCAAAAAACATTGTGTAATTACTCAGTCGTAAACAAAAGGGAGTTTTACAATTTTAGTAAACTTGATGATGCAATATCAACCTTCAATCCGAGTTCAACACCTTCGAGAGAGAGAGAACACCTATTGACGGTGTTGGAGAGCTGCTTTTAGTGTTGGTCTTGTTGCTTCATGTTTATCATTGCCCTTTGTTATATTATTCCTTCCCAATGCATAGAACACTACTTTAGCGAGATTTTCCTGATTCATTCTTTCAAATGATACTAGGGTTATTTACATTCAATAGATATAGGAAGATGTGGTATGAGTGCCGATGAGACAACTCTCCATCCAAGTAACAATTTCTATTGTGCAATTTTAAAAAAAATTTGGGTGAAGAGTTAGTTCACAAGGTTGGAATTCGTTGATCCTAGCCAAACCTACTAAGGTACATGCTATTCAAATAAATTTAAGAATATTTGATATATGCTTCTACGTGAACCTCTTTTTAGAATCTACAGTTGCCTATACATGTATTTGTTAATCTGCAAAGCACATGACTGGACCACATCTGAGAATTGCTGTAAAACAGGAGCATTCATATATAGTGTTACATCATACAGTGTAAACGTCCTGAATATGAATGAAATATTTGCCACCGGACGTTGGCCAAACAATATTCATCATAATGCATTTATAGTCACAATTAAGAAGTTTGTTGATAGATTGCAGCTGAAAATATTCACAACTTTCCTAATAAACCGTTTTTATTTTTTTCACTGGCCTTTAAGGAACAATATCATATGCATTAGACTTATGTCAAACTAAATAAATATTTCTAGATAAGAGTGTTAGCCACAAGTTGTCAAGGTAAGATAATGAAAATTATAGGTAATAAATGAGGTTCGTCCTTTGGATTTACCTTCATCGGGAACGCTCAAATCCAAACATTTAAACCTAAAGATGTATACATTTTATACTTTAGGAGCTATACACTGTCTTTTATTGAATAACAGACGGTCAATGTAAAATCTAGCTCAAATGACAGACGGTAGAAATGTAAAATCTGGATCTCAGACGATTTTGACTTTTCCCTTAAAGTTCGCTCATTTTTTCTTTTGATGCCATGTGAAATTATTCCTCAAGTCTTTTTGGTATCGAGCTTACATGAAGAAGGTACGTAATTCCAGAAACTAGTATTGGGTAACGTTTAAAAATATAACACCTTCTGAAGATTGATTTTCATAAAACATTTCACAATAACTTTCATCTCAATGTTTAAATTAATTCGTTTGATGTGTTTGAGCTTTTGATTTTGCCATTTGATAATGGACTTTCCCGGTTGAAATTTCCTTGGAGTTCCGTATTTTTGTTATTTTACTATATCATTACCTAATTTAATTCCTTCAAGTTACATATTGCATCAACCGTTCGAAAGATTATGAAAAAAAAGTTTTTCAACCACGCCCTACTAGTTCAGTGAAAATGGACGTCACACTAAACTCCAAAACATATAAATGAACATACATATATTAAATCACCCGAATAATTTAGTCGTTATATCACGCTGATTTACGAAGACTACATAAACGCCTGAATGCACGTCTACATAAGTCTCTTCAGTGGCGCTCGAATCAAAACAGCTGGAAAGCAAACTCAAATACAAAATAGCCCGCAAGCAGACGAAAGATAACACAAGATTGTTGAAATTGACATTGCGTACTGGCTGAATGAATTAAAACAGCAGGAATTGGACAAACTTTAAAGTTTCATCAATGTAAAACGAATTCAACTTTATATATAACTAATATTTGACAATGATGTTGATTAAACATTACACCATTCCAGGCACTTTTGTTTTCCACATAATTAATATTACCAATAATTAACTAAAGTTTCGGGTCGAATCCGATACCGGTACCAATAGTACCTGTTACCTGTTACCTAATCTGTCAAGCGCACCACCCAACGGTGTATTTGCTATAAACACAGGTCATAAGCACACCTGAACTTCGTCATTATACAGGAATTGTCACTATTAAATTCAATTATTGACCAAAAACATATATCTACAAGTAGTTTTTCTCCAGGGTGTAGTCAGAAAACCAGGACGGATTCAAACAGAAAGATTTTGAAAACAGAGAAAACTGTGCACCTTATAAACAGTTTGACTTTATCAAATGACAGTACGAATACTAAAAATTCATGCTGAAAAAAAGCGTAGGTGTTTTAATTCAATCAAGGACCCGCGATGTCGCAGGTGTGTTCTAGATTTTCTAAATAATACTAGTAGTGCAATAACCCTTATGCTATACAATGCGTGATATTATGGTCAGTTTCAGTATTATTGACACGACCCCATGCAGCTGGACACTATTTGTTTAAACTTACAAATTTTAATGATAACCCATAAGTGTATATACCTTGCTGTTCAATTTATACTTCAAATAAAAAGACAGTGTCATGATGGTCTATCTTATATACGGGGATCTTAATGATGGTTAATCCAATTCACACTCTCTTAATACTGGTATTTTAACGAGGGTTTATTAAACCTTACAACCCTAATTCTAATCTTATATTCAATTATTTAACAGCTCTATTCATACACATTTTTAAAGATTAAATTCGGTTTTTATAATGTGTATTGCTCCGTTAAATACCAATTGAAATGTTTTTCTTAAGTTGAATATTTGTTGAGAGTGTATAGATATGAAAAATGACATCGTAAACTATGGAAGTACAATCTTCTCTTGACGGTAAGATTATAAAGAATTATTCAATTTCTTTCTTTTTCTGTTTAATACATATGTCAATTAGTGAATTACAAAAAGGGGGATAACATTGAGCATAAAATAGAGATTTTGTTATAGGGTACACAGCTTTGTCGTCGCTGTCTAAATGTTATTATGAATAAAAGGAGACGTGGGGCACATGCATGTGTAGAGACAGCAATCCAACTACAAAATGAAACAAAAGTATTTTCCTGTATTCATGAATATAAAGTTTTAAGTTGCACACCTATATAAGAAGTTCAAAAATTTCCTGCCTCCGTTCCATCGAAGGAGTAGCAAGTGAAGGAGTAGCAAGTCTACTTATGTGTGCTGACGTTCAAACAAACGCTACATGTATCTGAATATGCATGCAATTGCTAAATACACAGGCATTTATATAACCGTCTGACTGTAAAAGTTTAGATATACAATATAAGATCAACGTCATCAATGTATGAGGCTACGAAACTGGGGAAGGGCAAAGTTTGCCGAACCTTCAACAGGTTCGTCCTGAATGCAAGAATGTTGAGATGTTGGTGACATTCATCATACATTGTTTCACAATGCAGATAAAATTGGCTGCAATTATAGTAAACAAAATGTTTATATAAAAATAAAACCTATTTTCCATTTCGAAATGAGCCGCAGGTGTGAAGAGTCATAAAATGACATGACATAAAATCAACATTGCACGACATATTTTTTGTTACCATATTTTGTAAAACAACAACAAGTTTTCAAGCTGAAGTATAAACCAAAATAATCATTATTAGGGAACAACGACCATTTAACTTCAAGGGGGGATATGTTTTTTTTCTTAAAAAAAATATTCTGATCCCCAATTTGATGAAAAAAAAATATTGTGGTCAAGCAGATGACAAATAAAATGTTCTGAATCCAGATTTTCCCCATACCTTATAGTGTTAAATTTTGAAAAAAATATATTGATTGATAGCGTCGAAAAACTAAAAAAAAAATGTTCGTGCTTTGCGCGAAAAAAAATTTCTCAGACAAAAAACCATAACTAGTTCTTTGCTTGCCTGAAATATTTGTCGCTTGACGTTAAGCAACAATCATCGAATCTTTTGGAGTTACACTGAATTTCTGTGTAATATGATGTATTTGTCATCAATTAATATCACAAATAAAAAAAAATAAAAGATGATAAATATATAGATATAAGAAGATGTGGTATTAGTGCCAATGAGACAACTCTCCATCCAAGTCACAATTTGTAAAAGTAAACCAGTATAGGTCAAAGTACGGCCTTCAACACGGAGCTTTGGCTCACACCGAACAGCAAGCTATAAAGGGCTATAAAGGGCCCCAAAAATGTAAAACCATTCAAACAGGAAAACAAACGGTCTAATCTATATGAGAAACGAGAAACACTTATGAACCACATCAACAAACGACAACAACTGAACATAATCTTCCAGTTCCTCTATTCTCCATATTTAATTAACTTAATTTGGAATCACTATACGATCTTATATATGATTCTTTGATATATAGTACAAATCGTTTTAAAAGTTACTATCCTTTTCATCCTATACGAATTTAAATTCCTGCTACAATACTTAAGGACATTCTGACAGATTTCATTCTTTGATTAAAGTAAGTGTTTGATATTTGCTAATTAAAAAAATATACCATGTACAATGAACTAAAAACCTGCTGACCGTGTCTGTCACATTTTTTGTTAATAAATTGAAGTAGTATAGAATTTGTTATATTATACAGAGTAATTATATGAGGGTGTGGATGGGTGTTTACAGAAAAGAAAATAATGGGCAAAAAATAGAAAGAATAGTGAAAAGTGGACCAAAAAACAAAGAATAGAGAATAATGAGGTGCTAAAAAATAAAGAATAAAGAATAATGGGCAAAACGTATAAAGAATAAAGAAAAATTGCCTAAAAAATTGAAGCATACAGCAGAAATGAAGGACCCCCCCCAAATCCAGACCCTGATATATTGGAGACAATAGTTCATATCAATGCTTGATCATAACGACGGAAAATGTTGATGTTATCAGAAATAATTATTGAACAAATGTATAACCTCTTTGACTACTGCTCTTCATCTCGATGCTGGCTGACCTAATTTCAAAAATGCATGTGAAATACATGTATGTTCTTAATTTGTAATATTCTAATATCGTACTTGGCGGAAAGCTGTGTATCAATTATTTGTTTAAATTTATATTTATCTATTTATTTTACTTTACCACATAACTGACCTTTCAGTTTCATCTTTCATCTTTCAGTCATTCGTGACAATATCTATATATATATTTTGAGGATACGCGTGAAAAAATAAAGATCGAGACTGCTGTCCTTTTTCACACTGCGTCGGTTGTCTCGTGGTAACGTTGTTGCCTTGAGTGCGGGAGGTCGTGGGTTCGATCCCCAGCCGGAACATAAAAATTGGTTTTTGATCCTTCTACGACAAGCAATGTGGTATTAAGAAAAGCAATGACAATTCGGCTAAGAGTCGAATATTGTGCCTGGGTGGGATTACATGACCTCATGAACTCTCACGTTAAAGTTCCGAATAATGTGTCGAACTAGTGTAAAGCAGGGTTCCTATTCATATCACATCAACATGTTCTCGTTCTGATTTGCATGTAATATCTGCCGCTGGTCATTAAATACAAATCCATCCATTCATCGTTTTTCCCGCTATTTTCATCACATCAAGTAAAATGTTCGTTTTACCGCGTTCAATGTTACTTGTTTTATATTTTCGTCGAGAACACATTTTCAAAGTCCTATATTACCTGGATTTATGACAAACAGCTTTTCATTCTTATAATTATTTTAGTTTTCCTGTATGTTGACTTCGTTTGTATTGACTCTTTCCTGTGGGTTATACTTTTCAGCGTCTTTTGGTAAGTTACTTTTATTAAACTCTTAGAAATAAATACAAGTGTTAGCAAATTGCTAACCCTTGCATTTATTTCTAAGAGTTTAATGAAAGTAACTTGTTCACGATACGAAAAATTATAACGTCGAGAATGAATACGATAAAACTTGGCTATTGCATAACAGTTTCTTACAAATATAGAGACTTACCATTGATTTTTTTATTTTAAGAAACGTCATGTTACGCCCAGTTTCCTTGCGCTTGCGTATTTAGACGTTTTTATTTAATAATGCGGTCAGGGTAGCAGTTGATATCTCGCTTGCCTGTACCCAAAATCTGCTGTATCTCAATTATCCAAAAAAAAATAGAAAAGAGAAGCATGAATCCGTGAATTTGGCAATAAAAATGTGTCGTTTATAAATCGTTCAAATAACCTTGTTATGTTCAAATTTTATCAGTGCAGTAAAGCATCTATGCAAAGATGTTAATTCGAGACTGATATCATGATTGTGTGACTATATGTACATGTATTGCTTAATATAAATTTACAAGAAAGGTACCAGCAAGATTGGGTCAAATATATAACAATGACACCACAAAGACATATCTGCACTTAAGTGGCCAAATTAGATATTTATATTGACACATATTTTTAAAGGATTGAAGGATTTAGCTACGCAATGCCAGGCGTCAGATAATACTTCTTCGTATTTTATTATAGTTGACCCACTTCTTGCAAGGATAGAAATATTTAACAGATAAATATATCAGGGACCAACTAATTATAGCTCTTATCATGCCTAATTAGATCCGTTTTAATTCGTTCTTGGTGAGAACATTTCTCATGCTAATTTACATATTATTCTTCCTCAATATGGTTTGGATTCTAACGTAGAAATATTTCCTAAACATAGAGAACAGAAATTTCTTACCTATCCGCTGCCACGAGACCAAGTAAACTTTAATTGGTTAATTATATGATAATTAACGTCCTGCAGTAAATAGACGAGTTAACACTGACAGAATTAACTAATTAAATAAAAAAAAAAATCCTTTTTACTCGCCTTATTTCCGGCTATCGGCAGGGCAAATACGATAGGATCTGTGTTCCCGATTGCTATTAAAAACAATTGTGTTTTGCTATCGGTACTGAAGATTTTTGTCGGAGATTCCGATTGCCATTGCAATACAATGGATTTTGCAATCATGTACATTGGTACAACAGATTTTTATCTGTGGTATCAATAGCCGGTAATAGGTATGATTCATAATAGATAATGCTCAAACGGACGCACGACATTTTTTAAGGTTATTTTTAATTTACTATTACTTAGTCTGGGTCGATACCACTGCTGGTGGACAGTTATAGTCCCCGAGGGTACCATCAGCTCACTCATCAGTGATTCGGTATTGATATGATTTATAACTTTTCTAAAATTCATCGTTTGTAAATTAAGAAATTCCAAGAAACAAAGGTTCAGGCACCCTCAGGCAAAGCTGAACTGAGATTAATTTTGCTGTTTTAATTAAGGATGTACTTAGGTGAAATTAAAAAAAATATAGAATTTAAAAATATTACTATAAGTCAGAAGAGCATTAGTTAAGGAACAAAATAAGATAAAATATTGATAGGTTATGGAACTCCTTTTCGAGATATTTAATTCTTTTTAAATGGCGGGAAAAGTCTGACTCGGACTTTTACCTTATATTTGCATTGGTATTATTTGGGTCTCAAATTGAAAGAAAAGAAATCTAGAATCTGCTTAAATTTTGGTAAATGACCTTTTATGAGCTACTGAGGCCTTATATGAAAAGAAAAATGGGTGTTGTGAGGCAAAATATTTTACCCTGTATTGTAGGAAAAAAAAACAAAGGATTCCGAACATTTTTAAAAAATTCATAAACCTTAAAGGTCCTTTTTTGGTACTATAGCTCCTAACGTTTCTACGTATTTGTGCATCCATAGCTTTTGAGCGTTCTCGATAAATGTAAATTCACAAAAGCGCTTCGCACGCCCAAAATTTATAAAGTATTATTATTTAGTTTTAAAGGACACATGACAGTAAAAGTAACTGATTTTTGGTTATCGTTTAAAAAACAATTTGAATAAAAATTTAAAAGTGGACCATATTTGTTATTAATATACTATGTGATTTTTAATCCTTTCATGTCTATATTCTTCAAGTTATTCACTGATAGTTTACATTACAAACTTATCTTATAGTTAAATAGACGTGAGATGCGTACTTTGAAAGGTTTCTTTATATATTACTGTTTATAAAATCTCTATCAAATATCCTACGAGGTCAACCAATTGCCCGTTTTTTAAATACTGTATTTATTTGATGAATATGCTTGAATGTATGATCCTTTTATAATGTCGATTGCACTTGAAATGTTTTGAACTATGTATAAGAAGCTCCGTATAATTATTAAAATCTAATTCTATTTCATTCAAACATTTTTTTTAAATCAAGTGCAGTGGAATATGATAACGCCCGATCGTCGGGGTTCCTGGTCTGTAAGACTAGACGCCACGGCTGCTTGATAGACTTGTAGTTGATTACTCCATCCCATTAGTGGTTATTCGGGTCCTCTTCTGATCCATCGTAAACATTACAAAGTGCAGTCGATTAAATGGTACATGTACCTACATTGGGAATGTATGTTACCTGATGACACGTATTCTAAAGTTGTAGTAAACCAGCCATGAAACTGAACACCTGCCATTAGTACTTTAGTACTTTTGTACATTGTTTGTATATGGACATATTTAGTTATGTTTTGTTTTCCGTAAAATAACAACGTGTCTATGAAGAATTTATTCACTTTTTTCCAAAGGCATTAATGGTCTTAGTCGGTTAAAAACGACAAAAATGAAAAATGTGGTAGGAATCTTGCACAGTTGATAAATATTTAGAATTATAGAAAAAGATAATTTATAAATAGAAAAAAAGTCACGAATATAGCAGGCTGTATATTATTTAGTGCGACAGACGACCAGCTTCGTCTACACAAGACTCGTCAGTGGCGCTCTTATCAAACAAGTTCTAAGTTATTTCTCTTCGGTGATTCAGCTATGCACTGGTCACAATGCAATTTGCCCACATTTCTCTCTAAATGTCCCAAAGAAATTTGAAATTTTTAGTTGAATGCTAATATTATTAATTATTAATATAAGTATACATGTAATCTTGTTTCATTTGTTAAAATATTACGTTTCTGACTGATGTAATGATGATTTATAAATAGTATTAATCTATTTTTAATTTACATGTGTTTTATTTTTAATAGGGTATTTCAAGAGATAATTATACCAAGATAACTATTTATGAAGTCGGACTACTCTAAGTATTGATCATGTCATCAACGGAGGAACTTGACCAAGTAAATGATGATACGGCAGTTACACTTCTTCCCGCCATAATTCTCGTTGTAATCTTCATGTTGATTGGACTATTCGGAAACCCTCTTGTAGCATATTATTACGGCTGTCGTGCAAAAGCGACATCGTCTTATCATTTCATTGTGGCACTTTCAGTTTTCGACCTTGTAACATGTTGCATTTCAATGCCTCTGGAAATCATTGATATGAGAAATTCATTCAAATTTGAAAATACAATTGCTTGTAAGATTCTCCGTTTTGTCAATTATTTTGCCAGCATATCATCTGGGGGAATCTTAATAGCAATTGCAGTCGATCGTTATAGGAAAATTTGTCGTCCATTTGAAAAACAAATTACACTAAAGAACACAAAAATTATCATTATTATAACGTGCATGTTTTCGGTATGTGTATCATGGCCAAGTTTTGTCTTCTACGGAGCACATGAGGTTAATGTGACGTCAGTTCCGGGAATTGTCGGTTACGACTGCACAACAACGAGAGATAGTTCCTTCAAAATATATATAACAATTTACAATATTATTCTTTTCATATTTTTCTTTGTGGCGATCACGAGTATCATAGTTTTGTATTGTCTGGTCGGAAAGAAACTAATAAGTTTAAGAAGTTTTCAATTCTATGCGGCAAAACCAAAATCGTCTAACACACTTACTACCTCACATGATTCAAGTGATTTTAAAACAACAACTGGAATATTAAGTCGACGAACCTCGAATGTAATCGAAATTCCCGACGAAACAGATGACAAACCTTTAGCTACAATCAAAGAACTCGATTCTTCAAGTAGACCGTCTTCGGCGACATCAAGCAGACCTGTGTCTTCCAAAAGTGAAAATCGAGTTCACCCACAAAACATTCAAAAAGATTCAACTTTATCGGATACCAAATTTACAGAAGGAGCTTCGATTGCATCATCTTCGAAAGGAGTTTCGTCTATTTCTATTCATATATCAAACGAAGTCAGAAACGGATCTGCCATGTCAAATTATTCTGATCGGTCAAAGTCAACCCGTCAAGGGTCTGCCGCATCAGGAACATCCCGTATATCAGGATTATCAGAGTACAGTGACAGTGATTTCGTTCCAGCATCTGAATCAAGAGATGCAAGGGGTTCAATTGACATTGATAAAAATGACAAGAAATTACATGCTCAAAACGTAGACACGAAAAAATATACGATTATTATGCTTTCAATATCAGTAGCATTTATTGTGAGCTTTCTGCCGTATCTTGGACTTGTTACATGGCGGACATTAGCGAAGGAACACGAGTTCCATCTTTTTTCGGATGCTGCATATTGTGCTTACCAAATATTTATACGCTCTTTTCTGATAAGCAGTGCTGTAAATCCTTTGATATATGGATTTTTCAATACAGAATTTCGTGGTTTTGTCAAAACTATTTGTCAAAAATGCTGCTGTTGTTGTTGTTTAAAGAAAAACAAACTATACACAAACAAGAACATTCGGCATCTTTCTCAAAATAAGACTCGGACTTAGTTATCCAGTGCTCCAACATATGTGTAGAGTTACATTCACACCTGTCTTTGGACACGTACGTGGCTGCTATTTTTGTGTACGATTTTATCAATCATGTGCGATAATATCGAATGTGTACAAACAGTATTAACCAATTATGCATAAATTTACATGGAGCTCTTACTGAAGGTTATGAATTACGGATGCTAACTGTAGAATTTAGAAAGAAAATTTCGAAAGAGGAATACTTACCCATATGCAACAAGAAATAGAATATCACGACAAAGAGTAAAAATGCAAATAACACGAAAAAATGGTCAATGTTACGAAAGGAAGAACTTAAGAATTATAATAACGTGTTGCCTATTGACATATATTTTAATGTTTTTTGTATTTGTATATGGAATACAATATATTATAGATTTAATGCAGAAAGAACATTTGTCTTGGCTTTAAAATGTACTTCCTTCTTATGTAGTTTATGAAAAAAAAGCTAAAATCTGTCAAAATATGCAGTTTTAACCATCTTCGGGCATTAGCTATTAAGTCACACGCCCAGAAATTCGCCAAAGTGTTGTTATTATCTTAAAAGGCCGACATAACGCTTTAATCCTGGAACTTTAGTGTTATGATAGATTGATGTCTTAACTAAAATCGATAGATTTTTAAATAATCTGCCAAAATGTAGTCTATTTGATGTTTTTTTTTTTTTCAAAAATACAAGCAATAAATCACTGAGCTTTTTTTTTCAAGCTACAGGTTGTGCAAAATTGTCAGATTCTGTATAGATATATTATACATGGGATTATAAATGGAAAACCCCATTGTGTGATAGAAAGAAAACTAAAAGATATAGAATTTTAAGATGAATGTGAGAAGATAGCTGTTCTAACGTGCTTTCAGAAAATAAGAATTTGGGTACATTGTAACTCGTTTTAAAGCCAAAAAAACAAAATAGGTAAATTTACAACGCTTTCATTTATAAACGCGAGATTATAAGAGTAGTCTCCCCTTATATGTCTAAGTCTGTTTTTTTTAAAGGGGAGAGGGATGATGACTCAAACAAAAAATATTCTGTATTTATAAAAACCATCGTAACAATAAGGGCCCAATAATAAGATGAACAAAACGATGAAAAGTTTTACAAATGAATTGTATTCCTCTCTCAAAATTTTATTACAGATTTAAACCGATTGATTTCTGCTATTTTACCATACATGCAAGATGACGAAAGATATCTGATCTGCTTTAAGGTTGAAATACCTTTAAAGTTGGCCCTGGTGTGAAATAAATTATGAGGAAATTAGGCCTTCCTCGTCAGAACTGAATAAATTTAATTCGTAACTGTACTTATTATAACAAGAAAAAGTTTTGGAACTTTTGAAGGTCTAAAATTTCGGTGCAAATATATTTAAAAAAATATCTTAAACCACTGATTATACAAATTTTTAAAACGACAATCCAATTGATGATTATCAAATTTAAAATCAAAGTACAAAGTATCAATTTCCTTTGATTTGTATTAACGATAACGAGTTGTTAAAAACTTGCACAACTTCATAAAGAACAAGAAATATTTATTGGATTCGTTTGAATTTTGTATTTATACAAATATAATAAAATAGCCTTTAATTGTAGTACGACTTTTATTTTGCAGTAAAAAATATCGTGTCATGATGCCATTAGCAAGCTAAAGCAATAATGTCGACACAAGCAAATATTCTAATCGCAACTCCTGTCTTACAGGAAATTGACGAAGTAAAACATAGTTTAACTTTGTACATATCTCTGACAAGATTTACATAAGAATAATGTCCCTTACGGAAGTCATTATACTTTCTCAATCTTTAGTTTTCTGTATATTGTTTTGTTATCGTTTATCTGCCTAAACCTCATTTCCTTGAAGTTAAAAAGTTGACCTTTTCAAATTATATCAGATTTATGGTAAAAAAAATAGGGCGAAAAATAACCAGACTCAAGCTAGCGAACAATAAGCCAGCGAACAATAAAGAAAATGCGCAACAGGATCATGCCTAAAAACCGAAGACTTGCAATAACACGAAACGTACTTATAAATCTGATGACAATAATTTCCAGTAGGAATATGAAATGCAATTCCATTTTAACACAGACAAAGTTAATTAGTTATTCGTGTATTTAATACAACTTTATTTTAAAGCCTAAAATTCCTTTTAGGTAATCCTTTCTCTTTTCTCTCTGATTAAAGATGGGTTTGTTGTCTTTATAATAGTGAAACAATTAATAACAACAGTTCACACTCAACTAGTGTAGCGATACACTTAAATCTTCAAGCTTATATATACGATTAAAAAGAAAAGAAAAAAAAATTGTTAGATTTTCTGTAGAAATAAAAGCTGATAACCATCGTCAAAGAACTAGCTAGTTCTTTTTTTTTTTTCCCTAATTATTCAAAAGTAAATAGTCACTCTGGTCATTTATTTATTATATTTCATAAAGAAACTTGATAAGTGTAAGAGTAACACACAAATAGAACGAAAAACGAGTTGACATAAAGGTTTTGGTTAATCTAAACGACAATTTATTTGAATCCAAGCCTATGTCAAATAACTATAATCCGTAAAAACTTCCCTACGGCAAAGCTTTTGTCCCCACTAGGTACAAATGATAGGCAATTGCACAAGGTTGCCTGGACCAAAAGACCCAGGTGGGTAAAGTTACGAAATTGTTTTAATTGAGGTCCAAAGTTGGGGTAGGGTAACCCTACCACCTCTCAACTTTAATTCATAAAAAGTCCCTACGGCAAAGCTTTTGTCCCCACTAAGTACAAATGATAGACAATTGCCCAAGGTTGCCTGGATCCAAAGACCCAGGTGGGTAAAGTTACAGATTTTTTTAATTGAGGTCCAAAGTTGGGGTAGGGTGACCCTACCACCTCCCAACTTTAATTCATAAAAAAAGTCCCTACGGCAAAGCTTTTGTCCCCACTAGATACAAATGATAGACAATTTCTCAAGGTTGCCTGGACCTACAGACCCAGGTGAGTAAAGTTACGGAATTTTTTTGAATTGAGTTCCAAAGTTGGGGTAGGGTGACCCTACCACCTCCCAACTTTAATTCATAAAAAAAGTCCCTACGGCAAAGCTTTTGTCCCCACTAGATACAAATGATAGACAATTTCTCAAGGTTGCCTGGACCCACAGACCCAGGTGAGTAAAGTTACGGAATTTTTTTGAATTGAGTTCCAAAGTTGAGGTAGGGTGAACCTACCACCTCCCAACTTTAATTCATAAAAAAGTCCCTACGGCAAAGCTTTTGTCCCAACTAGGTACAAATGATAGATAATTTCCCAAGGTTGCCTGGACCCAAAGACCCAGGTGAGTAAAGTTACGGAATTTTTTAATTGAGGTCCAAAGTTGGGGTAGGGTGACCCTACTACCTCCCAACTTTAATTCATAAAAAAGTCCCTACGGCAAAGCTTTTGTCCCCACTAGGTACAAATGCAAATGATAGACAATTGCCCAAGGTTGCCTGGACCCAAAGACCCAGGTGGGTAAAGTTGTTACGGAATTTTTTTGAGTTCCAAAGTTGGGGTAGGGTGACCCTATTACCTCCCAACTTTAATTCATAAAAAAGTGCCTACGGCAAAGCTTTTGTCCCAACTAGGTACAAATGATAGACAATTGTCCAAGGTTGCCTGGACCCAAAGACCCAGGTGGGTAAAGTTACGGAAGTTTTAAATTGAGTTCCAAAGTTGGGGTAGGGTGACCCGACCTTACCACCTCCCTTCTTTAATTCGTAAAAAATTCCCTACGGCAAAGTTTTTGTCCACACTAGGTACAAACGATTGGCAATTACCTAAGCTTGCCTGGACCTAAAGACCTAGGTGGGTAAAGTTTAGGAACATTTTAAATTGAGGTCCAAAGTTGGGGTAAGGTAACAAATACCACCTCCCTTCTTTAATTTATACAGAATTCCCTACGGCAAAACTTCTGTCCACACTAGGTACAAATGATAGGCAATTGCCTAAAGTTGCCTGGACCTAAAGTGGGTTAAGTTACGGAACTTTTTTAATTGAGGTCCAAAGTTGGGGTAAGGTGACCCTACCACCTCCGTTCTTTAATTCATAAAAATTCCCTACGGCAAAGCTTTTGTTCACACTAGGTACAAATGATAGGCAATTGCCTAAGGTTGCCTGGGCTAAAAGGCTAATAGGTGGGTAAAGTTACGGAATTTCCACAACTGAGGTCAAAAGATGGGGTATGGTGACCCAACCCCCTCCTACTTTAATTCGTAAAAAAGTCCCTACGGCAAAGCTTTTGTCCAATCTAAGTACAAATGATAGGGAATTGCATAATGTTGCCTGGACGACTAAAGGACCCAGGTGGGTAAAGTTACGGAACTCCTATAAATGAGGTCCAAAATTTAGGTATGGAGACCCTACTCCTACAAATTTCAATTCGTGTAAAAATTTCCATCGGGCAAAGTTTTTCGCCCACATTAAGTACAACTGATTGATCATGGACTAAGGTTGCCCACACCCAAAGACCAAGATGGGTAAAGTTACGGTACCTTTACAACTCAGGTCCAAAGTTTGTAGACCATATCTCCTAACTTTAATTCGTAAAAAAAATCACAGCAAAGCTTTTGTCCACTCTGGTAACAAATGATAGGCAATTGCCGACGGATACCTGGACCTACAAAACCTGCAGGTGGGCGAAGTTCCAGAACTTCTACAACTGTTTTTATATTTGGGGTTTGCACACCTTATCACATCCCTATTTTAATTTTATCAAAAATCATAACGGCTAAGCTTTTTTCTACACTAGGAACAAATGATAGGCAATTCCCTATTTGTTGCCTGGAACAGATGGTCTGGTTGGATAAATTCTCGGAACGTTTGCAACTGAGGTCCAAAGTTGGGATATAGAGACCTTTTCACCCTCAAAATGTTAATTCGTAAAAAAATCTCTACGCGGCAAAGAATGACCACACCAGGTACAGATGAAAATGAATGGGATAAAATTGCCTGGATAAGATGACCAAGGTGAGTTTAATTCACGGAACTACTGCATCTGAGGTTCAAAGTCGGGGTAAGGAGATCTTTTCGTTCAAACTTTAATTGTTAGAAAATTTCCTACGACGAAGATCATGATAGGTAAGGTCTTGAAGTTGCCCGGACTAGATAGCAGAGACACCGAATTTCTTCAACTGACTTGCAAAATTAAGGTATGGAGACCCCTACCCTCCTAATTTTAATCCTTTAAACCGGGCATCGATGCCCCTACTGCTTTGTTTTTGTTGTTCATATTTTTCCACGATATAAGAAAATATATCACATGAATCTACAGTACCATACTAGAAAAAAGACCAAATCATTATTATCAGCTTCTTTAGCAACATGTTTTTCAGTAACTAAAATTGAGAATGGAAATGGGGAATATGTCAAAGAGACAACAACCCGACCAAAGAGCAGAACAACAGCCGAAGGCCACCAATGGGTCTCCAACGCAGCGAGAAAATCCCGCACCCGGAGGTGGTCCTCAGCTGGCCCCTAAATATAATTGTGTACTAGTTCAGTGAAAATGGACGTCATACTAAACTCCAAAACATATAAATGACCTAAAATTAAAAAAACATACAAGACTAACAAAGGCCAGAGGCTCCTGACTTAGGACAGGCGCAAAATGCGGCGGGGTTAAACATGTTTTGTGAGATCTCAACCCTCCCCCTATACCTCTAGCCAATGTAGAATAAAGACACACATAGCAATACGCACAGTAAAACTCAGTTTAAAAGAAGTCCGAGTCCGATGTCAGAATAGGTAACAAAAGAAACTAAGCAAAATGACAATGATACATACATTAACAAAGGACTACTAGCAGTTACTGACATGCCAGCTCTAGACCTCAATTAAACTGATTGAAAGATTATGTCTTCATCATATGAAAATCAAGTACAATCCCTTCCGTTAGGGGTTTAGTATCATACAATCATAAAATATATGAGAAGAACATAACCCGTATCATGCCAACAACTGGCTTTAGAATTATATTGTTTTTTTCCGATGCAAAGACCCTATTGGTGAATCAATATTAATACAAAAATATGCAATCCTTAATGACCTGACAACAGTATCGTAGCTATATCCTTTCCGAATAAGTCTGTTTAAAGGTTTGGTTAGCTTTTGAGGTGAATGCCGACATTTTTGTGCTTTGTAAAGAATATTACCATAAAATATTGACTACTTAGTCAAACCAAGACGCTCGATTATAAGTCCAGCTTAATAGACAGTTCTAGTTTTAATTTGAAATATTGTGTAATATTAAACACGTATTAACTATTATATCTAACCTGGCCTAAAGGGTCAGTCAGTGTCGGCTTTTTAGAATATTTAACGTCTGTCGTTTGCAGTACGTAGTCGTCCGCCGTCATCATCCGTTTACTTTTACAAAAGATTTTCCTCATTATAAAGATCTACTTATTCGATATTGTCGTCAGTTGACTATTTATATTTTGTTGGTTTGTGCAGATAAATTTCTATGTTTTGTTAAATCTTGAGTGTAAACAGCATTCCCTGTTATTTTATCAACAGTTGCTTTTCAAGTAGGAATTATGTGTTGTGTGAAATGGCTTTCCGTACTTTCGGCATCCTGTCGAATAGTTCCTAAAATAACATTTTTTGTAAAATAACGTAATAGACAATGTAAACACCCTTCAAGACAAATGTGTTTGTGCGAATAAATTTCTTTTTGAAAAAGCAGATTTCATTCTTCTTTTTGTCAAAGGCTAGCGAACTATATTATGTATCAATGTAGGGTGCGCAACTTTTTAATGAATTAAAGAAGGAAGGGGGTTGGGTCACCATATCCCAACTTTGGACCTCAATTAAAAAAATTCCGTAACTTTACCCACCTGGGTCTTTGGGTCCAGGCAACCTTGGGCAATTGTCTATCATTTGCATTTGTACCTAGTGGGGACAAAAGCTTTGCCGTAGGCACTTTTTTATGAATTAAAGAAGGAAGGTGGTTGGGTCACCATATCCCAACTTTGGACCTCAATTAAAAAAATTCCGTAACTTTACCCACTTGGGTCTTTGGGTCCAGGCAAGCTTATTGTTCGCTGGCTTATTGTTCGCTAGCTTGAGTCTGGTCGAAAATTAGTACTCTAATCTGGAAAATTGTCAGAAATGTCACTACGATGTCGCTTATTATAAATAGATTGTTCGTTTTAAACATAGTTTTTTTTAAAGAGATATACCCTTACCACAAGAAGATATTTAAATTCACATTTACATCTACGTGTAAGACACCTTGAAGCAAATATCTGTTTGGTAAAGATGCGGATAACATCTTAATTACAATGACGAGATCCAAAAATGGTGGCTTTATTTTACAACTTACATTTAATTTAATTAAATGTATTAATTTTGAGATCCTGAGACAGATATATAAGGCAAAATTCAAGAGTATTGATTATAATATCTGACAGACTGTCACTAGAAAAAAAGAGGGAATATTATACAGGAACAAAAAGTTTGCCATGCAATCACTTGCGATTCTTATAAGGGTTATATATAGCAAGGACTCTTTTACGTGAAAGAATGAAAAAAGTAGATGTAGGGTATAATCAATGAGACAGCAACTGTAACATAATCAAAAGACTTATCCTGCAATCGACCTTTTACTATACTAATACAGGTGTACAGATAACACGAAGCGATAAACGTATACTAGACGTTTATAGTCTCCTGGTATCCTGCTTCTGTTGCGAGCGAACGGTTATGTCAAATTATTGTTTACATCACAGTTCAATTTGGGGTCCTCATTGCGGTCCGCGTTTAAGTCATGTCGATTTCATTCAAAAACAAATTCAACCATTGGGATGGGAAAAAATGTACAAAATTAATTGCAGGATAAAGACAATAACTGTTTAGTGTCTTTAAATATCAGCTGTATTTGTACTCGGCTCGAAACAGGAGTAATAGCTCGCTGAAGCTCGCATTACACCTGTTTCTTAGCCGCTGATATTTAAAGACACTAAACAGTTATTGTCTATATACATGTATAGAGGGCAAAATACAGCTTTCAACAATAGACGGGTGTCTTTACGTAATGTGCATCTCTAATTTGTCCCGAGTCTATGAATCAATTAAACAGAAGTAATAAAAAAATCGGCCCTTTACACCAATTCTCCAAATTATGAAATACATCAAGTATAACGTACTACCACTACTAACGAGGTTCCTGACTTTGGACATACAAATAAAAAAAATAGCGTGATAATACCTTTCCCCTTTTTTTAATCTTGATCGTAGCAAATATTGCCTGTGATTCTTTTTGGTCATTTGATAGCACTTTTCGGCCATTTTGTGCTTTTTGCATGACTGATCTGGGAACCTTAATTTAAATGAATATATACAAGAGAGAGACCGACACTAATGGAGTTAAATAAGCGAAGTGGCATTCAAAAAAATTAACAAAGCAATCGGCAGTTAACATTTTCTGAGCTTCAGTTTCTCTTTTGGAAAATTAAGGATTGAAATGGTTAGTTAACGATAATGAGGGGAATTTTCGTGGTAGGATACAAGTCGCAACCATGTTCCTCTTGTCGCAGTTTCCATTTAGTTGTCGCTAAAACTGGAATTTATATAAAAAGATTAGAGAAAATTGTCAAAATCTAACGATGTAAGGTCGTTCAAATAATTATCAAATGTCAATAAGTTTATAAATCTTCTCTTTACTCATTCCACAGCAATGAAATTGACAGATAGAGCTGAAAATGACAAATACTACACCACAAATATGTCACTGATAAAGATCAGTTTCAAAATACCTGTGAGAAATACGATGTTAGATGTCGTTTTCATGGTTCACGTGAAAATATACATCTACTTATTTCTTCATATCGTATTCAATCGACAATAACTTAAATACAAGAGGTGAAATCTTTAATTACATCTTTTTGTTTTTACCACCTCTAGGTAAAAATATGGTAATGTATTCTATTGTTTACTGTATGTATAATCCGACCCCCGCAATTATGTTAGAACTAGAAATAGGATAAGTTGTTCGTTTCGTTTTAAATTAATTGGAAAGGATATATAAATAATCAGGTAAGAAGCTGATGCTTATGTGAGTTTTATAGTTGTAAAGACAATTTGAAAGGAAATCAAACGAAATTCAATGATAGAAAAAAACAAATATTATTATATAACCCGAATAATTCAGTCCCTCCCCGTGATCGACTCTCCCACAATGTAGCCATCGCAGATCAGTGGAATATAACGACTGAATTATTCAGGTTAATTATTGTAGTGGTCAATTGAAATAATTGAATATAAACATTTCAGAACATAGGAAAGGACAACATCATCTAAATGAGCAAATATGAAATTTCATATTCTTGATGAGAGCAAAACGGGATTTTTTCTTATAATTTGGGCATTCAAATACAGCATGAAAATATGTTTGCAGAAAATTCTGTAATATAACAGAATGTTATAATAAATGTCAATTAAAACTATTAAAAGCAAACATTTCGGAACATAGAAAAGAACAACCCCATTTAAATTAAATACCAAATTTAAAATATATCACACTAAATTATTTTGTTATGTGCATTTCATCATAATCATGATGTTATAGAGTTAATATAAAATAGCAAAATTTATTAATAGTGATAAATCGTCTAATAACTTTGTAAAAAAAACAATGTCTCGAAAGGAAACGTCAAAAACATACAACGACTGTTTATCATGTGTATTCCATCATTAAATCCAATACACAATAAGATTGTTGATGTCTTCGTAGACAGTTCGTGTACAGGTGATGGATGATTGTCTTTTAATTGGCCATTAGACACAACTTGTCAGGTAAAACAACAGGTATGGTAGTTTATACATTTAACGGTTTGTTTTAAATAGTTTTAGAATTTTAAATTAGTTTAATTTCTATTGTGTTTCAAATATTTAATATTTTCTTTGCTTGTCATCATTGCTATTGTTGGTTAATATGTACAATATTTCACTTTTAAATAATAATTGTAATTGTTTTTTTATCGCGATTTATCATAAATCACAATGATAGCAGTTCATAGATATAATAAGATGTGGTTTGAGTGCCAATGAGACAACTCTCCATCCAAGTCAAAATTTATAAATGTAAACCATTATAGGTCAAAGTACGGTCTTCAACACGGAGCCTAGGCTCACACCGAACAGTAAGCTATAAAGGGCCCCAAAATTACTAGTGTAAAACCATTCAAACGGGAAAACCAACGGTCTAATCTATATAAAGACGAGAAACGAGAAACACTTATGAACCACATCAACAAACGACAACTACTGAACATCAGATTCCTGACATAGGACAGGTGCAAACAAATGCAGCGGGTTTAAACGTTTTAATGGTACCAAACCTTCACCCTTTTTCTGAAACAATAGTGTAACATCACAACATAGAAAGACACACTATAAAATATCAACTGAAATAGCTTAACTCAATCAAAGGACATAGTAACACCATGTATATTAAACATTACACATATATCCAAATGGATTGCCGAACTTGAGTATACATGTAGAAAATTGTCAAATAGGCATTTACCATCTAGCAGTATGCCAAAGCTGAAATTAAGCTACACGGAATAAATAAATTCGCAGCCGAAAACGCGCTTGACAAAATCAGAGGAACTATTCAATTATTAATTGAAATGCTTTTTTCACAGCTTATGAAATTCATAATGATAGCAGCACATGTATACTAGACGTTAAATATTTTACACCAACCATCGGAGATTGCTGGAATGAAGCATACATGTAGAATATGATCAAATGGGCATTATTTACCACCAGCAGTATATCAAAGACGAAGGGCGTTAGTTTGGCTGCGCGGAAACTATAACTACGCAACCCTAAACGCGCTTGACAGAATCAGAAATCTACAAATAGGAACTATTCAATTATTTGAAATGCTTTTACACAACTTATCAAATTTATAATCATAGCAGTACATGTATACTACACGTTACATACCCCTGCCCCCTTCCCCGGATTGCCGGACTTGGGCATGCTTGTAGAATATTTTTAATCTACCGTCTAGCGGTTTAAAAAGATTTTTGTAACTATCATATTTTTTCTTATTTTCAATCTTTTTTTTAATAAATGAGTACCATTACCAACATTTTTTATTACTGGTACTCTATCCGCATCCGTTTCCTCTTAAAACAATAATCTCATTCACGTTCTTACAAATTTTCTTATGGCAGATGTACACTCCGTTACAATTATTGACAGTAACAGTTATTGCAAATGGTTATTGTTCAGCAGCTTATTTCACATTATAAGAAGTCAGTGACAGAAGACTTATTTTAATAGGTTTTACCAGATAGATATAATACGACTTTTGTGTCTACGGATCTTTCCTTGCTTCGCCTTGTCTGTCATGCCCTTTGTACTGTGTTATTTGTTCTACGTAGTATCTGTCATCTAAACCACCATCTGGGGCTAGACATAAACTGTTCATTATACAAGGAGGTACAATTTTAGGGGTTCCAACCATATGTCCCGATTCAAAAGCATTGATTGTAAAAAAAAAAGGGGGATTCTAACCCCCTCCCCCTCCCCTTCTGGATCCGCCACTGGGAAGGGATATGTTATGGCAATAAAAATTAAAGCTATTTGCAGTAGTGTTTCAGTTTGTAAAACATATTCACAAAATTTCCGTTTCTTGACGTGTTGTCAATTGAATTTTACTACTTGGTGTTTCTGTCAGCTCTTTCGTGATTTAAAATATAACCCATTATAAGAATGTTTTTAATCAGTGTGTAAGATATATTGCAAACACTATAAAAGGTGCATCCTTCAATGAAACGGAAGCATTTAGGTTTCATTTGTATTTAATTATTTACAATTTCTAAAGCTTGTCTTTAGTGAACTATTAATTATGTGGTAATTCAGTTATGCTCGTCTTTCACTAAGAAAACAAAACAAAATAAATATTCTAATTCCAATAGAACATAGGATGCAAGTGCGTAACACCGCAATTAAAATTGCAACGTCAATTGTATATAAATAAATTTGGTGTATTTACTGTCTTCTGATTGGTTAAAAGTATTACTTTTATTTGCAATGTTGTCAATTTTTATGGCGACACGTCCACTCTGACGTTGTGTATTCATACGCCAACATGTGTGTACGTTGTTATTGTTACTATAAATAATATAAAAAGTTCTTTGAGCCTTATTTTGATAGAAATTTATTTATAATGAATGGCAATAATTTATTTTGAATTTATTGAACCATAAAATTAATTTTTGACTCTTCACATTTAACATAATCCGCTTCGCGGATTATTCAATGTGAAGAGTCAAAAATTAATTTTATGGTTCAATAAATTCAAAATAAATAAAAGCCATTCATTAATTGGAACAACTCCGGAGATCAAAATGGACACTATTGTTAGTGTTGCTCATTCGGAAATTTAGTAAGATCATTCTAAAAGTAAGTTAACATGTTTCAATCAATTTTTCAATTTTGAAACAGCTGTTTTTTTTAAAACGATCATGCTTCTTCAAAAAAAAAGAAATGGCTGCCTTTCGAATTAGTCTTGCAGGTCCGCTTTAAAGCACAACAGTTTTGAATTGACCTATTAGAATCGAAATACCTATATCATGCCATGCTCTATGCTCATTTTAACATTGGTAGGCATTATATTTGTCAACATTTTACACATCGCTTACGCTCGGTATAAAAATATTGACAAAGAAACTATCTGAGGTAATTTACCATGATTTATAGATTTCGCCTGAGCTATTTCGGATCACATCAGAAAACGGGTTTATACATGTATAATAAACATTTTGGTTGCCATGACGACCACTTATGAAATAAGAATTAACCGATACAACTTTGGAGTTGAACTAATAAAAAAACATTTTCATTTAAGGACTTTAATATGGATTACAGTAAAGTAAATCAGATAAATGATGCTATGACAGAAACTTTAATGCCAGCCATTGGTATCGTATCGGTATACATGGCAGTCGGACTAATAGGGAACCCCATGGTTATATATTACTACGGATTTAGAGCTAGATCAACTTCATCGTTTCACTTTATTCTTGCGTTAGCAGTTTTTGATCTTATCGTATGTACGGTATCGATGCCATTAGAAATTGTGGACATGACTCATTTCTACAAATTTGAGAGTGCAGTTGCTTGTAAAATTCTACGTTTTGTAAACTACTTTGCTACTATAGGTTCCGGTGGAATTTTAATGGCCTTAGCCGTTGACAGGTATAGAAAAATATGCAAACCACTTCGAAGACAACTCACTTTACAAATAACCAGACTGATAATTGGATTTGTATGTTTGTTTTCCTTTTGTATTTCTTGGCCAAGCCTTGCTTTTTACAACATTGTAAGTGTTAACATAACTAAAGTACCTGGATTAACCGGAAGTGATTGCACAATGATAAGAGACGATGATTACAAACTTTTGATCACTGTCTACAATGTGTTTTTGTTTTTAATATTTTTAATCTGTGTAAGTGCTTTGATAATTCTTTACTCTTTAGTTGGAAAGACATTATTTCGAGTGAAATGTTGCCGTCTCAAGAGAGTCGCACAGAAAAGCGAAAATACAGGTCGGCGGTACAGTCCCGCAGAAACAGTAGCGAGTGAAATAGAAAGTTGCAATGATAGTTCCAAACGTAATTCAGTTAGTTATGGATTAGAAATTCAAATTAAAGACGAGCACGATGACAAACCCTTAGCAACGATAACGGAACTACAAATTGATAACAACAATCTTTCATCATCAGATCACTCTCACATAGAAATGTCGGATGTAATCAATCAAAATATACCTTCAAATGACTTACCGTATTGCGTAGAAAAAGATTCAAAGGATTCTGACGACATTGATCCGTCGATCAATAGACGCTCAACAGAAATTATTTTAAAGGAAGGTTCCGACGGACAAACAGTCGCCAAACTTTCGAATGGAAAATCGCACAAAATACATAAAGGAAAAGCTAAATTAACTCCAAATGTATCAGCGAGTAGTCTTGGTAGTATAAGGTATAACCATCGATCATCAAGAAAATCAATTTCACGAAGACTTCATACAAGACAATATACCATTATGATGATAGCCATTACTATAGCTTTTATAGTTTCATTTTTACCATATTTGGCTTTGGTCACGTGGCGAACCATAGCAACCGACTATGAGGTTGACGTGTTATCTGACCCTGAACTTTTGGCTTTTCAAATTTTCATCAGGTCGTTTTTGATTAGCAGTGCTGTAAATCCGTTAATTTATGGATTTCTTAATAGTGAATTTAGACGTTTTATTTACCAGCGTGTGTGCTGCTGTTTAAACAGCAAAATAACATCACCTGATATCTCATCATCACACTCTATTTGAATTTGATTGGTCATCAGTGTTAAATGTACAATGATGATGGTTTGGCATTAATCATTGTGATAAAACTCGTTTGCTTATTATTGCTGTTTAGCAAATTTATATAAATAAAAGGAAATATGAGGTAAGTGTCATTGAGACCGCAACATACATGTAACAACCAAAAAAGAAAAAGAAATATGGTCTGAATTTCCACTGAATACATTTAGAATATGAGAATAAAAACCATCACATAAAGACAAAACTCTCCAAATAACAAAAGTAACATGAACATGATTAAGATACGCCAAAAAACAACCACTGACTAGGTTTCTGACTTGGGACACTGGGACACATTAACATGTTACGGGAATAAAATAATATTGATTTAATCCTTTTCTTCAAATGTAAAATAAAACGACTAACAAAGGAATATATAAAAGAAGAAACAAAAATGAAAAGTACGAAAACATTTCAATCTAGAATGATGGTATTAGAGTATGAATATGAAAAAAAAACAAGTATAAACAGAACAACAATAATGATTACCGTAGTGAAAAACACTAGTAGTTATTGAAAACTGTAACGTCCTATTCTCTAATATCGGCAACTGAACATGAATGCAGATTTCAAACAACAACGTGTTTATAAAAACAGTACAGAAAAATACGATCTTATGCAATATACAAAACTGTTCATAATTTCAATGCAGAAATTCAAATGAAACACTTATGGCCGTGTCTTTAAGGATTTTTATTGACCTATTTTAATGTTTTTAACATAAAATCTTGAAAATTACAATACACAAAATAAAATGTCAAACATTAAAAATGACCAGCAATACAAATTTTAAATCAAGAAATAATCGTCAATGAACTACTTATAGCAGATTTTTAGGCTTTAGACTAAATTTTACCCCCCATGTGTTGTCTCTCTTGTTTGCCTAATATCTTCGAAAAAATAATGTTATAGCAGTAACTCAGTTCTGAAGAAACAATTTCCCCCAAATAATTGTCATTCAACTCATACTTTTGTTGCATTGTACAATGTAATGCAAAAATATAAGGTGGGCGATAAAGGTTCCATGGAGCTCTAGTTATGTGTTGTTATGAATTTTATGTAACTATTCGGATAAACAGGTTTGTACAATATCTAGGTTTATCGTAACATATAACTTCATTTGCAAGTCTAACTTAATCCACACTTTTTTAATTCAATAGTTTTTTTACAGCACCCGTTACGAAATATAAGATAGACATTTGATCAATTGAAAGGGTTCGTCTATATAAATAAGAAGATATGGTATAACTGCCAGTGAGACAACTCTCCATCCAAGTCACAATATATAAAAAGTAAACAATTAAAGGTCAAAGTACGGCCTTCAACATGGAGCCTTGGCTCACATCAAACAGCAAGCTATAAAGAGCTCCAACATGACCATAGTGTAAAACAATTCAAACAGGAAAACCAACAATCTCGTCTATATAAAAAAAAAAACGAGAAACGAGAAACACATATGAACCACAAATATAAATGTCAACCACTGAACAACAGGCTCCGGACTTAAAACAATCTAAGATATTTGATATATCAAAGGTCCGAACTATTTCTAGATCAATCCGAAGACAATTCTTCTAGCAAGGATATCAGATGCTCGTCACCCGAGTTTCGATCAGACAAGTGGTCCTAAAACTAGATTTGGAATAGAATAAAGCCTATTAGACAATTAGATATAATCCTATATGAGAGACATATAAACTATTAGGTAAAACGAACATTGCTGTTCTAGTAGAATTTTACATAAGTCAATCTAGCATGAAAGTTAGCAGTTTGAATTTTGTGTCTAGTGTTTCAGAAGGGATTAGAATTTCAACAGAGATGAATCGAATTTGTGCATCAGATATAAATTCTAAGTATTGTTTAAATATTTCAATGTACGAAAGAAAACAATTGTCATAGGTTTTTTATCAATATTTAAATGTAATTACAATAAGCTTGCAGCGGAACACATGATGTATAAATAATTCATTTTCATTGTAACGGTTTAGTTGTGGATTCTTATGAAAATATAGCTACTGTTAAAGATTTAATGATGACATCATGATTCACAGTTCTCAGCAAATGAGAGAAAATGTGAAGTATGTAGATTTTCAAAACCATGTAAGTCATAAGGATCAGGAAAGAAAAATTCAGACATCAATGCATGGTTCTCTGTAATCATAATTCAAAATTGGCATTTACACAGCGCATTATATTAGTTCTAAGGTTTGCATATCTTTAAGTTGGGGAGCAAGTGGACGTATCATTATGTCCCCATATAAATTGGTTGAACCATTATTGAATGCTTGTATTATCGATGACAACATATACGTTTTCCATTATCGTATCAACAACTCAGTCGTCTGTTTTCTTGATTGTGGCATAACCGAATGCGACATATAGCCAAATGACAATGGGTAACACGACGGGTGCAACTTGTGTAGCAGGAACTGATTTGCCTTCTATAACTTCTGAGTTCCTGGTATGATCGTGTTGCTCAATCTATTTTTTGTTGGCTATAGTTTGTCTTTTCGTCGTCCTACCTTTTTGTGATGATATTGTCTGCTTTTTTTTAAAACTTATATTTTTTTACTACACCCTTGGAAGCATTTTACTCCTTTCAAAAATCTGTGATTTTTTTAAGAGTGATATCAATTTTTATTCACACTGCTCCATGAGGAGGTTGTTTCGAAATATCTCCAGAGCCCTGTTTTGATTATGTATGTAAGAGATTTTGAGGACCGACACGTCACATACGATGCACGTAGGGGTACTGATGTTATCCGAGTATCTAGCAGTGTAAACAAAGCTTCTTCACCCGATAGGAAAAATTAAGATATAAAAAAACATATAACATACCCTAAGGTTTGTAAAGGATTTCTTGTTTTGTGAGTGGCGTCGTGGTATTCATTAACTTTGGAAGTGAACAATTGTTAATGACTAATTTCTATCGAACTGTTCATATAATGGGACTACAGGTTGCACTTCTGTTAATATAGAAAAATGAAGTTTCCCATAGGTATTCATTTTATTGTTAAAACTGGGATACTTTTACTATGAAGTTCCGTAAAAATATGTCATAGAATAGAAAGTTCATATGCAATACAATATTTTTCAAAGTTCAGAATATAGGGCTGTGCGGCATATTTTCAACATTAATATGTCTCGAACTTCTAAGAGTTTTAACTTACAATAAAATTCTGTCCTATCCCTCCCTTTACTTTGGGTTTTCCTAAGAATTGAATTTGGCCGCTATCCATATGTATTTATATTGGTAAAATTTCCAAGTTGTGTCTCTATTAGATGAAACATAAAGAACATATCTTGGAACCAATTTGCTTCAAGCAAGGTCATTGTTCTTCTATACAAAAGACCTTAAAGTTTAAAATAATAAAATCATAGCTTTAACAGGTTAATTTATCTGTGTTATGACCCAGGGGTAAGGGAGTCATCTTTTTTTCTTTTCTGCCACTGGGGCTTCCAATTTACTAACTAATTCTGTTGATTCTGTTTAAATTGAATATTCAGTCTGTTTGTTTTTTTTTTTTTTTTTTTTTTTTTTTTTTTTTTTTTTTTTTTTTTTTTTCTTTTTTTGGCGATAGAACACACTATGTTAAGTTTTATAGAGTTATTTTTGTATATTTAACTTATTGACGCGGTCACAAGAAAGCACAATTAGGTTTTATGGCTTACGTATGTTCTATCAAAACTTTTGATTTATCAACCCTGTTTACAACCATTCTACATATGAAATTGAAAAATCGTCTAAAAGAAATAATCCACAATTCTTTTCAAGATATAAATGATAGCATACGCTATAAATTTATTACTTAGGGATGCCATAAGGCATATTTCGTGAATAGTGAACAAAAAAGGTAAATCATGCTACACCATGTACACAGAGGAACAAGTGATCTGTATCTGGAGATTTTTTATTGACGATATATTTGTTGAATTTTGAGGTAGACTTTTTCAACAAATTGTCGGCTTTCCTAATGGAGAGAACTAAGTACCTCTCAATGCCGCCCTATTGTTATTTCATATGAGTTTCATTCAGAAACTTGTCAGAAACAAGGAGATCAAAGAAGCCAGATCATTTAATTTCACTTTCAAATATATTGATGATCTTCTTTTCATTATCAATCCAACCTTTTTTTATTGGGTTTCATTAAAATATCCTCCAGAACTAGATATTAAAGAAACATCAGACACGACTTCATCCGCCTCACTTTTAGAACTTCACATCGAATTTGACGTAAGCGGTCATCTCAATACCAGAATCTATGACGAACGAGACGATTTTAATTTTGATATTAACAATTTCCCCCACCTAAGTAGCAATATACCAACTTCACCTACATATGGGATATACATTTCCCAAGTCATTCGGTATTCAAGAGCTTGCAGCTGCTACTTAGATTTTATTAACAGCAGAAAGTTGATGTACGAGGGTTATGTCAAAGAATGTCTCGTCTTTTTTCTAAAAAAAAGGTTCATCGGAAGATACCAAGACCCTTGTTGATAAATATTCCGTATCAACTTATTATACAAATTATACACGATGGTCTTGAAGTATAGATTCCAGGTACTGACGTTGTTTATCATTTTAATTGCGTGTTTAAGTTTGTCTTTGTAAATTATAACCATTACTGTTTAGTCCATTTATGTTAATATCCTTTTGGCGTGGCTCGGTGCTTATACATCCCGTCATTTTGACATTCTGCTATGGTAAATTTTTGTTTTCTTGTCTTTCATTTTTGCTTATGTGTTTTGTCTATATGCCATTTTTTTTTCTGTATTGGCATATTTGTTGTTTTTAGTGATTAAGATTATAACACAATGTTGACTGCTGTACCTTTTTTGACATTTCTACCTATTATATATGTTTGTTTTGTTCACAAATTGTTGTCAATATACTTGAATTTTATACGACTTTCATATAAGTGAAAGGTTTAACAAGCTTTAAAACCTGGTTTAATCCACCATTTCCTACACAGAAAATGCCCGTACCAAGTCAGGAATATGCCAGTTGTTACCATTCGTTTGATGTGTTTGATCTTCTTATTTTGTCATTTAATTAGGGACTTTCTCATTTTGAATATTCCATGGAGTTCAGTATTTTTGTTATTTTGCTTTTTACATAGATGTAAGAAGATGTGGTATGAGTGCCAATTAGACAACTCTCCATCCAAGTCACAATTTATAAAAGTAAACCACTATAGGTCAAAGTACGGTCTTCAACACGGAAACTTGGCTCACACCGAACAGCAAGCTATAAAGGGCCCCGCAAATGACTAGTGTAAAACCATTCAAACGGGAAAACCAACGGTCTTATTTATATAAAAAAAAAAAAAAAAAAAAAAACGAGAAACACTTATGAACCACATCAACAAACGACAACTACTGAACATCAGGTTCCTGACTTAGGACAAGTGCAAACAAATGCAGCGGATTTAAACGTTTTAATAGGTACCAATCTGCACCCTTACCTGAAACAATAGTGTAACTTCACAACTCTAAAAGACACACTATAAAATATCAATTGAAATGGCTTACCTCAATCAAAAGACATATATTAACACAAGTGAACATATAGGTATTTATGTTAAGCATAAATGAATTTGTGGTCCCTCAATACTGCCAGGATTGTTGCTATTGTTTTAGCAGGTTTCTTGTTTAGATCGATAGCCGATCAACCAATGAAAAGTCTCCTTTTCGACAACATCTTCATTTAGAGAAACAAAGAAACGAAATTTTATCCAAAGAAAAATATTTAATTCGTAGATTTTCTCTTGTTTTGAGAAGTGGTTTGTACACAAAAATATCAATTACAGTTAAAAGATTTATCTTGAAGCTAACGCTATTTATAGATTTACATCTTTGTTCGTTGTTTACAAAATTTAATTAAGTTACTTGGTTCTGTTGTGCTGACCTAGATCCACGGCGTGTTTTGTAACAGTGTATTTTAAATCTATATAACTGGAAAGAATGGTTGTTAAAACGCTTATATTAGGTCATTCATTTATATCTAGATTTAAATCTTTTATTAAAGTTAGTAAACATCGTTCCGTTAGCATGAATCTAGGTTTAGATAAATCGAGAGAGCATGTTTTATTGAGGGTTACCCAGGGGTAATCTGGAAAAAATTAAAAAGTGTGGTTTAGACTATGTGAAGCTCTGTAAGCCTGAGATAATTGTGTTACAGATAGGGTCAAATGACTTATGTAATTCTACAAATTCGGTGCAGGATGTGGCCAGAGGTATAATTGAAGTAGCCATGAAATTGCGCTTCTGTTTAGAAGTTAAAAAAGTTATAATCTGTCAAATATTGCACCGTTTGTCCCCTCAAAAAAGAATAAGATATAAGGTGGACATAAAGTGGTTTAATAAAAGGTGTGATGAGCTAAACTCATTCTTATCGCACTATTTTAGAGAAAACAGAATGGACAATGTGTCCTTCTGGAAACATTCTGGTTTTTGGTCAGAAAGAAGTAAACAGTTTGCATTTTGCAATGATGGGGTACATTTGAACATCAATACAGGTTACCCTAAATATTACAATAGTATTCGAGCTGCAGTGGTTTCAGCTCGTAAGAGTTAAATTTATTTATTTGATTGACAAGTTATATTTTACATATAGGCCTTGGTATATATATATATATATATATATATATATATATATATATATAAAAAATAAAAAAATAATAATAAAAAAAAATAAAAATAAAAAAATACAATAAAATAAAATAAATAAATAAACCTGTGAAAATGTTTCTCCCTAATGGTTGGGCTGAAATAATGAACTGTGCCCAAGTATTTGGGCTTCTGTTTGTATGCCCTAGTTATTGGGCTTCTGTTTCATGCCCTATGTTTGGGAATGCTGTTATAATATCCAATGTTTGGGTAGCTGTTTTAATTCCCTATGTATTAGGGTGCTGTTTCATGCCCTATGTATTGGGGTGCTGTTTTAACGCTGTATGTGCCCAATGTAATGGGCTGCTGTTTAAATGCCTATGTGTTGGGTTGCTGTTTATACTGTGTCCAATTCTCACTAAGATTGGCAATGTGTGTATGATGATTTTGACATTGTAGTTGTGAGTATTCCGTAGGCAAGACATTTATCAATACTAGTTTTTGTCATTTGTTAGTGAGAATGGCCTATTAATTAGAATATTCTGATGCCGTCGGTAATTTTACTTTTATAGCACTACATCTATATGATCACTTCATATATTTTATTGATATGTTGCTAGAAATTTAATTGTTCAGCTATATATTTCAGAAACAAAGCCTGGCCAGTCCAAAAAAGGCAAAAATAAAGCCCAAAGAGAGTCTCTATCCCCTTGTCCCCTGAGGTGGAAGAGGCTTTAATAGCCAGGATTACTGAGTCAGTGATCCAGTCCATGAACCGTAATGAGCCAGTAGAGGAAATCCCTGAGCAAGAGGACCATGCTGACGAAAACGGTGAGCAAGAAGGGGTGAAGATGGAGGAAAATGAGTGGCAAGTAGATCTGCCTGCGACTAATTCTATATCGACTCCAATTGCAGTAATGGTAGACCCAGGCATAAAACACAAAATTTGGCAAGATAAATATATTGATCTTTCGGTATTGTTACCACAAAATTGTTTACCAAATGCTAAGAAAAATGGCTTACAATTTCAAGTATCTGGAAATTCAACACTATCACTGGTTCCCAACAGGCCCAGGTTTTATATTTCATCAATTGAACAGTGGACAACAGCTTTTTTAAGATTTATGGCAATTTATAGTGAAAAATTCCCGGAGTCCACTGCTTACTTGGCTAGACATGCTGAAAGTGTAAGGGATTTGGCTTCCACGCAGTCAAGTAACAATGCTTGGCTGACATATGATCAACAAGTCCGCATGGACAGACAAATAAGAGGGGTTCCATGGCATAGTGTAAACATGGAATTCTATATTATGGCAACAAGACCCCAACAGGGGAGTCCACAGGGAAGTCGTCCTTTTCGTCCCTTTCGAAACCGTCAGGGGAATTCCTCCAATAGACAAGAAGGGTCTTCAACGGACGAAACGTTGCCAAAAGGGGTGTGTTGGAACTATAATAAAGATGGATTTTGTCGCATCAAAGTTTGCAAATTTGCCCATCGTTGTGGAGGATGTAAAGGCAATCAGCCCATTATTAGATGTGCCAAACGTGCTGCCCCGTCAAAACAACAACCCCATTCAACACCCAAGTCCGACCCCAGAAACAAGTAATAATGTAACTCACTTAATTCATACTTGGAAGTCGGTTGTCACTCCTATTTGCTCTAAAACTTTGAAAATTTTACTTATGGGATATCCTAATCAGGATGCAAATTATTTGGTATCTGGGTTTGAGGAAGGTTTTCGTCTAGGTTACGAGGGGCCTCGGGAACAACGGATGTCAAACAATTTACAATCAGCTTATCAACTCCCAGATGTTGTAGATAAAAAACTGTCAAAGGAAGTTAGTCTTGGAAGAATTGCTGGTCCTTTTCGGAAATTCCGTTTAAAATTTACAGGTGTCTCCTATCGGAGTAGTTCCTAAAAAGATCAATTTAGATTGATACACCACTTGTCTTATCCTCGATTCATTCTGTAAATGATCATATTCCTGGTGAATCTAAAAGTGTTTCATATGCTACAGTTGATGATGCTATCCGGTTGATAGTGTTACTCGGTCGTAATTGTAATCTCGCCAAGTGCGATATTGATAGTGCTTACAGAAATATTCCTGTTAATTATTTGGACTATGAATTATTAGGTATCAATTGGAGAATCAGTTTTATTTTGACCGTTGTTTAGCAATGGGTCTTGGTAGTTCTTGTTCTATTTTTGAAAAATTTTCCACAGCTTTGCAATGGATAGCCCAAAACAGGCTAAATATTAGGCATATGATTCATAATTTAGATGATTTTCTTTTTGTGGGTCCTGCGAACAGTAATGTTTGTAAGGAAAGTTTAAGATTGTTTTTGAATCTCTGTAAAACATTAGGAGTGCCAATTAAGACTGAAAAAACTGAATATTCCTGTACTTGTCTTGTATTCTTGGGTATCGAATTGGATTCAGTCCTCATGGAAGCAAGGTTACCAGATGATAAAATTAGGAAAATTGAAGCTGCTTTGCAGGCTATGAAAGTTCGAAAAAGGGTTACTTTACGTGAACTTCAGTCATTGATTGGTCTGTTAAACTTTGCGTGCTGCGTTGTTGTTCCAGGGCGATTTTTTTTAAGGCGATTGATAGATTTAACAAAGGGTATCTCTAGGCCTCATCACTATATCAGGCTTACAAAAGAAAGTCGTCTAGACCTATTAGCTTGGTATATGTTTATCGATTGCTTCAATGGAAAGGCTTTGATGCTCGACCATGTGTGGATGTCATCTGTTAAGTTGCACCTTTACACAGACGCATCTGGAGCTATTGGATATGGTGCTATTTTTAAGTCGCATTGGTTTTATGGGTGCTGGTCAAATTCTCTCAATGAGTGTACAATTACGTTTAAGGAGCTCTATCCAATTGTGCTTGCCGTTGAAGTCTGGGGTCATTTATTTCAAAATTCTTGCTTGTTATTCCATTCTGATAATCAGGCAGTTGTATGGATTGTCAATAAACAAACCTCAAAAGATCCTATGGTTATGAAATTAGTAAGGCGACTTGTTCTGACATGCATGAAATTGAACATATTAATGCGTGCCGAACACATTCCTGGAGCACATAATATTCTACCGGATCTGCTTTCACGTTTTCAGATTCAGGAGTTTCACAGACTGGCCCCTTTGATGGACACGTATCCCACAGACGTGGACCCAGGATTACTAGAAGTTTGTTAAACACTTCAAGACTGCTGATAAACGCTGCTATTGCACCCTCGACCAAAATAGTGTATGGTAATGCTTTAAGAGTATTTCATTCTTTTTTGAGTAAAGTTTTTCCAGGTCATACTATAGTTAATTGCTCACTTGAAATGCTGATGTTTTTCATTGCATCTTCTTATGAGGATGGAAAGTCACCGAACACCATAAGTATTTACTTGGGTGCATTATCTTACACATTCAAAATCAATCGTCGTCCGGATTTATGTTCAAATTTTTTAATAAAAAAAATGATGTGTGGTGCTAAGCGTTTATCAGCAGCTCCTGATTTGAGGCGCCCCATTACCCTTTCTGTTCTCCATGACATTATCAGGGCATTACCATTTGTCTGTAGATCTTTCTATCAACAAAAGTTGTTTTCGTTGATGTTTTTAATGGCATTCCATGCTTTCCTTCGTATAGGAGAGATAACGATAAGGAATAAACAAGAAAATCATAATTTGATTTATTTGGAAAATCTGACTTTAAAAAATTTTTGATTCTGGAAATCCGTATTTAATTTTAGAGATGTCCAACTTTAAACATAATTTGTCTAAACAGCCTGTCCAGTTACAAATTCTAAGTCAAGTTGAACCTGACTTTTGTCCTGTAAAGATAATGAGAGAATTTTTAGAATTACGGGGAAAAGCAGCAGGCCCTCTTTTTTGTTATAGAGACACAAGACCTATTCAAAGATCCGAATTTTGTAATATATTAATATTGGCGCTTTCGTCTGCTAAGTATGATACAAAGTTTTACAAGTCGCACAGTTTTCGTATAGGTGCTGCTACAACAGCTCACATGATAGGTATTCCTGATTCAAAGATTAGGACGATGGGTCGTTGGCATTCTGATTCTTACAACAGGTATATTCGGGTGCCATTGTTGCCTTGCCTTCCGATGGTTTAGAAATCTATCCTATCCAAAAACCCGTACACAGTCTGTTATCTTTTAATTTTATTCAGTTTAGTAAAGATATGAGACTGACTGAGGCAGCTCATATCTGAATCTAAATCTTTTAAGGGATTGTCTGAGGCAACCCAAACACGATTGTCGATTTGCTGTTGCTGCTAACTAGGATTTGTTTATTTTTAAGACTGAGATCATGGGGATAGCTTGTGCCTTCATATTCTATATTATTTCATTTTCTCTCAAGACTGTCTGAGGCGGCATGGGATTTGCTTTATTCAATGTTTTGCATTTAATGTGTGAAAAATATATCATTTATAAAGTGACTTTCATTATTAATGTTCCAGATGTTATAGTATTATTTTCTATTTTTAGTGAAAGAGTGTAGTTTTTTAGTTACATTATTTTAGTTAGTCTGCAATGATAGAACAATTTGTGTATGAAATGGTTACAGTTGATGTTGTCCGTGGAAAAGTGTGGATAATTCAGGAGTCTTGAATTGGACCAATACCAAAGACATTGCACATGAAAATCTCATAGTTTTAGAGATATTCTGCTGTTGTACAGACTTTATATGACTCCGATATGTGATGCCTAATCTGTTAAACAATCTGTAAGAACTGAATATGTGTCCGCTATAAAGGAAACACGATTACGGACAACAACAACAGTTATGGGAATTTAAACGTTTTTACCTGTTGGATAGACTTTTAAATTCGGCTTGCTGAAGTTTTAATACTGGATGCATTGCAAGGATGCCCACTGCTTGCTTTTATACGAAATTTGAACTTAGACTGATGTTATAATACCTTTAAGCAGAATCGGATGATTATATTGCTAACATTTCAAAGACATTGGTCCACACTTCTTTGCAACAGCATTGTAACGTGTATTGTTACTCACAGTGGTGGATGTTAATATTAATTATGCCGTCCGGTATTCATTATCGTTGATTATTAGAAAACTCCGATTAAATCCGTCCATTAGTTCTACGGTTGACAGTAACATCTATTTTTTTTAGACTATGTTAACCATTTTCATGATTTATATGTGCATTGTTGTAGGACATTGCATGGCAAAATGTGCTGCTAGGTAGATGGTGTAAAAATATTTTTGTTTTGTTTACAGTCGTTTATAGTCTTTAGTATTTATCATGTTATTATTATGTATTATCAGAGGCATACATTCGGTTGGGGCTGCTGTTTGACTTTTCATGTTAAAACATTTAAATTCAAACTGCTTTATTGGCGGTTTTTATGCCCCAACTTCGCTCTAATTATATCAGATGAACCAATCACTATTTACAGTCTAGTCATATGCATGGTTTTACCATATTGGTTACATGAATAATTTTGATATTTTTTATATTTTATAAAATTTGTTTTTGATATCATTTTGTACATGTGTTCTCTTGTTTGATATTGGCATTTTATATTAAATGCTCATTTTCGACATACAATTGTGTTGGGTTTTATTTAGAGCGAACAAGCTCCTGTATGCCTCTCTGTACATGTATATCGTTGGTGTAACCATATTACATTGGCGGGATCATAAAGGTATTTATGTTAAGCATAAATGAATTTATGGTCCCTCAATACTGCCAGGATTGTTGCTATTGTTTTAGCAGGTTTCTTGTTTAGATCGATAGCCGATCAACCAATGAAAAGTCTCCTTTCGACAACATCTTCATTTAGAGAAACAAAAAACGAAATTTTATCCAAAGAAAATATTTAATTCGTAGATTTTCCGCTTCCTCCCTACCACCCTCCTTTGAAACCAAATCTTTTTATTTGAAAAAGTGTAAATTTGTGTTATGTTTTGATTTTTTGTCTCATGTGGTTTGTAATCACATGAATTAATCAGTAGTTGATAGTTTAGTTATTTTTATTTCTATGTTTGTGGGCGGTTTTTATGCCCCACCTTCGCTCTAATTATATCAGATGAACCAATCACTATTTACAGTCTAGTCATATGCATGGTTTTACCATATTGGTTACATGAATAATTTTGATATTTTTTATATTTTATAAAATTTGTTTTTGATATCATTTTGTACATGTGTTCTCTTGTTTGATATTGGCATTTTATATTAAATGCTCATTTTCGACATACAATTGTGTTGGGTTTTATTTAGAGCGAACAAGCTCCTGTATGCCTCTCTGTACATGTATATCGTTGGTGTAACCATATTACATTGGCGGGATCATAAGTGCATATATTATTAATTAACATTATGAATTTACTTTGCATACAGGGATTTGGGTAAACTATGCATACTGTAAACTGTGAATTGATGCAGAGTCATCAAATCTAAGACCCAGGATTTTCTCAATCTTCATTAAATATTTATAGAACTTTATATTTCAGTTAATTATATTAAAATCTTTGAAGATAAACCATGTTCTCTTTTTTCACCCAATGTTGTCATTTAGACAGCCAATAAAAACACAAGACGTGTCTTTCTTAAAGTATCTTTTGCGTTGTCTCTGTTCTTCTTAACCAATGGTGAATAATAAAAGCTTATATGCATCAATCTGAAATGTTTAAATACATACATAAATGCAAAAGACACACATATTTTTTGTTGGAATATAATTCTTTTTTTTTTAAGTTTGTTAGTATCTTTAAGTCAACATACTATATACTTTGAAAATATGTATTTTGTCTCTTGCAATAATGGCATTCTAACAGGAAAAAGACCTTCTGGTTTCATTAGTATCCTCAATGTCTAGTCAGTGGGATATATGAGATGCAAACACTCCTTGGGATGTGAGTTGACGAGGAAATTATATATATATCAAAAATATTAAATTCAACATGTTCAAAAACTCAAAAATTATTCTTTCTTTTTGTCTTTTTATATGCTGTGTGCGAAAAATTCTTCAAATCAAAACAACAAACAAGTCGGCCAATTGCGATACACAATAAGTACATATTAGAATACCAACTATTGTTGAAATATAAATGAACCAAAAAGTCAACCAATATGTTGTCAATCGATTACAAAATATTGTCTTTGATGTATTCGTTGTTGGAATCAGTGTGGTTCTTCACAAAGTAAGATTTCACAAGCCCTACAACAAACATGGATGATTCGATCTTTCAATATTTCATTTTGAAAATAGTCTTTAACTGAAAATATATTTCATAGATATAAAAAGATGTGGTATGAGTGCCAATGAGACAACTCTCCATCCAAGTCATAATTAGTAAAAAGTAGACCATTATAGGTCGAAGTACGGCCTTTAACATGTAGCCTTGGCTCACACCGAACAGCAAGCTATAAAATGACTAGTGTAAAACCATTCAAACAGAAAAACCAACGGTCTTATCTATATAAAAAAAAACGAGAAACGAGAAACACTCATGAACCACATCAACAAACGACAACCACTGAGCAACCGGTTCCTGACTTAGGACAGGTGCAAACAATTGTAGCGGGTTTAAACGTTTTAACAGGCGCCAACCTTGACCCTAAACTGAAGTAGTGGTGTAACATTACAATATCAAAAGACACACTATAAGATATCAATTTAAATGATTTAACTCAATCAAAAACATGTATTAACAAAAACAAGTAAATATATAATGAACGAATAAATTTGATCTATGACACAATATAAATACAATATTAATAAAAATGGTGATTTTTAAACCTGAATTATTAAAAACGTTTTTACATACATAGGTCTGTTTCCTTGTCCGGGTTTGTCTCTGAGTTAAGTCCTATTTGTTTTTATTGGCTCTTCAAACGTTAGTATTATGTTTTGGACCGTCAAATGCTATAGCATAGAGCACCACTTAATTTTCTTAATGATGATACCCTCGGGAAGAAACCTCCACTAGCAGTGGCATCGACCCAGTGGTTGTAAAAAAACTCATCATATTTACCAGGATTAAAATTTTATACGCCGGACGCGCGTTTCGTCTACAAAAGACTCATCAGTGACGCTCGAATAAAAAAAGTTTAGAAGACCAAATGAAATACGAATTTGAAGAGCATTAACGATCAAAGCTCTTCAACAATCCAGTGCCGAATGCATGTACTTACAACAGATATATGTAAAAGATATATTCAATGTATGTATGTAATATAAGGTCAATATCTGAAATTATCTACTTTCAGTTTTAGGCTTAGAAACTTGGAAAAAGTGAGGTTTGCTTCAACAATTCAGAGCCGAATGCAAACAAGTTGATATGTTTTTTTTTTTTTTTTTTATTGAACTAATATTATTTTTTAGCTACAATTAAAGATGTAGTTTTTATGTAGATGTAGTTTTTAGTTATGAAATTATCAACACAAAAATAAAACCTATTTTCCAACCTTAAACGAGCACCTTAGTGTGTAGAAACGTGACGTGACATGAATTCGACTTCGCACTACATCTCACTTTGTTGCTATGTTTGGTAGATAATTAGGACAACAGAAAGTAATCCAGCTGCAGTATACTTCATTTTATCAACCAACAATAACCAGTGTATATAAAGTGCGAATCCAGTTAGTTCATTTTCACTGTTGTATGCGAGTATGTCTATTGTAGAATAAAGGATGATGGGAAAAAATGCGTTTGTTTACTTTTTGAAAATACAAAATAATAGATTTGAATGTATGTTTTAACAGAATTTCATTAAAATATAACTTTTTAATATATAATAACAGGATTAAAGTCCAAAAAAGTGTTATTTAAGCAGCAGAATCCATAATATTGATTACTGAATGCGATTCATTTTAACTATAGATGCGATGAATTATCACTGTAAGTGCAATCATTTCTGATGTGGAATTTTTGGAAGTGCGATGAATTTTCATTGTCGTTTTATATGATTATCCGACATACAACAACTGAAAATAATTTTTAAATGACTTTAATATTGATATTTACGTCGTAGAAGCTTACTTGAATATACACGGGTATAACCACGTTCATATCATGAATATTCAAATATTGTTGGTGAGTTTGTTATTAGCTTGTCATGGATCCGAAAATTTACTGGAGCAGAACATCCATGAATATAACGTTTTTCTACGACGAATTTTCTTTGAAAAGTTTTATAACTCGCTTAAAAAAGCTTTGAACATTTGTCACGCCGTGTCATACATATTTCTACCGTATTGATAGGCTTTTGCACAACGAACAGTACAAGAATATACAACGAACCGTACTAAAGAAACAAAACAACCTACAAAGAGAATGAATCGTACAGTGTCAAAATTCTGAGGTCAGTTTTTCAAGTAAATGTCTTCAAATAAAATTAAAACAACAGATTTCTCATTCGTATTATGTATTTAAACAACAACAAAGCACAAAATACACGGTCGCATTTAGTGAAAGAGCCAACCAATTATGCTCTATTTGTAGTTTAATCAAGTTTGAGTTACACATAGTGTTTGTTTCGCGATGTTTACAAGTAATTCACAAACCTGTCTATTTAAAATAGTCACATGGTGTTCATGTAATATAAATGATATACAATGCTGCCAGGAGCAGTAAACTTTGTTTTCATAAACATTGAATACTTAACTGAACAGTTAGTCAATTAGTCTTTGGTGTAAATATAAGAACGGTATATCTACCAACATTGCTTCGCGATGTAGCGATTAACGTTCGGAATCAACTGTACGGCGGTTATACCCCGTGGTATAGAACCATTTAAACATGTAACAATAAACTGTTTTCAATATTTCTTTGTATTCTCACAATTGCGTATTGGCTTATTTATAACACCGACTTATAAGAAATTCAAGCATATTTAAGGTGACTCGACTGTTGCTCGACTTTCTTTACTGTATAAGATTTGTACACAATGGCATGATAAATATCAATTATCCAAGCGTCAATTGTTTGTGCAAGATGAAAACGTTTCCACTCATTCAATCGTAAAATGAAGATCGTTTTGTGAATGCTCTTTGTTATCTCAAATGCATCCATTAGAGCTATTTTCCTAACGCTTGTAGTTTAAAGGTTAGGTTGGCTTGCTTGCGTTGTTTGTATAAACGTTTGCTCATTCTTACTTACAATGCTTAGGCAACATTTACACAATCAAGGTCAACCACACCTTTTAACTACAAGCATTAGGATATTAGCTCTAATGACGTTTAATTTATTAGTATGCGATGTAGATTTAGACCGACACAGAAACTTTGCTTTTCCGGTGACGTGTTTTGGCTTAACTGTCCAAGATATATGTATTTAATGATGACGTGTCATAGGAAAGAATACATTTTATCCTACATATAGATCAGGACAAATTATTTGAGAAAAAAGAATTGACTATATTAGCAATAAATACCATGTTTAAGGAATTTATTGATATATTACGACTTTCACTCACTAAGTATGCATATATAATCAATCCTTCTGATTTCATAAATTTTGTTAGAGTCGGCTGAATTAAGACTTTATATAATGAAAATTACTTAATTTCCTTCTGTGAAAATGCATCGCATATACAATAAAAATGAATCGCCCTACAGTGAAAATGAAAGTCTAGTATCATTATTCGACAGTAAACATGAATCGCATAACGAAAACAACATAGTGGAATTTGATTCAATATCAACAAGCTGAATAACAAAACCTGTTTTAAGTTAAACAACATTAATAATTATGTTAAAAGGTACATTTTTCTGCAAATGAAACTTAACTGCTACTTTTAAATCTCTTGCACGCTCTGTTCGTGGACTATTCTTAATATTTATCTATTTGTATATCAATTTTGCACCTGGATGGCTGTAGGCGCGATGAAAACCCGTCTGCATCTCATACCTATATCATGAATTAATAAAAACAGTACACATTATATATTATTTCTTATTGTATTCAAAAATCTTGAATTTGTCGTCTGTTTATTTATCATTCTACATCAGAAATTTATCACGGATACAGTGAAAATGACATTTTAGGATTCGCACATTACATACACTGATAACGTAAAAGTGGAACTGACATTTGATAAAGTACTTTCCGTTTTGAATTTTTTTTTGGAATTCGGTATTTTTGTTATTTTTGTTTATATGATATTTGCAGTTTGTAACTTAATGTACTATTACAATAATTTTCACCACTTGTGCAATTGCAAATAATTTATCACGATTTTTGTATGTCATTACCCTTTAATATAGTATTAATGTATACTCGACGTGTACTTTGACTACTTAGAGAGAACTAAATAAGCAATATATAATTAAAAACTCGTTCCCGTTTGTGGAAATGATTTTCTCATGAATTCATGACCTTCAGATAATACGTTAAAAGTTTATTAGTATTATAATTTTACTATTTACAGAGAAGTAAATAAGCTCTTTATATTATCAAATGAATAACACATGTTAAAAAAAATAATTAGATTACTTGATAAGTTCTTTTGATGTTTATTAAATGTATGCTACGTATACTCAAATTGTACAAATGCGTGACTTGAAATAAGGTTAGTAAGACCAAAATGGAGCCTATGGACAAGACATGCATTTTATGAAAAAAAAGTTGTGGTTTACGCTACATAAGGAATGATTGACGAGTAGGTTTTTGATGCTTACACGTAAATCCAAAAATATTTCAGAAAATCTAATTAGAATTAAGAATTTCAAGGTGATTACACAGTTTTTTACCAAAAGGAATAACGTCTGTTGACATCTTACCAAATACAATCTGCTTTCACATTATTGACTTATAACCTCTACCAACAAAACAAACGAAATATGGAGGTGTTTTTTTTATGCAAAACATGTAGGAAAAAGTCTTCCAGATAAGAAAAAAGAGCTTAATAGGGTATAGGTTCGTCATTTGAATTTTTAGTTTTGAGATTTTTAAAAGTGATAGGCATGAAATTTGTATCAGACCAAAATGGTAAGTCCTGTATGAATATTTCAATGAAAAAGAAGATAAGAACATGTCTTAGGTGTACAGACAGTGTACATTTATGTCAAACATATTTTACCCTGATTGTCAATCTTGAAAATTTAGAATTGCTCAGTAGTTTTAAGGTTTCTAATATCCAGCAAAAAAATAACAATTGAAAAATACGAAAGTTTTTTTATAACAATAATAACTGAAAGATTGAAAATCGAATTTATAACAGTTATACTTAATGATATTGCTAGAGATTCAAAAAAAAAAAAACAATCATATTTCTTAAAATTGAAAAAAAAATAATTAAAAAAGGATAACTTAGTCTTCCAAATGGTTTGAATTGAGCGCCACTGATGAGTCTCGTGTAGATGAAAGGTGCTTCGTGTGTTCAAAATTTTATGCGTGTTATCTTTGATGATTTTTTATTTCTAATCGTTTGAAGTAACTAAATGTAAAACTCAAAATGTGAAGTAATAGTCTAGCACCTTCCCAGACGAAAGATCATCTCAATTATTTCTTCATACTTGGAGTATCAATACTTCTAGACACTTTATCATTGTTGTATTTAGAACCTGATACATTTTATATTTCTTTCTTCCTTTGTTATAATCTCATAACTGCACATATATTTTGTTTGGTTTCGTAAATTGTATTGTCATGAATTGTTTTTTTCTCGTTTGAATTTATATATTTTTCATGTCAGAACTTTTTATAGCTGACTATTTGGTATGGGTTTCTCTTTTTTGAATGCCGTACGGTGATCTATAATTGATCACCTTTTTCCATGTTATTTGGCAATCATAAATTATCACCTTATTTTGATATTTGTTTCTATACTATTCACAAATTAATTGAATACACAAGAGTCATATTGCTTCTCTCGCATTCAGGTACTAATATTGATACATTATTGGCTCTAAAATGATTCGTTTATTGTTCCTAATGAAGGCAAGCACAGTTTAGCCATTTGGACGCACAAAATGTATCAATAGATTATAACATGGCATTTGCCATATTGGCCCTGGTATCAGCCCGAGATTTCCATATGAAGCCAGAGGGCGCATTCCAAGGTCGAGGACTGATACCAGGGCAAATATGGAAACTGCCATTTAATGGTCTATTTATCATGTATTTCATTTATTGTCAGGTTTATCAGAAAATAATTTCGGAGCTCAATATGTGTATATATATTCGGGGTCAAAGATCGATATTAGACTCGATGACAATTAACGTCTATCATTGAACATGCTAAAACGTACATATTAGTACGAAACATGTTATAAAAATTGTAAGATCAAATAACTTTTAATATTTACAGTATGATAATATCATTAAATTTACGTAATTTCCATATTTTCCGAAATGATGCTTAGCTGATTTAGAAAACTGCTTCCGGTTATTATCGCATGCTTTTCTGTAACGTTATCGCATGGCAATTTGATGTCACTCGGCAAATTCCTAAAAATATATCTCAATGGTATGTGTTCAGTGAAAAACATAACAAAGTAGGACGGAAAAAAAATATTAGGAAACAGGAAAATATATTTTGAGTAATGAAAAACAAATGATACAATAAAATGTTTTTTTTAAGTTTTGAAAAAGTACTTGTATGTATTTTTTCTGTTGAAGTTTATGATAACTTCTACTTGAGAACTACTTAAAATGATCAATACTGTTATTTTTCTCCATTGTGGAAGCATATGATATGATAAAAAGATAATAATATGTCATTTTTCATATCAGATGTACATGTTTTATCAACCCTCTGTCACTATCGGCCCTCAAGCATTTGGCTCTTCGGCTGATTATTCATCTGATATGGAAAATACCATGTAATAATCTAATATTATTTTTGTATGCTAAGTTACTACACATATTTACTTCTTTCAATCAGTTTCTATCAAATAAGAAGACCCGAATCAAAACGGAAAATATCAGCACATATAAGAACATGTTAAAGCAAGGTTGGTTTTTTGTTTGTTTTTTTTTTTTTTTTTTTTTGCACGATATCAAATATTATTTCTCTTTTCATCAAAGAATGTAATTGGCGTTTAAGGTACACACTCGAAACATAAGTGTAGAAATCGCGATTGTGTTTACATTTGCTGCGTGTTTAACGTTTACCAAGATTGTCTAGATAGATGTAGAGTGGTTTATGAGCATGTTTAACTTTTTTGAAACCACTTTTGGTGTCTGAATTCTGTCAAGCTATATGGATCACGTAGTCAGAATTTATGAAGCACGTGTTGGTCGGTGCTGCTTGATATTGTCTGTTATAGTCTATATATAGCTACAAAATTACAATTCAGGGATTGCGTTACCACAAAATTACTTGAACCCTTTACCAAATCTTTCATAATATAAAAGATCTTGTTTGGAAGTGTCGTTGTGGTTAATACATATTATGTATTGCTACCTAGATGTCATACGTCCTGTCGATACCTTAACATGTTACATTTTGAAATTGCACAAGTTCACATACTGTTAATACCGTCTCTACACTAAATCTTTTAGAAGTGTTCTTATTGATATTCTGTCTAGGAAAACCTGAGTTATTAGTAGTTGTTGTCGGTCTTTCATTACCATTTAGACACTACGAGTAGCATAAGGTTTATGTGTCTATCTTTTTATTTCTTTTGTACAAATTTTATAAGTCAAGCATATTTTCAATTAATTTTAATAGTTTATTATGGTTTATGAATTTTTCTTACTCTGTAATGTTAGGGGGATCTCTAACAAACATATCTATAATCGAAGCATTCTTATGTACCTCTTCCAATTTTGTAGCCTGAATTCTAGTAGGTGCGCTTGCGCTTGGTAGCCATCTGCGATTTTTCTTTTTTAATTCGTTTAACGCTCTTTTGTTTTGTTTCGTTTTGTTTTGTTTTGTTTTTTTTTTTTTTTTTTTTTGTTGCTTTTTTATATAACAAACGTTTTTTCTTTTGTTTTGAATCCTGTTTTGACTCCAGGACTTTTGCCTCGTATTGTACAATAATGGTAAAGCATTGATTAAGCTTGTACGTATTCTATTAATTGTCACTTGATTTCTGGTCGATAGTTGTCTTCTTCGAACTTTATTTCTATATAAGAACCGATTATTTGGTTGTCTGCATATTGATATTGTAAAATATCAGCTGCAAGTCACAATACTTCAGCTTCAGCTTTTGTCGAATGAGCTCAGCGAACGAGTTCAAAAAATTCATGTTGTGTCTGGCAGTTAATATTTTACAATACTAGATATGCAGACAACCAGATAATCGATTTATCAGGTTGTATTTTCTTGTTTTGGATGATAGAAACAAGTGTTTTATATGATCCTTCAGCAAACAGAAAGATTACTTGATAAGTTCGGGTCAAACTTATCAACGTCGGTTTATATATTATGACGTCGGTGATATTTTCGTGTCAACGTGTTTAAAACGAAGTCAACGTGTTTGACGTCACAAAACCGTTCTATACAATTTTATAAAGAGATGAGCAGAGAGAGACAAACAGTGGGACGACCGATAAATTGTAATATCAAATATTTTTGGATAAATCATTTGATGTTTTAATATATCATTACTTCATACGTATAACAAGATCTGGTGAAGGCTAGACTAAAGAAAATGCTTTATTGGTTTTTATCACAAAAACAACAAAATATCTAAGCTTTACTATTACAGCATGATATTGTCGCATTCCAAAAAAAATTAAGAATACTTGAGCTAAGCTGATATGGTATTACAATTAAGCATATAAGTAAAATACAAAGATGTAAAACTTAAGCATAATTAAAAAAGTGTAAGATTAAAATGCAATGCTACATTTTAAAAGCATACAATGCTAAGGCATATTATATATTGGGGTATGCCATTTGATGATAGTTAAAATGCATTTTTAGTTTTTGACAAATGAGTCAATTGAATCGTCAAAATTCTGAAACTATGGTTTGCTGCACGTAGCAGTTTCAGTACCAGAATAAAGCGATTTGAATTGCTGGTCCCTGTAGGTTACAATATTCGCCCTTTTATCACTATCCCACTTGTAGAAAAAATTATTTGCCTTAGGCGCATCGGGTGAATATCCTGTTCCGTTGCTCAGATCTTTGATAAAATCAGCTTGAAAGTAAATTTTTTCATGAGTGTCTTTCAGGCTTTTGCATCTCTGTACCCATTTTTGTCCTTCTTTCTTCATTTCTTCACAGCTCTTTAGTTTGTTTGGTAAAGTGTCCGTTATATATCTAAATGAATACAGAAAATGAATACAACAGTGGTTTTTGTATTATGTTCGTACCAATTTCTACATGTTCTATATATTATAAATAAGAAGATGTGGTATGAGTGCCAATGAAACAACTCTCCATCTAAGTCACAATGAATAAAAAGTTAACAATTACAGGTGAAAGTACGGCCTTCAACACGGAGCCTTGGTTCACAACGAACAGCAAGCTATAAAGGGCACCAAAATGACAAGTGTAAAACAATATTGTTCATTTGAAAACCATTATAAAAGAAAAAATGCTGTGAAGAGGTCTTCCGCGCGCAAGGGTCAGTGCATTTCTTAACTATTTTAAGCATTATTGGCATATATATGTAATTTTAATGATGCTGATGAATAAGTGTTTAACATCCAATGTCAAATAAGCCCAAGTACAGATTAATTGGTTTCGACTTTGAAATCTATCTGTTCTAGACCGACTTGCTGAGCCGGAGTTTTAACGTGCTACTTCACAAGGTTGCAGTGCCGTAGGAAAACATATCACTATACTTGGATACATTATTCAGTCTTCTAGCGAAAAGTCTATGTTGTTTCTCCTTAGTCCTGTCGGCTAAGCGCAGAAACAACAAATATCAATTTTCAAGTTTTAGCTTGACCCGGTAGAGTCGAGCCTACGATCTATCGTAATCGAGGGAGCACGAGATTATCGAGAGAGTTATTTATCCTAAATGTTGAAAGAAACAGTAAAAACCTGGAGTGCTAGGCAGTATTTTATTTTTTCAATCAAAGGACCATGTGTTTACCTCCTGTTAATTTTATATTGAAATATCTATTGGAATTTTATATTTATTTTGAGCAGAACATGAAAATGAAAGAAACAAATAGGTGAACAAAATCCAGTCAGTAACAACTACTTCCAGTCTATTTAAATAACATTTTTGACGCGTTTGTCAAAATAGCCTTCTTTCCTTATTAGAAAAAAAAGCTCCGGTATTAGCGCCAAGCATTATTTTTCAATTCTATGTAAAAGAAGCGAAAACAACACATCATCCTGGAGTAATCTTTATCGCAACTAGGTCTTTAAAGTCAAAAAATAAACCGATAGCATAAAAACCAATGCAAATGGCCTGAAATAAATCATAAAAAGTCTATAGAAGACTTTGCTTGAGCGAGTTATATCACTTTAATACTGAGGCACTTGCTACTAGGATTAATTGGAGACGGTAAACTATTGTCTCCTTATTAATGTTAATTGAACACGCATTTCGAAATAATAAATAAAATGTTGTGTCCTACCTACATATCCAGAGCCCCTGAGCATCAAAAATTGTGAAAGAGAAAAGCTGGTGCTGGACACCTATGTAAAACAGTTTCCTGTTACCACCCTGTAACCAAAGTGAACCCTTGTATAAACAAGCAGGATAACTAGATGAAGTAAGTCGTAAATTGTTCTCCATGAACGGGAACTTGTACTTGTAACCAGTGCACATGATAATTTAATAAAATTCAGTAGAACTACCATCAAGAAAATATACAATTTTTCCATTAATTTTCTGGACTAATGGCCGTTCTTCAATTCCAACAGGCCATTTATAATTCATTGGGCTCGATCTATAAGACGTCACAATACTTTTGGCGCCAAATTTCATACATTGCAACGCCACATCCTCTGCCGAATACTTGGCTCCAATAACCAACACTCGCTGACCTTTGAACTGTGTAGCATCACGGAAGTCATGTGAATGTATTATCCTCCCAGGAAAGGTCTCTATTCCATCAAAGTATGGTTTGTCTGGGGAATTAAATATTCCTACGGCAACGATGACGTGTGTGAAATTGCTGTCGAATGTATGACCTGTCTTTAAATCTTCAGTTGTAACCGTGAAGTCATCTGACTTTTGTTTGTAGCTCACATATCTTACAACAGTGCTCCATTTGATAAACTGCTTTAAATCTGATTTGCTTTTCTTGACAAGCCTGCCTTTAAAAAAAATCTTTGAATTACTGACTGAATGTATAGTTGTAAGAAAAATCCACGTAAGGGTTCTTACTCTTTCTTTTTAGAGTCAAAATATCAATAACCTCTCGATACTTGATTCAGTTTTAATTGCATTTTTTTATTTTTTTAGGAAAAAGTAAAATGTGCCCACAAAAGTGCAGGTAATTTTGTTAAACAAAAAAAATGACAAAGAAAATTGTTTTATCTTTTATTGTGCCGCTAAAAAAGGTTCCAATCGTCTCCCTCTAGTGCTGTTGATGTTGTCACTGGCGCTCTTTGTTAGACTTGAATATTACTATGACACAATATTTTAGTTAAAACTTCGATATTCGTTATATTCTCTATATTTAATTCCTAAAGGTTTCTGAAAAAAAGAACGTTTTTGAAACAAACAAAACAATTGATTTCAAATCATATTAAATTCGCCAAGAACTTTTCATAAATATCGATCATTTTTGTTTTATCTTTCAAAATCGGTTTTTGATAAATTAATTGTTTTCAGGATGACGAGACGATTGGCATCGAATATGACCTCCTTTGACCTTAGCCTTAATGTAGAAATCCTCATTTTTGAAAACAGTTGTGTTTCCTGGGTCATACCCTGCCCCTTGTATAGTACATTATTAAATATCTCTGGTTCGTTCAGATCCCAAACTTTTCACCATGGTGCACAGAAAGATGTTATCATTTTGCTATAAATATTTTGTGTGTACGGGACGGTTTTATCCTAATGGTAGGGTTATGCCCTTTTCCAAAAACAATTCTATTTTCCCTTCACCATATAGTGTATTCTTAATTGCCAATAAACATGATAAATGCCCTGTATGTACTTTACCATTGATTTTGTCCCTTTGGGTCGTTGTCCGCCGATTTTATCGTTGTTATTTTTTTTTTTTTTTTTTTTTTATGCAGATCGTTTGGTTCAAAAGATGTAACGATTGATTTTGTCATTTTTTATTCATTTCCCATTTTTTTAATTACTGCAGGTCTTCTCTAATGCCAAAAACTGATAAAACACCTCTACAGCTCTTCATTTGTCATAATGAGGAGGAGGGATGCCGCATGATTAACAAGAAAATAAAATCACCAAACGGTTCAAAACAAATTAGAAAATTAAAAGCAAAAATACCTTCCAAGTAATCTCTTATAACCGGTCGTGGAGGAAAAGATGGTATTGGCTTTCCAAAGTGATCAGTAAAGGTATAATCCGAGTATTCTAGACATTCTTTTGGGCCATTTGTCCATAGATGTTTGTACATGCCACCATGACAAGGTTCTCCAAATTCATCAGTTCCTAGAACAGCAAAAAAGTTTAAACCATATTTTATGATTTTGTGTTTTGGAAAGAAGCATTATGTATCAGGTCAATTCATAAGTGAAAAGTTTATGAAAAACATGTGGAGCAGGATCTGCTTATCCGTCCGGAGTATGTGCATCTGGGATCACTCCCGGTCTTTGGTGGATTCTTGTTACTCAATCTTTAGGGGTTTTTTTTAGTTGTGTTTTGTTTACTGTTGTTTGTCTTTTGGCCTTTTTTTTACCATGACGTTGTCAGTTTATTTTCGACTTCTGAGTATGAATGTCCTTTTGGTATCTTTCACCTCTTTTGTTGACAAACACTTGGTGTAATACTTTTCCACACTCATGGTATGCATTTTGCATGTAATATATACAGAATATTTCGAAAACATAAAACTTTTTTTTTAAATGAAAATGCCTAATATCATACTTCCCCGGCTATAAATATTTTCGGGGTTTTAGCGTTCCTGATGAAGGTTAATCAAGAAAAGTTATCTGGACTCTATTTGGACGACTGATTACATATTATTTCTTGCACGTCAACATGTCGTTTCACTTAGAAGAATTGATTGGCATGGCGGGTGATGTATGCAAAGTGGAGGATCGCTTACCACGCCGATGCTACTGGTTTCGCTCCGTTAGAAGTTTATGTGATTTCCAAATAATTCTTTTTAATGATAAGTTTTAAATACAAAATGGGTTAACGCTAATCAAACATCTATAATCTGATGTAGTCTCTAATTCATCAACGCTTTTCACACTTATGACAAACAAAACATTGCACTCAATATTTAAATGAAAGACTCTATCGTATTGTGTTTCATGGTTTTCGAACTTTCAAATTTTCCAAAATAAAGATATTTCAGTTGAAGAAACTGATGAACTTATGTTAAAATGAAATCATTCTTGTATATTATTATGACAAAAATATTTTACATGCAAAATACGATATGTTACGGGAAAAACTAATACCAGTCATCCATGTAAAGTTCCAAAGTCCAAGCCACGTGTCACTTTTCTCGTAGCAGACGACTTCCGTCGAAGAATCGCTGATCTGATCAAAGTGAAATAATGCTGAAGTACCACAAGGCCCTGCTCCAATTATACAAACTTTCCTTTTACCTGCCATTGTCTTGCTTCCGAACAATGGACCAACAACAGCAAACTGGTAAAAAATTCTAAAATAAAATGAAAACTTGTAATAGTAAAAAAATGTTGCCTATTGAGAATTTCATAGATCACCCTCTCTTGTCCAATTCCCGATTACATTTTAAACGTACGTATAAAATACTTTAAGTTACTTTTATTTTAAATCTCTAAACGATAAAAACATTAAATTCGTATTTTACTTACACATGTACAGTTTGTTTTTGTTTTTTACCTAAAATATGTTAAATGGATTTTAGCGTCAAAATTCATCTGCCTTCCTTCGTCGGATTTACAGAGAAATGCTATCATTATATTGTTTACTTGTATGTTAATATACAAAATGGAATTTATTGTTGGTGGTTTAAACGGATGAGTTCCATTATACAATAAAAAGAGAGGCTGCTTTAAATTTCAATTAATACACATCGCACCTTTCATTGACTTAAACATCTCCCTAAAATAAATCAATGCCAGTGCTCATACTTTTCAACATACCTGATTTAATAATCAGTTTCCCTCATATATTTATTTCTTCAGAAATAATACAAAAGGTTGTTTTGAATTTCCTTAAATACTTATCGCATCTCAACTTTGAACCATTTTTCAAATGCACTATTTCATCTTAGGTCAGTAGTGTTATTTTTCTTTTTATAGACTAGACAGTAATTTTATTTTGCACTTTACAGACTAGACAAACATTGTCAGGGTTATATTAATAAAAACTTAATGAATAACACAGCAACTAATAAGGCCACATTTGTGTTTTTCTTTGCGGATGCATTGTAGGTAGGATATTTGATTGTCTGAAGGCAGAAACAAAAACACGACGCGTGCCACATGTGGAGCATGATCTGCTTACCCTTCCGGGGCACTTGAGAGACCCCAAGTTTTTGGTTGGGTTCGTGTTCCACAGTCTTTATTTTTCTATGTTGTGTTTTGCATGTTTTGTGTACTATGGTTTGTCTGTTTGTCTTTTCTTTTTAGCCATAGTGTTTTCAGTTTATTTTCACCTTATGGTTTTGAATGTCCCTCTGGTATCTTTCGCCTATCTTTTAAAAAAGAAAACAAGGATTCTTTTGTGGCACTTAACCTCGCGTATGACTTTATGAAAATAGGAAGATGTGGTACGATTGTCAATGATATAATTTCCCACCATAGACCACATGATGTAGATGTTAACATCTACATGAATAGGTAACCATACAGCCTTGAACTAAGAGTCAATGAAGATGATGATGATGGATGGCTGTTTATTGTCCAGCGGCAAATTAAATGCACCTTTGGAACGAGAGCATGTGTATGCGATATGAACCATGCGTTTTACTAGCCGGACCAGCTGAGCTTAATTTTCAACGCGCTAGTTCACAAGTGAACAGTCCGAAGGAAGAAATGTCACTCTACCCGGACAAATGTTTTCGGACTCCGATCCGACCAGTCTTTTTTTTTTGTATTTCTTAATAATTCGTGTTGAGAGAAAAAGCAGTAAATGCTAATTTAAATGCTTTGCTTGATTCGGCCATGGTTTGATTCTGTATTTCAACAACAAGCAAAAACTCATAACATATAATAAGTTTTCAAAGGCCTTAACATGACAGAATGTACAACAATTCAAACAAGACAACAAGCGGTCTGATTTATGATAAATCAATGAACGAAAACAACTATGACAGACAGCAAACATAGACAACCACGGAATTATAGTCACCTTACGCGTCATCTATGTTAAGCATATTATAAACCGGAGTAAAACAACCATATCTAATGTAGGATAAAGTCACTAATTTTCCTGGCTTCAATTCACAAGCTATGAAAACATGCGCGCAATTGGTGATTTGATGGTCGCAAATACCCGTTTATAAATTAAGGATTTTGCGAAATATGTTTCCAGTAGTTAAATGTTGTATCTTGTAGATTCTGTAAAGAGCTCCCCGTGTAAAACTGAAATATCTAAATCTTAGATAGGCCAGTAATAACCGTTTATATTTGACTTATTTAAAGTAAGTTCCTTTGGGTACATTTCGGCAGTATATTTAGAAAATTCCTGATTATTTAATAAAAAATGAAGTCAAAACAACGACAAGTGTTGTTGAATATATCAATTAAATTCAATTCAGACGGGTCCATACTGAGTTTTGTCATAAACTATGATTCATAACAGTACAAGAACAAGTCTGCTATTTAAGAGGCGTAATTGGTGCCCATGGTAATACCTACATGTACAACCTGTCGATAAACTTTATTGCCGAAACGTACATAAATATTATCATGGAGAAAATTAACAGCTTCAATAATCTCATCACACATCGAGTAAGTATATCTAGCATAAAGCCCATTGTGAGATTTGCCATCTTTGCCGATGCTAAACATCCCATGAGTTCGCTCAAGGTTTCACAGTACAATTTTTATATATAAAGTTAATTCACAGATTGAAGAATTAGACGTTATATGGGGACGAAGTCTCCAATTACGGTAGAAAAATCAATAATAAAAAAAATTTAAATTAAAATATATCTACTAATGAACTCAAAATCGTTAACTTTTTTTCAGACTTTTTCATTTTCCCGCATTTGCGCAGACATCTCTTTCTTTCTTCCGGTCTCGTTTGTCACGAGACTTCTAAAACATTGTAAGGAGCATCATATTGTTTCCCGTAAATTTGTTGTTTTTGATAATTCTTTGATATGAAAAAAAAAAACCCGTTAGCTAATGATAGCGTTTCTTTGTTTATATTGAAAATGACGTCACAACTAAAATCCCTAACAACAGGACCAACGTCGGAAACGTTTCCGTATTTCCGTTTCTTTTTCAACAGATTCTGAAGTTAATGTATACAGACTTCGTTCCCTTTTACAGGTAACGCCTGCCTCATATTAGCTTATTATACGGTCTTTATGTGGAATTTCGGTTTTATAACCACTTGTATCAATTATTGTCAAAGTATTTGTGATATTATTGTTCAAGTGAACAATGTGCTATAGACAGGTTATATGATTAATTGACTATTTTCGTATAACCGATTTTTGACTCCGGAAGTCATATTTTTTCGACATGTAACCTATTCTCTGGCAGGACATCCTGGTACTCGGTCAAGTAAGAGCAACTTAAAGAAGCTTTCATTTGGTGCAATTGTGACGAAAAATTAACTGTTTTATATTTTCTTTACACAAAAAAAAAAATAATCGGAAAACAGTAAACTTTCCCCAAAAATTGCACCGATTATATATTTGATTATACTTCTTTTGGTTGCTCTCATTTGACCGAGTACCATGATGCCCTACCACAGATTAGGTAACCTGTTGAAAAATTATATAATTGGGAGTCTAAATTCGGTCATGTGAAAAAAGTCAATTGGAAGTGTATTGGAGTATTGCTTAGCTTGTATCTATGTAAAGGTTTATGAAATAAAAAGTCATATGATATATGATTTTTCCATGCTGTATTTGTCGTATTCGCACTAAATCTCTTGGATGTCTACTAACTGATAATTTCAATCTTGGAGAACAAATTGGCTTTGCACTGTTTTCGTTACCTCTGAATACTGTTAGATTGATACTTTGTACCTTTTATCCTAATGTTAATTGTTTTTGTGCTTCGTACCAATCTGATGAGTCCAGCCATTTGAAACGGATTTTGACGGTTTACTAATTTTATTAGTTGTTATAGTTATATAGTTGTTAATATTTTTGGCTTACTTCATACTAATACAAATTCTTGTTTTACCCCATCCTTTTAAACATTATACAACAGTTGTATAATTACCTTTTATTTTAATATGTAATTTTTTTTTCAGGAATCCACAAGCAACACGATCAAAAGGAGAAAAAACCCTTACACAAAAGAAAATTTCGTACAACTATCATCATAAAAAAAAACCTCGCAGAGCATTAGTATTAAAATTAAATTAAATTAAATTAGTATTTCACATTTACATAAAATGTTGTCTCTTAAAAAAAAGTTTCGTCCGACGTGGGACGAAACCATGATTATGTCATTCTTTTCTTTCATTTTATTCATTTTTATAAAATAACCAACAAATAATAAAACAAATCGAACAAGTTTATCTTTCATGCTGCCAGTTACAAATCATATTCAAATATGAAAGTGTCGTCCCCTAAATTCCAACTTAACGCACGAATCCAGCATGTACTATTTTCTTTAAAACTCACTTATTAATCTACATATTAAACTTTAAAAATCACTGTCCAGTTACAATAAACATGATAAAAATATTACTAAATTTGTATGACGTAAACAACAATGAATTGTTAAGGTGTATGGAAAATACAAGTTATTTTGTAAAAAAATATTATATTAACTAAAAAAGGGGATCCCATATTTTTAGTCTTTCTTCATTACATCTTTACTGCAAAAAGCAGATTATTCATTCAACTATTCAGAATAATTGTTTTTTTCTCTTAAACATTTGTATTTGGCCATGGAAATTCACATTTTTCTAAAAAATTCAGAATCAGGAAAAAATATTAACCCCTCCCCCCCGTATGTCACGGTCATACTATCATAGTATGTGGTTGTTCCGCTATAGACGATGAGAATATTTGGGCATCTGATAGAATAAAAGGAAATGTATAAATGTCAAAAAACTGACTTGAACTTGAAGAGAGCAAAAAATTGTGTGGTACATGTAACACGAAAAAACGAATATTCATAGGTCAAAATACCATTTCCGATACAGTGTTAATCAATACGATTGTATAATTTGTGTAATACGTTTTGCATTATCAATTTATCTCACATAATGTCAATTTATTGTATCAATAACACATTTAGGGGTTACCACAAGGTCTTCAACAAAGTTGGAAACCCACACCATGCAGCAATCCCTGAATGGTCCTGACAAAATAAAGTATAAATAACCAAAATAACTAAGATCAGATGCTAATGCATGTACATTAAATGAACTATCCTGATACCTATTCAAACATTTACCAGTAATACAGACAATCAAATCAAACAATTGTATTCCAAATATAAAGCAATGTAGGTTACAACTACATTGTATATTAATATATAATACATGTACAAAGTATTCAAAGCCAATTCCCCTTTCATCCCTCACTTCTCAATATGATATTTTGTTTATTTGACATATTAGCATTAGAAGATATCTATACATGCTTTAGGAAGAGAAAATAATTTACCGTAACATAATGCTAGGAATTATGCCTTTTTTCATCCACTACTTTAATCAAGTAAACAAAATGCTCTTAGTAAAATATTAATATATGAACAGAACTCCAGATGATTTTTTATTCTCTCCGGTCATGAGCAAATAGATTGATAATGTTTTATTTACAGTTATAAAAAAGATGTGGTATGATTGCCAATGAGACAACTCTTCACAGTAGATCAAATAACATAGAAATTAACAACTATAGGTCACCGTATGGCCTTCAACAATGAGCAAAGTCCATACCGCATAGTCAGCTATAAAAGACCCCGAAATGACAAATGTAAAACAACTCAAACGAAAAAACTTACAGCCTAATTTATGTACAAAAAAGGAACACAAAAACAAATTTGTAACACATCAACAAAGGACAACCACTGAATTACAAGCTCCTGACTTGGGACAAGCACATACATACAGAATGTGGCGTACCCTATAATTTTTTTTTTGGGGGGAGGGGAAGAGAGAAATAATTTTTCAATTTGCCTCTATGAAGTAGAAAAGAAGTATTCTACTACATGCACCTTCATCATCAGCTCTCACCTTGTTTAGTTTTAGGTCTGAGGTCTAATCTTAACTACTTTAACACATAGAAATATTCAATCATGCATGCAGATTTATCTTAGAGAGAAGAAAGCTTCCACCCAAAAATTAGGTCACTGTGACCTAAATATTAAGGTCTACTGTCTTGGGTCAAGTTTTAGGTCTGAACTCTTGGGTACTATGAGACATAGGATCTAGTAATTTTGCACGCAGATATCTGAGCAAGCAGACAAGCATTCAATATGAATTTTGTCACTGTGACTTACATTTCATGCTTCACTTACTTAATCTTCTTGAATGAATTGTTTTATAAAATCAAACAAAGTTTGCAATATGCTTTTTGTTTCTTGGAAATTTGTCACAATAGTACATCGTAAGTGGACTTTGAGTGTCTTACAAATGTGTTATGTTTGATAGAAAAGATGTGTGGTAAATGTTTATGAGACCTCGTCCAATCAATAAAAATATTAAAGTGATGTTACTGTGATGGACACTGCACAGATTTTCGAATTCAACATTTGTGGATTTTTTTAAGTAAAGCATATTACATGTAGGACTAGGTAGTGATGCAGTGAAGTATAAAGATATAGCTGGTGCAGTTATCTTACTGTGAATATTAACATTGGTCATGAAGAATCATGACAATGTAGCTTTCACACTAAGAACTTTTATGTATAATATAGTCATACTTACAATACTTACAACTACGTATACACGTATAGAGAGTTTTTGACAATAAATAACCAAGTCATCTTGAGACAATGAGAAAGTTCACTGCATTGTTCACTAATTTTATACTTTTTGTTAAGTAAATCTTGAAAATTGGATTTTCAGTGTGTGCCATCTGTATCTAAAGGGAAACAGCAATCGTCTGGAAAAACCAGGAAAAGAGCCAGCAAAAATCCATGTAATAATTAAATTGATACGTCTGACAAGAAGTTTACAGCTGAAATTAAAGGTTATACATGTACAAAATTGCAAGTAGTTACATCTCACTAACATGACTAAGAGATACATATATTCAAAATAAGTTTCCCTTCTTCAGAATTTTGATGTTGATTGGAAAATAGTTTCAGTGGAATAAGCACACATATACAGAGATATTAATGTTCACTTTTTTTTTTATTATCACTACATTTATATATGTAGCAGAGTTGTTTATATATAATTACCCTTATGGATTCTCTGTAGTTTCTATGAATTTCGGCAAATGAAATATAGACAATCGGATTACAATTAACTGTATTGAAACTATAGTCAGGACAGTCTGTTGGTGCTGTACAGAAAATATTTATTTTCTTTGAAATTCTATGAAATACATAACGAATATTTTCAGAAAAAGGCTCTGAAAAATTCAGATTCAATAAATCATTCAGACTTCTCAATTCATGACCATTGATTATTTTCTATGACAGTAAACGCTTGATTTGAGGTTGAACTTCATCATGCCCTCAATAAGTTTGTAAAGCTTGAAAACATATATGCCTGTAAGTAAAAACAAAAGATACAGACATAACAGAACAGAGTCATTAGTCAAAAACTTCAATCTCAAAAGAATGGCAAAGCCAAAAGAAACAAGAGGATACAAGCACAAACAAGGAAAAATAAATCGGAAAAACTAACACTAAAAACAATAGCTTGGACATTACAATTTCTTTAAAAACGGAGGGTGACATCAGGTGCTCCAGAAGGGTGACCTGTCCTGCTTGAAAAGTGACACCTGTCAAATTGCCGATAAATCTATCAAAGTTTGGGGTAAGATAGAACCAATTGTGAAGAACAATAAATGGTTACAAAGACATAAAGATGATAAATTGCAAAAGCAATATCTGGTACTTTTCATTTAAAACATGATGGACAGCTGATAACCCTGACATACCAGTAAGTTAAATATGTCTGATATACATGTAGGTACTCTTTCAGGGAAAGTCAGAACCAAGTTACAGGTGAAATTTGCATGCACAGTACACTGCAGTACTGCAGAAACCATTCCAAAGAAGATTTAAATCAGCAAATGTATGAATCAATTTTGGAAAATTGCAGTCCATGAATGATTTTTCACTTGAAGCAGGTGCTTAAGTGACATACACATAAGAAATTTACCATAGTTGAATAAAGTACATGCCTTCTTTACTACAAGTATGAACTGCCATCTATAGTTTTTAATTATATAAACACCTTTTTTTTAGATAGTACCCTCCTTTATAGCTTGTATTTCAATGGAGTTGTTATCGAAAATGATTGACGTATTCATTTAGAACTTGATGAATAGCTGTTGCTGCTAAGTGGTGTTTTGGTGTATGGCTATGGTTCACAGTATTATTTTTAGAATGAAAACAATTTGGCTGCAAAGCAGGTATGGGTCAAAAGAGAATATAATTGTTTATTTTGGATTTATACATGTAACCATAGTAACTATATGGATTAAGCATATATATTCTTAATTCCAGAGTGAAAATATTAGAAAACATCTATTTATATCATATATATATATGTAAGTATATGTATATGAATACCTACATCTTTTGATGTTTTAGAGATTGTTCTTTTATAAATTATAAAACCAAGTTTTTTACATGCTGCAACCAAAGAAGTTTCTTGAAAACTTGCTTATTAAAAAGCGTAGCAAAACAACTAAAATTATGCACATTTGAATAAATCTGTTCACTTTAGCTGAAATTGTTTTGCGCTGTAAATTTACATAGAATCTATATTGCATTGAGACAATTATATCCTATTTGGATCATTGCTCCCAGTTTGAAATAAATTACATCTTTATTTTTCCTCATAAAATTCAAAACATGTAATTACATAATATTATGATATGCAGTTGAAAATTGCTTAGTGATTTGATGAGTGAACAGAGGTGTCAAGGTTGTTAGTTTATACATAAGTTCCCCACCATCAAGGATATACATTCAAGAATTAACTATAAAATAAATGTTAACGTCTTTGACTAAGAAACAGTGTTGACAATGCTGTAAAAAGTAGCTGTGTATCCTTATATAATAAAATTTCACCTTTAAAGTGTCAATATTATAAGTTACATAGTTTTTAGTGATCTAATATAGTTTATATTGGTTCTGAAAATTTCTTATGGGGCAAGGCGAAGCTCAAGTCCCATATGTTTTACTGACCCAATATATACTTTATTAGGTAACTAAAAACTGTATTTACTTAGTATTTATATGCTATCAATATGAAAATAAGGATATGTGGTATGATTGCCAATGAGACAACTATCGGCTAATTTTCAAATGAAATGCCTGTGGATGTAAGCAATTATATGCAACCATACCACCTTCAACCATGTGAAAAACTTGTACCGTATAGTCGGCAACAAAATGCCCAGACATGAAAAATATGAAACAATTCAACTGAGAAAACTAACTTTACTTGTAACCCAATAGAATATCTCAAACACATAATGAGCTAGGATAATGCTGTGATTAGATTCTACTGATAGTTTACAGTATATATTAGGCTTTCATGTTATGTGGTTCAACCAATGATATTGAAATATTTCATAAAAGGTATGATATACATGAAATAGAATGATGAAATAGTCTTGCATTAGCAAAATCTTCTCACAAAATACAAACATGACAAATGCAAGGTTTTATCATTGGGCTGAAAATTCATGTAAATTGTAGGAGAATTGCATTTCTTTTTGAAAAGAAAGGAATCTTTATGTAGAAGCATACTTGATGCTTGTTTTACAAAATTCAAAAGTCACTTGATTAGAGAATAATTGGAACATTAGTTCTTTTGCCTGACAAGAAGCTAATACCAGCTTTATTTACACATGAAATTTCATCTTTTTTTTTAAATTGCACACTATGTCATGTAATATGTAAAGCAATCACAGCCGTAATATTTTAGAACCTGAAATATGTTTGATACTTAATTTAATTGTTTTATAAGCTAAATTGTTTGTGATGGGAAAGGACTGTTTTTCACTGAAAGTGTCCACTTCAGGGCTTTAAGTTCTGTTTCAGAGAATTATCCATGCTTAGAAAGGAAAAGAGACTACAGTTTTATTGTGGATATTCAATGTAATGAATTACTACATGATATTTTAGGAGGAACATATACAGTAAACATGTCTAAAACCTAAGAGACAGCACATCTATCTAGCTAAACAAACTGAAAATTGCTGAATGAGTTGTGTAATTCTAAGATTTGTTGCTTTTATGATGACAGCAATGGTTTTGATATTGTGAATACTAAAACCGTGGATATATTGAGTTTTATATGTATATGTTACAACCTCAGATATATGATTTAGTAGTCATCAACATGTGCTGTAGACTGGTTAGTATCCAAAGCCACAACTTTTCATATTTTACTGCATGGTCCTTTAATTTGTACTCAACAATGTGTACGATTGATTTTGTTTAGTATTGCTCCATTTTAATTCATTAGCAGTGCATCTATGATGAGTTTTTTTTTTTTATACATTAACCATCAAAAGACCCATCAAAAGAAAACCAACATTACTTTGACATTATGTTTATGTCATTCTTATTCATTGTCGAAATTTGAAAAGGTACTCATAAACTGTTAACTTTACAAACTCAAATATAAACTTTCAGAGAGGTTGTAGAGAAAACGAAGAAAGTAAAGTTCATTTTTTATTTATTCATTTGATATTTTTAGGTTTTTAAAAAGTCAGAGCATGATAAAATATAATAACTAATTAACTGTGAATTACATTGCATTTTTTTCTAATTTTACATTATATATTGTTGTTAATTTTTCTTCTCCATTTCAATCATGTACCTGTATGTCATTCCACATAGATATAAGAAGATGTGGTATGAGTGTATATTTTCCCTTATTGTTTGATAAGCAGGATGCCAAAAAATATATTGGTCTCTGCAGGTCCTCCCTCATTCTTTTGTACTCAACAATGTGTACTATTGATTTTGTTTAGTATTGCTCGATTTTAATTCAGCCTTTCAAAAAAATTTAAATCTGTCTAAAAACTTGTTGAACAAAACATTTAAAAAGGAAATTATATTTTTACTCTTATTCCTTCAAGATAAAGAGAGTAATGTGTCTTTTTATTAATTCTTTCACTTTTTAAGGCGAGGAAATTAAAAAAAAATAGTGATTAAAACCTCAATATCCAATTTCTTTCTAGAAAAAAAACATGAGAACCAGAGAATACATGTTGATGATCTAACATTAATTTTACCTTAATGCTATTCAATCCCCCCTTTTTCAATTGTGCTATAATATATATTTTACATTCTGTTATTATATTAAGTAAAATTTATTATAATTAATACTTTTAGCAATAAATTTGTTTAATCTTAATGGCATGATATCTGTATGTTGAAATTGGTATTTTTATGTTCAATAGTATCTTTACAGGTATGGTCCTCCATACATTTTTGTATCATTTGACTACACAAAGAGATCTGAATAAGCAATATATAGGTTAAAATTCGTCCTCGTTTGTGGAAATAATTTTATCATGATTCGTGCGTGACCTTTAGATAATACGTTACAAGTTTATAAGTATTATCATTTAACTATTTACAGAGAGATAAATAAACACTCTTAGTATTATCAAATAAATAACACATGTTAAAAAAAGTAATCAAATTACTTAATAGGTTGTCTTGATGTTCATTAAATTCATGCTACGTATACTGAAATTATACAAATTAGTGACTTAAAACAAGGTTAGTCAGATCATATGGGAGCCTATAGACTAGACATGCATTTTATTGAAAAAAGTTGTGATTTACCCTCCTTTAGAAATGATTGACCAGCAGGTTTTTTGATGGTCATAAGTCCAAACAAAAATATTTCAGATAATCTAATTAGGATTGGGATTTTCAGAGTAATTATAAAATTTTTACCAAAATGGATAACGTCTGTCGACATTCTTACCAAATACAATCTTCTTTCACACAATTGACGTAGTACCTCTACCCAAAAAAACAAACGAAATATAGAGGTGTTTTTTATGCGAAACATGTAGGAAAAAGTCTTCCAGATAAGAAAAAGAGGTTAATAGGGTATAGGTACGTCATTTAAATTTTTCAGTTTTGAGTTTTAGAAGTGATAGGCATAAATTTTGTATCAGAGCAAAATGATATGTCCTGCATGAATATTTCAATGAAGTAGAAGATAAGAAAATTTCCTAGGTGAAGAGACCGTTTATATTTACGTCAAACATATTTTACTCTGGTTGTCTAAATTGAAAATTTAGAATTGCTCAGTAATTTTTAGGTTTCGAATATCTTGAAAAAATAACGATTGAAAAATACGAAAATTTTCTTATATCAATATTAACTAGAAGATTGAAAAAAAATCGAATTTGGCACAGTTATATTTAATGATATACCTACAGATTTCAAAAAGAAGTTAAATGATTCTTATTGTAGATCAATTCCATTTCTTAACATTAAAACACAAATTGAAAAAAGAATAATCTCATGTATTTAGATGAAAGGTGCTTCGAGTGTTTATAACTGTATGAGTGTTATCTTTGACGAGTTTGTTCTAATCGTTTGAAGTAACCAAATATAAAACTAAAAATGTTAAGTAATAGACTAGCACCACCTCAGACGAAAGATCATCTCAATCATTTCTTCATACTTGGAGTATCAATACTTCTAGACACGTCATCATTGTTTTGAATAGCAGATGGTTCATTTTTTTATGTTTGTTTTTATCTGATGGGTTCTATTTAGTGTACATCTTAGTATATTTGTAATCGTGTATGATGATTATTGATATTCTGAGACAACTGAGTATTATACATAAGTCTCAACCTAAGCCAGTGGTATTTTTGCGTTGATACAAACAAAGCAACAATGGTATGTTTAAGGGAGGGTAGGTACCTATGATTATGCAACGCCTTACTTGTGAATCCGACTGAAACATGCCTAAGGTGGAACTGGATCTGCTTTTCCTTCTGCAGCACCTATTTTGCTGGGGTTCATGTTTCTCATTCTTTGGTTTTTAAGGAGTGTGTGTGGACTTGTTTGTTTTTTCGTCGTCTTTCGTTTTTGTTTGTCTTGGCGTCATAAATCTATCTGCGATTAATGATGTTTGAATGTCTCCTTGGTGTCTTCCGTCTCTTTTTTTTTTATTTAGGTGGTACATAACACTGCAGGAAGATAACTCTGTAAAAATCACCTGAACGTTTTAATCACGTTCTATTGTTAAGGAAATATTAAGCTTCTCAATGTTCAAAATTAATGTTTGTCAAACTACTATATATCCAATGAAATTTTTCCGATAAAGTGTGTGGTTCAACTTTTTTTATTGTTTTATATTTTTGTCAATGGGTCAAAATTTTATGAAAATTAAACGAGCCAAATTAGTTTTAGGCAAGGTGTTTGGTACCAGATCGAACGAAAATATGACAAACTCATCAATCAATCAACCAATTAAATCCTTTTATGGTATTGTTTTTGTTCATAGGGAATGTAGTGTGATGACCTGTAGTCAGAGCTCGTACCTCCTCCTAACCTGGGACATTGGTGTTTTAGCACATCAAACTAAAGACACAAAATAACTAACATAACAACAATAGACATGAAGTACCGAAATAAGAATACTTGCAGTTATTGAAATCTAGTTCAAAACCGATTTCAACTAATCAATAAATAATGGTCTCCCAGTCTTAACTATCAATTATACACATCCAACGGATTAAGTGTTAGGACGTCATAAACAGTCTGCGAAACGCATGACCTTGTGCAATGCCAAAATATAGGTAAATAAATCGACATGATGCTTGATCATAAGCTCTCATAACTAGTTAGTTTGGTTTCATAAATTGTATTGTTATAAATTATGTTTTCTCGTTTGATTTTATCATTTTTGATATCGGGACTTTTTATAGCTGACTATTCGGTTTGCGTTTTCTCTATCTTGAAGGTTTTACGGTCACCTATAATTGCTTAGATCCATGTTATTTGAACGCTTTGGATAGTTGTCTCATTGGCAATCAGACCATATCACCTTATTTTAATATTTGTGTCTATACTATTTATATATAAATTTAATACACAAGAGGCATATAGCTCCTCTCGTATTGAGGCACTAATATTGATACACTATATATTGGCTAGGTTGTATTTCTGTAAATATCGACAATGCAATTTCCCATAGGAACTCCTTTTACGGCTAAAACTGTACCACTTTTACTGTGAAGTTTTGAAAATAATTATATCCTAGAATGGAAAGTTCATATGCACTACTATTTTTTTCAAAGGTCAAAATATAGGGCTGTGCGGCATATGTTCAACGTTTATTTGCCCCGAACTTCTAAGAGTTTAAACTTACACTAAAATTCTGTACTACCCCTACCTTGACTTTAGGATTTCCACATATTTCAATTTGACCGCTATGCATATGTATATTTACTGGTAACATTCCCAAGTTATGTCTCTACGAGAAGCAACATAGAGATCATATCTGGGAACCAGTACGTAAACAAAATTAATTTTCTATGAATATTATATATCTCCCCAAAACAGGTGTGGTTTGTGAAACAGCTGTATTTACAAAGTGCAACCTTAAAATGCTTGGTTTATTGTTCCTAATGAAGGCAAGCACAGTATAGCGATTAGCACGCACAAAATGTATTAATAGATCATAACATGATATTTGCCATATTGGTCCTTGTATCAGCCCGAGACTCCCATTTGAAGCCAGAGGGCGTAGTCCAGGGGTTGATTTTGATCTAGGGCTGATTCCAGGGCAAATATGCAAAATCTATTTATCATGTATTTTATTTATTGCTTTTTATTGACAGGTTTACCAGAAATTAAATTCGGGGGCTCAATATGGGTATTGTTGGTTCAAATATCGATATTGGCCGCGATGACAATTAACCAACTCCGACTTTCAGTTATAATTGGACATGCAAAACCATACCTATTAGTACGAAACATGTAATAAAAAGTGTTATCATTTACTTAGAGCAAATAACTTATAATATTTACAGTAGGATAATATCATTAAATTAACATAAATCCATACTTCCGTAATGGTGACTAGCGGGTTGATTTTAAAACTTTATCAACTGCTTCCGGTTATTATGGCATGCCTTTCTGTAACGTCATCGCATGGCAATTTGACGTCACTCGACACATTCCGGAAAATATACTTCAATGGTACGTTTTCAGTGAAAAACACAACAATGTAGGATAGAAAAAAACAAATATTAGGAAACAGGAAAATATATTTTGAGTAATGCAAAACAAATGATACAAAAAAATGCATTTTTTTCAGAGTTTTGAAAATTGTTCTTGTATGGTTTTTTTTCATGTTGAAGTATGATAAAAAGATCATAACATGTCATTTATCAGATGTATCATCCGCCCTCGGACAATATCAACACTTGAGCGTTCGGCTCTTGGGCTGATAATACATCTGATATGAAAATGCCATGTAATAATCTGATATTATTTGTGTATGCTATATATAATAACATTTATATTTATCATGTTTATATTTATATTTTATTCACTGTTAATGAGTTGTTTGATTACTGTCTCACGTATACTGTTCTTTTCTTTGTACATGAATTGACGATACCACACATATTTGCTTCTTTCAATCAGTTTCTATCACATAAGTGGACCCAAATCAAAACGGGAAATATCAGCAAATATAAGAACATATTAAAGCAATGTTTTCCTTTTATCAGGATATCAAATATTAATTCTGTTTTCACCAAAGACAAAAAGACAAAAAAATGTAGTTGGCGTTTTAAGTATACATTCAGAACATAAGTGTTGAAATCTCGATTGTGTATACATTTATTGTGTGTTTACCTTCTACCACGATTTGTATAGATAGGTTTATGAGCACGTTAAACTTTTTGAAACCACACTTGGTTGCTGAACCATGTCAGGCTATATGGATCACGTGGTCAGACTATATGAATCATGTCTTGGTCGGTGCTGCTTGTCTCTGAATGTAGTCTTCTTTCAAAATCAATGGTTGATGTTTTCTGTTTTAATCTATGTATAGCAGGAAAATTATAAGTCAGAGATTTCGTTACAACACAATTACTTGAAACCAATACCAAATCTTTCATGGAATAAAAAATCTTGTTTGGAAGTTTTGTTGTCAGAATATTGAACACTGGTTAAGACATACTATGTATTGCTATCTAGATGTCCTACGTCCTGTCGATAACTATACATGTTACATATTTAAATTGCTCAAGTTCACATACTGTTAATACCGTCTTTCCACTAAATATTTTGGAAGTGTCCTTATTGATATTCTGTCTTGGAAAACATGAATTATTAGTAGTTGATGTCGGACTTTCACTACCAATTAGACACTACGAGGAGCATAAGGTTGGTGCTTTATGTCTCTGTTTTTAATTTTTTGTTTTGTCATTTAATTTTAATAGTTTATTATAGTTTCTGAAGTTTTCATACTCTGTAAGGTTAGGTGCATCTCTAACAAACATATTTATAACCCGAAGCATTCTTATGTACCTTTGGTAGCCTGAATTCTACTGGGTGAGCTTGGTTACCATCTGCGATTATCTTATGTTATTTGTTTATCGCTCGTTTTTTTTTTTTTAATGCTTTTTATATAACGATCGTTGTTTTTTCTTTTGTTTTTTAGTTTTGATTCATGTTTTGCCTCCGGAACTTTTGCCTCGTATTGTACAATATGGGTAGTTTATTGATAAACCTTGTACGTATTCTATTCATTGTCACTTGGTTCCTGGTCGATAGTTGTCTTCTTCGACCTTTATATCTATATGCGTACAATTATCTGGTTGTCTGCATATTGATATTGTAAAATATCAGCTGCAAGTCAGAATATGAAGCTTTTTATCAAGTGAGCTCAGGAAACGATTTCAAAAAGGCTTCATATTGTGTCGAGCAGCTGACATTTTACAATATGAATATGCAGACAACCAGATAATCGAGTGGTATATATAAAAAAGAAGATGTGGTGTGATTGCCAATGAGACAACTATTCACAAGAGACCAAATGACACTGAAATTAACAACAATAGGTCACCGCACGGCTTTCAACAATGAGCAAAGCCCATACCGCATAGTCAGCTATAAAAGGTCCCGAAATGACAAATGTAAAACAATTCAAACGAGAAAACTAATATATATAATATGCTTGTTTTGTGTGATAGAAACAAGTGTTTTCTTTGTTCCTTCAGCAAACCGGAAAATGACTTGATAAGTTCTGGTCAAATTTATCAACGTCGGTTTATTCATTATGACGTCAGTGATATGTCGGGGTCAAAGTTATTAAGACCGAGACAACGTATTTGACGTCCCAAAGCCGTTATATGCTATTATATTCTATTAAGAGCTGATTAGATTGATACAGACATTGGGGCGACTGGCTATATTTTTTTATAAATCATTTGCTGGTTTTGATATATCATTACTTCAAATATTACAAGATCTGATGAAGGCTAGACTAAAGACAATACTTTATTGGTGTTTATCACAAAACATAATATTTAAGACTCACTAGTACAGCATGACATTGTTACATTCCACAAAAAAAAGAATACTTGAGCTAAGCTGAGATAGTGTTACAACTAAGCATATTGGTATAATATAAAGATATAATGCTTAAGCATAATCTATAAGATGTAAGAATAAAATACAATGTTACATTTTAAAAGCATATAATGTTTATGCATATTATATGTTGGGGGTATGTCATTTGATGATAGTTAAAAATACATAATTAGTCTATCCCTTGACAAATGAGTCAATTGAATCGTCAAAATTCTGAAACCATGGTTTGCTGCACGGAGCAGTTTCAGTACCAGAATAAAGCGATTTGAATTGCTGGTCCCTGTAAGTTACAATATTCGCCCTTTTATCACTATCCCACTTGTGGAAAAATTTATTTGCCTTAGGCACATCGGGTGAATATCCTGTTCCGTTGCTCAGATCTTTGATAAAATCAGCCTGAAAGTCAATTTGTTCATGGATGTCTTTCAGGCTTTTGCATCTCTGTACCCATTTTTGCCCTTCCTTCTTCATTTCTTCACAACTCTTTGGTTTGTTTGGTAAAGTGTCCGTTATATACCTAAATGAATACAGAAAATTAATATAACAGTGATTTATGTATCATGTAGCAAAAAGTCTTTTCTATTTCTTTTCAGTCCTTTTTGCTTATCTAAGTAACAGCAAGTATAAATGGGAAAATTTTGATTTGACCTCGTAGAGGGTCGAACCAATGTTCTACCGCAAAAGAGACAAGCACATTACCATGAGACTACCAAGACAGTTATTAATCATAGATTTTGAAATGAATTAGAAAACTTGTCGGGAAAGCAGTACTATTTAATTTATTTTGAGCAAAACATTAAAGAAAGGCGTCGATAAATTAATGAAAATGTAAAAAAAAAAAACGCAAATAGGCGAACACAATACCGTCCGGTCTATTTGAAAAACTGAATTTTGATCAAATGACAGTTTTGAAGCATCTATCAACATAATCTTCTTTCCTTATTAGAATTAAAAGCTCCAATTGGCGATCCAGGTGGTGTTTTGTAATTATGTGAACGTTTCATGGTGTTCGGGGTTGGACCCTCCCCCTCTTTTCAAAATGGCTGGATCCGTGTGTGTCTCGGTATCAAAGCCTTTAACTTTTTAATTATATAAAAAGATGCGAAAACAGCACATCACTCTGGAGTAGCCTTCATCGTGACTAAAGGTCTGGAAAGTCATAGATATAAACCGACTGATAGCAGAAAAACCCAAAATCTTCAAATAACATGAATAAAGCATATAAAAGTGTAAGGACAACTTTGCTTGGGTGAGTTAAATCACTTTAATACTGAGGCACTTGCTACAAGGCTCTATATTGGAAATGGTAAACTACTGTCGCTTTTAATAAACACGCATTTCGAAACATTAGATACAATAGTGTGTCATACCTGCATATCCAGAGCCCCTGGGCATCAAACATCGTGAAAGAGAAAAACTGGTCCTGAATTCCCATGTAAAACAGTTTCCCGTCACCTCCCTGTAACCAAAGGGATCCCTTGTATAGACCAGCAGGATAAAAAGTACGAGATGAAGAAAGACGTAAATTTTCCTCCATGAATGGGAACTTGTACTTGTAACCAGTGCTCAGGATGATTGAATCAACTTCAGTAGAACTACCATCAAGAAAGTGTACAACTTTTCCTTCAATTTTCTGGACTAATGGCCTTTCTTCAATTCCAACTGGCCATTTAAAATTCATTGGACTCGATCTATAAGACGTCACAATACTTTTGGCGCCAAATTTCAGACATTGCAACGCTATATCCTCTGCAGAATACTTTGCTCCAACAACCAACACACGCTGACCTTTGAACTGTGTAGCATCACGGAAGTCATGGGAATGTATTATTCTCCCAGGAAAGGTCTCTATGCCTTCAAAGTATGGTTTGTCTGGGGAATTGAATATTCCTACGGCAACGATGACGTGTGTGAAATTGGTGTCGAATGTATGGCCTGTCTTTAGATCTTCAGCTGTAACTGTAAAGTCATCTGACTTTTTGTTGTACCTCACATATCTTACAGCAATGTTCCATTTAATATACTGCTTTAATTCTGAATTGCTTTTCTTGACAAGCCTGCCTATAAAATTTTAAAATAACTTTGAATTAATGGATGAATGTATAGACTAATGCCTGTTCATCTTATAACAATTTAGGAATTCAATATAAAGAATGAAACGAATATACAATTCCTTATAGAAAAAAAAACAGTGACCAGTACTCAAGTCTAAGATACTTTTTAAGAAAACCGTCGTTAACAACATCAACAGCACTAGAGGGACCCGGATGGAATCCCTTGTAGAGGCACATTAAAAGAGAAAAACATTTTTTCGTCATGATTTCCGCCTTCTATAATTTATTTTCAAATATCTTAAAACTGGTCCAATGCCCGTTAATCTTATAACTATATTAGTAATTGCAAATAATTGCCCTGTACAATATACCATAGATTTTGTCTCTTGGGGTCGTTTCCCGCAAACTTCATCGTTGCAAAGTAATCATTTAATGTTAGAATCGTTACCCCTTATCGATATATATATTCTGAATTTCTAAGACCTGTCTATACATCCAATGTTGCCTTACCGCAGGCTATGTCCGCTCCTCTAATGCCAAAATGTTGGAATATCTCAACAGTTGTTCATATGTTATAATGGGTTGACTTCATAATTAACAAGAAAATAAATAAAACATTAAACAGGTCAAAACACTATCAAATTAAAAGCAATAATACCTTCCAGGTAATCTCTCATAGCCGGTCGTGGAAGAAACGATGGTATTGCTTTTCCAAAGTGATCAGTAAATGTATAATACGGATATTCTAGACCTTCTTTTGGACCATTCGACCACAGATGTTTGTACATACCACCATGACAAGGTTCTCCAAATTCATCAGTTCCTAGAAAAGCAAAAAGGTATAAATAAAGGCAACAGTAGCATACCGCTGTTCAATAGTCATAGATTTATTTATAACTGAAACAAATCCGGGGAACAAACCATAACTGATGGAAACACATCAACTATAAGGGGGAAACAACGGAACAACAGAAACACTGAATTGCTAAAAAAAATCAATGAATAATATTTTATTATTTTGTGTCTTTGAAATATTACAAAAAGCATTATAAGGTTGCTATTAAAGAAGAAAGTTTATAATACACATGTGGAGCAGGATCTGCTTACCCTTCTAGGGCACCTGCCATCACCCTTGGATTTTGGTGGGGTTCGTGTTGCTCAGTCTAGTTTTTTATGTTGTGTTTTGTATTCTGTTGTTTGTCTTTTGGTCTTTTTCTTATTAACCATCTCGTTGACAATTTATTTTCGATTCATGAGTTTGAATGTCCCTTTTGTATCTTTCGCCGCTCTTGTAAAACAACACTTGGTGTAGTTCTTTTCCTTGCTCATTTAAAGATTGTAGACATTTTGCATGTAATGTATACAGTATATCTTGAAAACATAAAACGTTTCTTTAAAAACATATGCCTATAATTGAATACCTCCCCGGCCTTAAATTTTTTGGGGTTTCAGCGTTCCTTTTGAAGGTTAATCAAGAAATAAATAAATTTGGTGTATTTACTGTCTTCTGATTGGTTAAAAGTATTACTTTTATTTTCAATGTTGTTAATTTTTATGGCGACACGCCCACTCTGACGTTGTGTATTCATACACCAACGTGTGTGTACGTTGTTATTGTTAATATAAATAATATAAAAAGTTCTTTGAGCCTTATTTTTGATAGAAATTTATTTATAATGAATAACAATAATTTATTTTGAATTCATTGAACCATAAAATTAATTTTTGACTCTTCACATTTTACATAATCCGCTTCGCGGATTATTCAATGTGAAGAGTCAAAAATTAATTTTATGGTTCAATAAATTCAAAATAAATAATAGCCATTCATTAAATGTTATCTGCACTTTATTTACATTATTCGTTGCACGTAAATATGACGTTTGACTTCGAATTGATTGGCATGGTGGGTGATGTATGCAAAATGCATGGTTGCTTACCACGTGGATGAAATTTTTCTTTTATATTATTAGGATAAAAATATTTTACAAGCAAAATACGATATGTTACGGGAAAAATTAATACCAGTCATCCATGTAAAGTTCCAAAGTCCAAGCCACGTGTCGCTTTTCTCGTAGCAGACTACTTCAGTCGAAGAATCGCTGATCTGATCAAAGTGAAATAATGCTGAGGTACCACAAGGTCCTGCTCCAATTATACAAACTTTCCGTTTACCTTCCATAGTCTTCCTTAAGAAAAATTGACCAACAACAGCAAATAAAATAAAAAAAAAGTTAATCTTATAATAGTAAAAAAATGTTGGCTATTGAGAATTTCTTTGATTACCCTTTCTTGTCCAATTACCGTCTTAGATTTTAAAATACTTCAAGGTACTCTAATTTTAAATCTCTAAACGTTAAAACATTAAATTAGTATTTTTCTTACAGTTTTTTTAATTTAAATATGTTCAATGAATTTTTCGTCAAAATTCATCTGCCTTCTATTGTCGGAGTTTCACAGATATGCTGTCATAAAATTTTACATGTAAGGTAATATACAAAGTGGACATTTATTGCCGATGGTTGAAACGGAAGAGTTCCGTTACACAATGAACACAAATTGTTGAGTTTTCAGTTCATCGAAAGTGCTCACACTAAGTATAAAATACAGTTTGCTATTTATTGTCATATTTAAGTTTAAAACATACTGCAAGCAATGAAATCTATATTAGAGTTTCGTTATATATATATATATACTTAGTAATTTAGTAAAGTAATGCTTCAAATTCGGATAAGCATGGCTTGGGAAAATGTAATGTACAGTATATGCTTTTCATTTTTTGGATATTAAGTTCCTAATTATTTCATTTTAATATATCATTTTCATGTTACCAACTTTAAGCTCCGGATTTAATGTTTTCGACGAGTTACCTACTATATGGTAGGAAAATGCTGGAACTCGTTCATGTATGAGCAAATTAAAGAAGTAAAATCAGTACAATTTTGATGGAAATGTTCTGGTTTTTTTTGTTTTTTATTGTCTATTAACGATACCATTATCATAAAACATTTTTCCCCTCAATTGCACCGATTATGTGTTTGATTTTAATTCATTTGGTTACTCTTACCTTACCCGAGTACCAGGATGTCCTACCACAAAGTAGGTAAATTATATGTTCCTCAGTCAAAAGTGGTTAATATAAGAATAGTCTATTAATTGCAGTGATTATCCTTTTGTTGGCTTAAATACCTTTTAAAAGAAAAGAAAATCATTTAACAATACAACATACTTTTTAACCTATCTGATTGACGTAGACAGATTCCTTCAAATTATATTCTGCAAAAGGATACAAGAGGCTGCTTTAAATTTCAATAAATACACATCGCACCTTTCGTTGAATTAAACATCTAACTAACAAACATGATTTTAAAACAAATCAATGACAATGCAACATACTTTTCAACTTACCTGATTCAATAAATAAGTGTCCTTTATATTCTTTCCGCAGAAATGTTACAAGAGGTTGTTTTGAATTTCCTTAAATACCTATCGCATCTCAACTTTGAACCATTATCCAATACACTATTTTATCTTAGGTCAGTAATGTGTTATTTTGCACTTTACAGACTAGACAGTAATGTTATTTTGCAGTTTATAGACTAGACAAGTAATGTCAGGGCTATATTAATAAATATATAATGCATAACACAGCAACTAATAAGGCCACAGTTGTGTTTGTGTTTCCGTCTGCATTGCAGATAGGATATTTGATGGTCTAAATGCAGAAACAAAAACACGACCTGTGCCACATGTGGAGCGGGATCTGCTTATCCGTCCGGAGCACATTAGAGACCCCCAGTATTTGGTGGGGTTCGTGTTCCTCGGTCTTTAGTTTTCTATGTTTTGTTTTGTGTACTATTTGTTTGTCTGTGTGTCTTTTCTCTTTTAGCTATGGTATTGTCAATTTATTTTCACCTTATGAGTTTGAATGTGCCTCTGGTATCTTCCGCCTCTCTTTTAAAAAAGAAAATAATGATTCTTTAGTGACACTTCATGCATGACTTCATGAAAATACGAAGATGTGGTACGATCGTCAATGATATAATTTCCCACCAGAGACCAAATGATGTAGATGTTAACATTTACATGTATAGGTCACCATACAGCCTTGAAAAAAATGTAGATGAAGATGATGATGAATGGCTTTTTAAAGTCCAACGGCAAATTAAATGCACAATAACATGGGTATGAGATACGAACCATGCTTTGTACTAGCCCGACTTACTGAGCCTAATTTTCACCGTGCTAGCTCACAAGTGAACAGTTAGGAGAAAGGAATGTCATTCTTCCCGGACAAAAAGTAAAATCACAAAAATACTGAACTCCGAGGAAAATTCAAAAAGGAAAGTCCCTAATCAAATCACTACAAAAGTCAATAAGTCTGAAAAGACCAGTTTTTGTCTGAATTTGCATGAATTTTTACTCGACATTCTTAATTTGTCTAAATAATTTTTAAAAATTCTTGACATAGTATGAATTTGTCTAAGAAGGTTCTTGATTTTTCTTGACAAGTGTCTTGACAGTATGAACATTGTCTTAAAATTTCTCGACACTTCCTGTATCATCTGATAAGAGTCTGGATTAGTCTCGACCAATTCTTGACTGTCTTAAATTTGTCTCGATCTGTCTTGACATATTCTTGACATTCTTAATAATGTCTGAATATGTCTCGACATATTCTTGACATTCTAAATAATGTCTGAATATGTCTCGACACATTCTTGACAGTCTTAAATATGTCTTGACACTATCTCAACAGTATAAATTTGGCCTGAAATGTGAACAGACTTATTCTGCACTCTTTATGACATTCTATTGCTGTTATTTACTCCTTTTATTATGGCTAAACTAAACTTTGAAGAATCAAGGATCAATTTGGTATAGTAAGATACCCTTTTGGTGCAACTAAGTTGGAATACCTAAATAATTCCCCATGTAGTTTAATTTTGATTTATTTTAATTAAACATTTAATTAATTGTTTTCACTTGGAATATAAGTCAAAGTTACTAACAAACAGCATTTAGATTTTTGCCATTCGCAAAACTGCCAGTCAAATTTGCTTTACTAAAATAGGTGTCTTATAGGCAGTTTTAAATGTGACCATGTGTCTTTTTGGACCCCATAATTCATCTTTTGGGTTTATGTGGATAAAAAAGAGGAGGGGGCTTTCGTTTAGGTCAAAGAATTTGTTCCCATCTTGATTCAAAACCTTATTCATTTTTAGAACAACCCAAAAACATTTTTATTCAAATTCTAGTGTTGAATTTTATAATTTTTATCAAAATAAATAATTGTGATAACTCCTTCCTGAAAAGAAAACGAATGTTTAGAACTATATTGTGCATGTCTGTTTGAGATCCATTTCATAAGACCAATGATTTCTATAGAAATCATTAATGGAACCCATTATAAATACATTTTTTTATTATTCCTGGAGTAGATAATAATTTTCTTTTAATATTCGAAAATTATTCAATTTGTTTTATGTTAAAATAATTAACTTCATAATTTTGATGAAAAAATCCATTTTAATTCAATTTTTTCATCAAAATGATGATTTTCATTTTCATCTATCAACAAACTTTTGAAATTGTAGTGGCATGTTCGGTCAACTGATAAGTTGTATGGCTGATTACAGGTAAAGCAGTATAATTTCTATTTGACAGTTGCGTGTACTCTTGGGTGTGGAATACCTTAATTTTATGGGGAACATCCTGTCCATGTGTAATACTTGATATATATATTCCAACAGATGACATTACACAAATTTTTCTTCGGTTAAATGAATGATTTGTATATCATCATAATTTGCTATTTATATAAACCACATTTTGGTATAATAATTATTTACCATATCAACATTGAATATTATGAATGTAGAATGAAATATGTCTACAGTATGATTGGTTTTAATCATTTAATTTATAAGATTTAGGAATCAAAATTTGTAATTATTTAAAACCCACATTCAAATTGTTCTATATCAACACACCCTCATTTGAATTATTTTATACTTTAGATTTCATAGCCATATTTGCATTTGAAAAATATTTATATACCCAAATTTTCAATTATTTTACATGCCCAACTTTTATTTTGTTGTAAGAAGAGTGTAACTTGGAACAACAGTATATCATATAAAGAGAAATATAAAGATTAAAGTTATATCATGAATATTGGTCATGATTTGTAAAACTCAGAACTGTCAAGTAAATTTAAGACACAATTCAAAATGTTCAGAATGTGTCAAGCCATACTGAGAAAAAATAAGAATGTCGAGAATATGTCGAGAAATATCAGGACAGTATTCAAATGTCAAGAATTTGTCAAGAAATTTTAAGACCATATTCAGAATGTCGAGAATATGTCGAGTAAATTTCATACAAATTTAATATAAATGAGAATTTGTCAAGAAAAATTAAGACACGAGTCATACTTTTGGAGAATGTCGAGTAAAAGTTCATGCAAATCAAGACAAAAACTGGTCTTTTCAGACTTTTAGACTTTTGTAGTGAATGGCAAAATCAAAAGCTCAAACACATCAAACGAATGGAAAACAACTGTCATATTCCTGACTTGGTACAGGCATTTTCTTATATAGAAAATGGTGGATTGAACCTGGTTTTATAGCTAGCTAAACCTCTCACTTGTATGACAGTCGCATCAAACTCCATTATATTGACAACGATGCGTGAACAAAACAAACAGACACAATAGGTAAAAATGTCAAAAATAGGGGTACAGCAGTCAACATTGTGTTATCATCTTTATCACTATAAAAACAAACAAATGTAACGATGAAGCACAAAAAGGCATACATCAAATTTAACATCCTAATTTTGCTTTTTTAATTATACGATTTTATTTATCTATGTAAAATCCACCCATAAAGGATGGAAGGTTTTAAGTACTGGCGTAAAATCGCGCGTTGGAAATTCGCACAGGTAGACATGAAATAATTTTGTCGTTCAAAGTATGACGGGATACATAAGTATAGAGTCACGTCAACTGGATATCACAAAAAAAACAGACTTCACAGTAAAAGTAATATTAAAAAATAAAATAATTATGTCGTTCAAAGTATGACGGGATACATAAGTACAGAGTCACATCAAATGTATATCACAAAAAAACAGACTTAACAGTAAAAGTAATATTAATAAATAAAATGATTTTGTCGTTCAAAGTATTACGGGATACATAAGTACAGAGTCACGTCAAATGGATAACTCAAAAAACAGACTTAACAGTAAAAGTAATATTGATAAAGACAAATAAAAGAATACCATAACACGTTATTAAGATGATAAATGAAGTCAATACGCAGAATATATACTTCAAGACCATCGTGTAATATTTGTGAAGTTGATACGGAATATTTATCAACAAAGTCTTGGTACCTTCCGTTGAACTTTTTTAGAAAAAGGACGAGACGTTCTTTGACATACCCCTGGTTCATCAACTTTCTGCTCAGACACTGGTGACGTTTAACAAAGTCTGAGTAGGAGCTGCAAGCTCTTGAATACCGAATAAGTTGGGAAATGTATATCCCATATGCAGGTGAAGTTGGTATATTGCTACTAAGGTGGGGGAAATTGATAATTGCAAAATTTAAATCGTCTCGTTTGTCATAGATTCTGGTACTGAGATGACTGTGTATGTCAAATTCGAGGTATAAGTCTAAAAATGAGGCGGAGGAAGCCGTGTCTGTTGTTTCTTTAATTTCTAGTTCTGGTGGATATATTAATGGAACCCAGTCAGAAAAGTTCGGATTGTTAATGGAAAGAACATCATCAATATATCTGAAAGTGAAATTAAATAACCTGGCTTCTTTGATCTTCTTGTTTTTGACAAGTGTCTGAAGGAACTCCGATTCATATGAAAATAAGAAGAGGTCGGCAAGGAGAGGCGCACAGTTCGTTCCCATAGGAATGCCGACAATTTGTTGAAAAAGTCTACCTCCAAATTCAACAAATATGTTGTCAATAAGAAACTCCAGCATACTGATCACCTGTTCCTCTGTGTAGCATGTTTTATCCTTTTGTTCACTATTAACAAAATATGCCTTATAGTATCCCAAAGTAATAAAATTATAGCGTATGCTACCATTTTTATGTTGAAAAGCGTTGTGGATTATTTCTTTTAGACGGTTTTTCAATTTCACATGGGGAATGGTGGTATACAAGGTTGAAAAATCAAAAGTTTTGATAGAACTAATTTCAGAAAAAGACCGAGATTTAAAATTATCCAGAAGTTCTTTAGAGTTTTAAAGAATCCACATATTGTTAATACCACTACGCGAGTAAACAGTTTCACAGTATTTCTAAAGACCCTCTTTCACTGCGGACAAAATTTTAGTCAATCTAATGGACAATTCTTTAGTTGAACATGCAGATGAGCCGGCAATGTACCGTTGTTTGTACGGAATTTTGTGAAGTTTAGGTATCCAATACAAACAAGGTAAGTCCTCCGATTTGTTGTTCAATGCAATGTTCATTGAAGCTATGAAGGACTTATGATTCGCCAAAATCTCATCCTTGTCAAATGATATATTTTTGTATGTGGGATTACCTGAGTGCTCATTTATTCCTAATTCTTTTACAAGACACTCGTAGTAATATGATTTACATGCAAAGACAATATTATTTGAAGCTTTGTCCGCAGGAACAACAACATACTTATCATGAAGAGATGATAGACATTTCACAGCCTCTTTGTCTCTGAAAACGGACTTTGGTCGATAATTTACACAGTTTTTCAACTTATGAATGCGACGTTTTATCAGAGACCTGATTGTTTTGACCCATTCTGACAAAGTGTCCAGTTGAACTCCTTCTCGTTTAGCCCATGCTCTGGCGTAGTCCATAATTATTTTGAAGTTATGGTTCCAATTGATGTGCTGGGGTTCTCTAAACTAAGGACCATGAGAAATCACCTTTCGGAGATTTTCATGTTGAATTATGTTTAGATCCCCAGTAATAACATGGCCAGAGGGGCTGTAATTGTAAGCTAGGCGAGTGGGAACAGTCACATGTCAGAGGGTTTTTAGGTATTGTTCTAAATCAAGGTCCTGTTTTCGGACTCCGATTCGACCAGTTTTTGTTTGTATTCCTCAATGCCGCGTGTTTAGTGAAAAAGCAGTAAATACTAATGTTTATGCTATGGTTTGATTCGGCCAGGGTTTGAACCTACGTCCTCACGCAATAGAGCGAGTACGCTACCAAGAGACCGCCGTTTCGGTATTTCAACAACAAGCAAAAACTCATAACGTGTAATAAGCTTTAAAAGGCCTTATAGCTTACTGTTCGGTGTGAGCCAAAGCTCCGTGTTGAAGACCGTACTTTGACCTATAATGGTTTACTTTTATAAATTTTGACTTGGATGGAGAGTTGTCTCATTGGCACTCATACCACATCTTCTTATATCTACTTAACATGACAGAATGTACAACAATTCAAACAAGTCAACCAACGGTCTGATTTATTATAAATAAATAAGCGAAAACAACTATGACAAACAGCAACCAAAGACTACAACGGAATTACAGTTACCTTACACGTCAACTGTGTTGAACATATCATAAACCGGGATAAAAAAAAAACAATGCAACATCGTTTGTAACGTTCATTTTGATTGGATAACGTCACTAATTTTCATAGCATCAATTCTCAACTGATGCTATGAAAACATATGCGGAAGCGCAAGCGGCGGATGACAGATTTTAAATGTAAGATTTCACGTTGTTTTCTGTCAGTTTCATACGAATGGAGATAACAGTATTGTATTTAAAGCTCCGGCGGCATTAATTGGTGATTTGATGATCGCAAATACCCGTTTACGAATTGTAAACAGCTCATGTTTTCCTCTACAGAGCCGGAATATATAATCTTGCATTCGTCTGTAAATCTTGAATTATTTCCGTTCTATTACCATGTTGAAAATGTTGTAAAATGTTCTCTAGAATAAAGCCCATTGATAGATTTGTTATCTCTGCCGATGCTTGGATCCGGCTTCATTACCTCTGAATACTGTTAGATTGATATTTTGTGTATTTTATACTGATGGTTATTGTTTTTGTGCTTCGTGCCAATCGGATGAGTTCAGCCATTTCAATCTGATTTTGACGGTTTACTTATTTTAGTATTTATTTATCGATATAGCTGTTTGTTAATATTTTTGGCTTACTTTATACAAGTGCAAACTATGTTCTTTAATTTAACATGTTAATATATGTTTTTATAAAATTACAAACAAATGATAAAAAAAATTAAACAAGTTTATCTTTCATGCCGGCAGTTACAAATCATATTAAAATATGAAAGTTTTGTCCCCTAAATTTCAACTTAACGCTCGAATCCCGCATGTCATATTTCATTAAAACATTTACCTTTTTAGGAAATATTTTCTCCAAGCTGATATTGACTACATACAATAGTTTGTGTGTAGTTTAAAAACTGTTAGGATTGGTATTATTTATAGAATAACTTATCGAAGAATTCAAATAGAGAAAAAAATTCAATGAGAGACCGAACAACACATTAATTCACGAATGCGCGTAGCGCATGCGTTAATTATCATTGTTGTTCGGTCGCGAGTTGAATATTTTTCGATATTTGAATTCTTTGATTAGTTATTCTTTTTATTACATTGGCAAATGGCTTTTTTTTATGAAATTAAAGTAGAACTGTAAGGAACTATATCTTTTTCTACGCATTCACAATTTGTTTTGATCCGACGTTATCGACGTCTTGACAACGCCTATTGTTGTATGACGTCAGAGGTGAGAAATAACCACGGTTATTTCACATGTGAAATTATCGGTTTCTATTTTTCTGGAAATCTATGTAATTCATTGCAATCAATGAAATAATTACTTTTAATTTGACAACAAGCGTGATTGTAGTGGATTCGTGAATTAACTGATAAATTAAATTACAAAGAACTTTTTGGTTTTCCACTCATTTTTTCATTTTCACGAGAACTTCTGGGAAAAAAAGGCTTTTGATTAAAAATATCTTATTTATATAACTCTTTTTTTTTTTTTTTTTTTTTTTTTTTTGGTTGTTGCACAGCGCGAATATTTCACGACAGACCAGATAATACAATTCATATCATATGTTTTCGAAAGGGACATAATTTAGCCTTTTGTGACATGTGTAAGGTGCATTAAAAATAATTCTTATGGTAAATGTCACTCCACTTTTCAACTATTACTTTATCAATGATCATTAACTCGAACTGAGAACAGTGTGTGTGACAATTATACGATATATAATTTGGTCTCATACAAATTGCTAGCATACGTGAATAAGTTTATAACCTACTTTTTGTTGGTCGAAAACTAGATCAGATTTTCGATGAAAAGTATGATATATATGCCGCCATTAATTTATTCACGTGTGATATTCATGTATTACAGTATATTTGTTCCTTAAAATTGATTAACCAAATACTTTATGCAGCAGTATGCACCCTGATGTCTGCTAAATACGGGGAAAATATCATATGCATATGTAACGTACTTCGAATTTGTCATGATGTTAGAAAAAGGTTTATGTTTAGGCACTTTCAAAAAAGATACCAAGGAGACAGTCGAAAAAAAAACGTCGACATAAAACACAGCATTCCAAAAGGAAAACAGTCCATAAAACGCTACACAGGGCATTTCAACACCAAAACCCGGGGATATAATGATATAATCAGATGATCCGGTATGGAAATCAGGTTCCTGCTCCACTTGTGTCACCATCGTATATATAGTTCTTGGGAATGTATAAATTCCGTTTTAATTACCAATCGGTGATGTCAAAATAGACAACTTTCGAGTTCGTCGCATTTCCGTTAAAAACTTTGATTTTAGTAAACATCTTTTGTGCGTATAGGGACATCGTCACTTCCTTTCCATGTTGAGTGAGTGGTTGAAAAAATATGATGCTATATTGAACTAATTATTCGGTAAATCAAAATCCTATAATTGCTCATCAGCACTGCCGTTATTAAGGAATTGCGATTTGGAACCTACGGAACAAACAATATTTCTAGTTTATCATGCATAATGCATATCACGAAGGCGTTTCATGAACTTTGCATAGTGCAGGGATACATGCGATCCCCTTCATCTGGTAATGACATCATAAAGGCGTGCATAATTGACGAACTTTTCCGGGTAAGGACGTAACTCGAAAGCAGTCCATTGGAAGAGAGCTGCGACAATGCTGCCACACAGAACTTGAAAGTTCACAATGAAAAATTGAACTTACCGTTATAGAAAAATAAGAAGACGTGGTATGATTGCAAATGAGACAACTGTTCACAAAAGTTCTAAGCCGACCCTTAATTCAAGTCGTGATTTGAAGCATAACAGTTTCAAAGTCAATAAGAAACTGTAGTTTCGTGTATGCCTATGGCTCCAATTGTCAGGGATCAAAAAGTATATTTTCGGGGATCAGGAACATGTTAAAACTTTATTTTCGTGAATACGTGATTTCGTGGTTTGGCCAAAGTCTGCTTTAAATATGCTTTATGTACTGTGTTATACACTTTTTTTTAACACATACGAACATTTTATTCCTAAATATTTCCTGTATACAATTACCTTAGTCGTTCAGGTAACAGACTGAGGGTCACTGTTTACAAAATGACTATCTATCCAGTGGTAATTGAAGGCTAAAAATGTAGTCCACTTTTTACCTTGGATTTACAATTATTTTCAAAAATATATCCACATAATGTAAGAAGCATCTAAAAGTTCTATACCATAAAGTAGCACTCCACAGTTAGAAAATAAAATTAAAATTGACCCACAAAATGTTTAATCATCTTCCATTCCTGGCTTTCTAATACATTTAGTCAACTGTTTGTGTCATACATGTCCATATGCATGTAATCAGTATCTTCCATAGATTTGATTTTCAAAAGATAAAATGGTGAAATATTATTCCTTTTTTGTGTATCCATGGCAACATTCTGCATTTGTTTACCATAAAATATTGCAAAAGGGGCATGAAAATGTCACATATTCCCCCAAAATTTGGTTCAAACTAGAATTTCAATGCCTTTGAGTGATACGTTTTCTGAAACTGTTGACATTAATCTACAAAATGATCAAATAAAACATTGGGTGTCTTTCGCCACATTTTTTCGTAAAATTTAATAAAAAGTTGGAAAAAAACATTACAATAATTGTCGGACCAATGTTTGGTATGGATATGAAAATACGGACTGTCATACAGAAAACAGCCCATAAAACATACATAACACAATCTTGATGTACCTATAAACCCACTTTGAAGGCTATTTTAATCTTCAGCTATCCAAAAATGAATTTTATTGCACTCTAGCTCTCTTATTTGAAAAATCCACAGGGACCAAAATGCGAAACTACACACCTAACTGTGGTGTGCTACCTTAATTTCAACATAGTAAGTAAATAAGATACCCACACAAAATATGTGCATTTGCTGCAATATACATGATACATGTAGGCTAACACTTTTTATGATTTTTTTATGTGTGTATATATTGATAAAATCGATATTCTTATACAATAAACTATAAAAAATATTAACTTTGTCTCAAATTAATACTATATTTATTGTCCAAATTTTCATTATCACCGACTTCAATTTTGTTTTATCTATGATGTCAATGCCTTTCAATTGAAGAACAAATTTTAGATTTTTTTTCAAGTTATGTTTCCAGATATTATAAATATCTTGAGGTGCTTTTGGCGTTTTGTTATATTTTATTGAATTCCTAATTTTCCATACAGTCCATTTAGAATAAGTTATAATTGTGTTTAGAAAATTCTCATATTTGAGTATTCCTGTGTTTATACCTAACAGCATGTCCTTTTCAACAATAGGATTACTTATTCCTATGTTTGATTTGATAAGTATTTCTTGGAGCTTGTTTAAAATTAACTGCGATGTACTACAAGTGAAAAATAAGTGTTGCAGGGTTTCTATGTTGTTGTCATTTTGACAAATGTGGCATTTTCCATTTGATATCTTCATTTTTTTAATCTTTCTTCAGTATATAATATATTGTGCACGGATCTCCATTGAAATTCTTTTACTTTATTTTTAATTTTCAACTGTGTCTTGGTGTTTTGTACATCTAACATTAACGGATTTATTTTGATGTTCCTGTTATGGTTTCGGTTGGATAATCTGTTATGTCTTATCGTTTGTAGTCCAAATAATTATAAAATTGCCTTTCCATACCATCATTAGCATGTAAATTTTTTTGACGAATATTGTGAAAATAATTGTATAAAGTTCGAGATTTCATGTTAGTTACGTAAGCTCGTCACTGTTTTTGATATCCTATGGTGTTTTTCTTTGATGGAATATGTTCGTGGTTGTTCTGTGGTTTGCATGTTGTGTCGACTATTATATTATTTGTTTGTACGTTTCTCCGTTTTGAATGTTCTTGCGTGTGTTTGTGCTGTATTTCTGTCACGTAGTGTTTTAGCGATATTTTTTAACATTTTCATAAAGCGGGAGGTTTGGCATGCCATGAAACCAGGTTCAACCCACCATTTTTCTTAAAATGTCCTGTTCCAAGTCAGGAATATGGCAGTTATTATCAAATAGTTCGTTTCTATGTGTGTTGGCGTTTGTTTTTGTTGCACTTCGGTTTTCCTGTTGGTCATTTGTTTTCCTCTTATAGTTGATGTGTTTCCCTCGGTTTTGGTTTGTAACCCGGATTTGTTTTCTCTCAATCGATTTATGACTTTTGAACACCGGTATACTACTGTTGCCTTTATTAATCCCGACAACATATTTTTCCAAAGTATATTGTTTCCAAATATTTCCTCCCACTTAATTTGACATTTTGGAGATACATCTTTATTTAATAACGTACGAATATATTTGAGTTTTAACTTTGATGGTTTTATTGTTTAGTTGTTTAGGTTTATAATCTCAAGGTCATTTGATATCTTTAATTTCATTTCATTATGCAAAATCTGGTTTCCACAAGATTTCAAAACTTGCACGAAATCTTTAGGAATTGCCTGTTTAATTTTAGAAAATTCGGAAATACAATTTCTGTGTTATTCACTTAAATTTATGGTTCATCCATACCAAATGAAGACACGAAAATTATAACCTACGAATAAGAAGGAATCCACAGTTGGTCGAATAAAAACAAGTCTACAACTGTTGATTTTGAAGCCAGCACTTTTGCATTAACTTAAATAAGGAAAAAATATAAATAATTCTAATGCAATTATTTTGTATCAATGTTTCTGATTAGATGACAATAAGCGTAAAATTCTCTATCTCCCTGTCTGTAACTAAGGAAGCCGACATTTTGAATTCCGGAATGTATTGACATGTAATTTCTCCAATAGTAAGCAAAAAACTCACATTTTGCACCTAGAAATCTTCTTTTTATCAAATTTTATTACATTCTGAAGCAAACAAGAAGCTAGAAAACGCCCGGCGTTTACGTTTGATGCCGAAAGCATACCTATGACGTCACCTAGTTATGGCGCCAAAGAAGATAACATCATTTCGCGGAATTTTCGTTTAATGGAAATTTTACACTTAGATAATGACTTGAATTGAATGATTTGTTTATTTTGCATTAGAATAGAAATAACTGTATTGTATTTGAAGCTTTGCGGACGTCCATCGGTAGTTTTACTGTCGCAAATATCCGTTTACCTGTCTCCGCTACGCGTCGCTAGGTAAACTAAATTTGCGACAGTAAAACTACAGATGGACGTCCGCATAACTTTAAGTACAATACAGTTATCTCTAAATTTGATCAATAAAAGCTGTATATACATACAACATGTTGTATGAAGGATATAAATGCACAAACAATGTAGGCAGCCAACTATTCTATGCAAATAAAAGCTGTATACACATTTAACTTGATGTATGAAGGATACAAATGCATAAACCATGTAGGCAACCTACTATTCTATGCCAATAAAATCTGTATACACATTTAACTTGATGTATGAAGGATATAAATGCACGAACAATGTAAGCAGTCAATTATTCTACGCAAATAAAAGCTGTATAAACATTTAACTTGATGTATGAAGGATGCAAATGCACAAACAATGTAGCGGCCAACTATTCTATGCAAATAAAAGCTGTATACACATTTAACTTGATGTATGAAGGATACAAATGCATAAACAATGTAGGCAGCCAACTGGTCTATGCAAATAAAATCTGTATACACCTTAAACTTGATGTATGAAGGATATAAATGCACAAACAATGTAAGCATTCAACTATTCTATGCAAATAAAAGCTGTATACACATTTAACTTGATGTATGAAGGATACAAATGCACAAACAATGTAGGCAGCCAACTATTCTATGCAAATAAAAGCTTATACACATTTAACTTGATGTATGAAGGATACAAGTGCACAAACAATGTAGCGGCCAACTTTTCTATGCAAATAAAAGCTGTATACACATTTAACTTGATGTATGAAGGATAAAAATGCACAAACAATGTAGGCAGTCAATTATTCTATGCAAATAAAAGCTGAGGCAGCCAACTATTCTGTGCAAATAAATGCTGTTTAAACATTTAACTTGATGTATGAAGGATACAAATGCACAGACAATGTAGGCAGCCAACTATTTTATACAAATAAAAGTTGTATACACATTTAACTTGATGTATGAAGGATACAAGTGCACAAACGATGTAGCGGCCAACTATTCTGTGCAAATAAAAGCTTATACACATTTAACTTGATGTATGAAGGATACAAGTGCACAAACAATGTAGCGGCCAACTTTTCTATGCAAATAAAAGCTGTATACACATTTAACTTGATGTATGAAGGATACAAATGCACAAACAATGTAGGCAGTCAACTTTTATATGCAAATAAAAGTTGTATACACATTTAACTTGATGGATGAAGGATACAAATGCATAAACAATGTAGGCAGTCAACTAGTCTATGCAAATAAAAGCTGTTTACTAATTTAATTTGATGTATGAAGGATACAAATGCACAAACAATGTAGGCAGTCAATTATTCTATGCAAATAAAAGCTGTATACACATTTAACTTAATGTATGAAGGATACAAATGCATAAACCATGTAGGCAGCCAACTATTCTATACAAATAAAAGCTAAAGCAGTCAACTATTCTGTGCAAATAAATGCTGTTTACACATTTAACTTGATGAATGAAAAGGATAGAATGCACAAACAATGTAAGCAGCCAAATGTTTTGTACAAATAAATGCTGTATACACAATTAACTTGATGTATGAAGGATACAAATGCACAAACAATGTAGGCAGCCAACTATTCTATGCAAATAAAAGCTGTATACACATTTTACGTGATGTATGAAGGATACAAATGCACATACAATTTAAGCAGCCAACAATTCTATGCAAATGAAACTGTCTACACATTTAACTTCATGTATGAAGGATACAAATGCACAAACAATATAGGCAGCTAACTATTCTATGCAAATAAAAGCTGTTTACACGTTTAACTTGATGTATGAAGGATACAAATGCACAAACAATGTAGGCAGCCAACTAGTCTATTCAAATAAAAGCTGTTTACACATTTAACTTGATGAATGAAAAGTATAAAATGCACAAACAATGTAGGCAGCCAAATGTTTTGTACAAATAAATGCTGTGTACACAATTAACTTGATGTATAAAGGATACAAATGCACAAACAAAGTAGGAAGCCAACTATTCCATGCAAATAAAAGCTGTATACACATTTTACGAGATGTATGAAGGATACAAATGCACAAACAATGTAGGCAGTAAATTATTCTATGCAAATAAAAGCTGTATACACATTTAACTTAATGTATGAAGGATACAAATGCATAAACCATGTAGGCAGCCAACTATTCTATGCAAATAAAAGCTGAGGCAGCCAACTATTCTGTGCAAATAAATGCCGTTTACACATTTAACTTGATATATGAAGGATACAAATGCACAAACAATGTAGGCAGCTAAATGTTTTGTACAAATAAAAGCTGTTTACATTTAACTTGATGAATGAAAAGGATAGAATGCACAAACAATGTAGGCAGCCAAATGTTTTGTACAAATAAATGCTGTATACAGAATTAACTTGATGTATGAAGGATACAAATGCACAAACAATGTAGGCAGCCAACTATTCTATGCAAATAAAAGCTGTATACACATTTTACGTGATGTATGAAGGATACAAATGCACATACAATGTAGGCAGCCAACTATTATATGCAAATAAAAGCTGTCTACACATTTAACTTGATGTATGAAGGATACAAATGCACAAATAATGTAGGCAGCTAACTATTCTATGCAAATAAAAGCTGTTTACACATTTAACTTGATGAATGAAAAGTATAGAATGCACAAACAATGTAGGCAGCCAAATGTTTTGTACAAATAAATGCTGTATACACAATTAACTTGATGTATGAAGGATACAAATGCACAAACAAAGTAGGCAGCCAACTATTCTATGCAAATAAAAGCTGTATACACATTTTACGTGATGTATGAAGGATACAAACGCACATACAATTTAGGTAGCCAACTATTCTATGCAAATGAAAGCTGTTTTCACATTTAACTTGATGTATGAAGAATACAAATGCACAAACAATGTTACGTAGGCAGCCAACTATTCTATGCAAATAGAAGCTGTATACACAGCTGTATACATTACAAGATGTTTCGAACATCTACTTAGACCAATTAGAATAAACTAATTGACCATTGCCATGTCCATCGTCAGGAGCCCAGGCCATTGCATGAATTGCATGGTGACACATATTTTAATAGAAAATGAAAGGATATGGAGTAAATGTACATGGGACAAAATCGCACACAATACATAGAAAACATAGAAAATTATCAATGAACAGGGCTTTTATTCCTGTTATTCATCTTAAGTATTGTAATTTTTTATAAGGGGCTCGGCACCTCGTGATCTGTTTGACTAATACTTTTCTATACTATTTTAATTTTTTTCCATGTTTATCAATTTAACAAAAATAGTATATAATATATTTCCATAATTTGCATTATGTTAATTACCATGTTGCAGATATTGTTGTGTCTTTCAAGTTTGTATGCCTACGGAAAGCGAAAAGATGTCTTTTATCAAATAAAAGTTTTTCCCTTTTCGTCATCTTTTAATTTATCCGAGTATTTAAAAATACTGTTCTTTATGTGTGTTTTCTGTCTTGAAAACACTGTGGAGAATACCAAGGGGGATGGCTGTAATACAAATTTTGGTTTTACCATTAATGTGACATTTCTTTGTTTTGCAGTCACTTCCTGTATAACAGTTTTAATTTCGTTCTTTTTATATCCCCTTTTAATATGGCGTTCTGAAAATAACGCGTATTGTGTTTGAGAATCTACTGGATTGTTCGTACATCTCTTAAAGCAAAGCATTTCTTCTTTAATTATGCCTCTGAAAGTAAAGGATGGATGGCATGAGAACCTCATTAAGTACTGATAATTTTCAGTTTTTTTCCGGAATGTCGTGAGGTGTAAGATTCCTGTTTCCCTAAATCGTGGGCCTTTGAATACTAACACATCTAAAAACTGCATTTTAGTTTGTGATTTCTCGCATGTAAATTTTATAAGTGCTATTTCATCATCTGTACCTTCATTATAATTTTTTTTAAAAAGCAATCGTCCCGAAACATATACAGCCTCGATATTTTCTGTTTATGTTGGAAATTCCTTAAAATACTATTTAAGACTTTATAAAACCTCAGATCGGTAATTTCAGGCGATAAACTTTTTCCCATTGGAACACCAGTTGAAGTTTTGTAAAATTTATCATTGACCATAAATTTTATGAATACATCGTTGTCAAAGCCTATCCCAGCCCTCCAACTCCATAGATCACAAGGTGTCTTGAACATCTATTTAGATATCATATTGGACATGCAAAAACGTACATATAAGTACAAATCATGTTATTAAAAGTTTTATCATATATTTAGAGCGAATGACTTCCATATTTTCCGTCATGGTGCTATGCGTGCTCACATTAAAACTTGATCAACTGCTTCCGGTTATCATCGCATGCCTTTCCATGACTTAATTGCATCGCAATTCGACGTCACTCGGCAAATTCCTGATAACACACTTCAATTGTATGTTTTCAGTGAAAACACAACAAAGAAGGTTATAAAAAAACAAATATTAGGAAACAGAAAATATATTTTGAGTTATACAAAACAAATCATACAATTAAATATAAAATGTATTTTTTCCAAGTCTTAAAAAAAATTCTTGAATGTATTTTTAATGCTAAAGTATATGATAAAAAGACCTGAAATTTTTCTTGAAAACTTAAAAGTATCAATACAACTGTTATTTATATCCATTGTTAAAGTATAGGATTTAAAGATCATAACATGTCATTTTTCATATCAGATGTTTAATTAGTCCTCGGTTACTATCAGCCCTGAAGCTTTCAGGTAATGAACTGATAAAACATCTGATATATAAAAAAAAATGCCATGTAATAATCTGTTATTATTTTTAGTATGCTAAGTTATACAATAACATTTATATTCATCATGTCTATATTTATATGTGATGCACTGTTAATGAGTTGTTAGATTAGTGTCTAACGTAAACTGTTCTTTTCTTTATACATGAATTAATAAATGACGATACCACACATATTTACTTCTTTCAATAAGTTTCTACCATATTAATGCACCCGAATCGAAACGGATAATATCAGCACATATAAGAACATGTTAATGCAATGATTTTAGCAGAATATCAAATGCTAGTTCTCTTTTCATCAAAGACGAAAAGACAAAACAATTGTAATTGGTGTTTAATGTATACATTCGGAACATAAGTGTTGGAATCTCGATTGTGAACACATTTATTGTGTGTTTAATTTTTACCACCATTTGTCTAGAAAGGTGAAGAGTGGTATATGAGCACGTTAAACTTTTTGATATAACATTTGGTGTCTGAACCATGTCAGACTTTATGAATCAAGTGTTTGTCGGTGTTGCTTGTCTTTGAATGTAGTCTTATTTGGAAATCAATGGTTGGTGCTGTCTGTTTTAATCTATATATAGCTGGAAACTCATAAGTCAGGGATTTCGTTATCATAAAACTACTTAAAACCATTACTAAATCTTTCATGGAACAAACAATCTTTTTTTGGAAGTTTCGTTGTCAGAGTACTGAACAGTGGTTTAGACATAATATGTATTGCTATCTAGATGTTAAGCCTTTTAGCCCTACATCCTGTCGATAACTATACAAAAATTTGAAATTGCGTAAGTTCACATATTGTTAAAAAAAAGTAAAATCACAAAAATAGCGAACTCCAAGGAAAATTCAAAACGGAAAGTCCCTTGACAAATGACAAAATCAAAAGCTCAAACACATTTAACGAATGGATAACAACTGTCATATTCCTGACTTGGTACAGGCATTTTCTTATGTAGAAAATGGTGGATTAAAATACTGTTAATATGAATCGTCTTTCCACTTAATCTGTTGAAACTGTACTTATTGATATTCTGTCTTGGAAAACATGAATTATTAGTAGTTGGTGTTATGCTTTGACTACCATTATGAGTAACATTTGGTTGGTGCTTTATATCTCTTGTCTTTTTATTTCTGTTTGTATAGATATGATGAGTCAACCATTTTTTCAATTGATTTTAATAGTTTATTATGGTTTGTGAAGTTGTCATACTCTGTAAGGTTAGGTTGTTCTCTAACACACACATCTAACCCCGAAGCATGGTTATGTACTTGTTCCAATTCTGTTATACAGATACAATGGATAAGTGTTGATTCTTGAGAAAGAAACCATGAGTCCGGAGGGCGAATGGTTTGTTTTTCGTGAATCAACGCTTATCAATTGTATCTATAACTAAAACTATTGTGTTAATGTCTTTTCAAAATTAAAGCCTTTTCTTAATTAGAAGGTATTGTAAGTGAGTTTAAATAACCGTGTTATCGTGTCCAATGATGCATTAATAAATCTAATATCACAATTAAATGGTTAAAAAATACAAATATAACACAACACGTCTGCCTTAAAGATCTTCAAATTATCAGGCATCTGAATATTATCTGTTTTTACACAATAAAACGTATTGGAACTTGTTTCTAATAAAATTGAGAATGGAAATAGGAATTGTGTCAAAGAGACAATAACCCGACCAAAGAGCACATATAAAGTATATATAATAAGTATGTTACCAAAATTTTCAACAAGAAGCCTATTTCTAGGCACATCACGATTTTCTCGCATAGGAATTTGCGAATAAACATTTGTAAAATTATGAAGTAAAACAGATGAAATCATTCCATATTAATTTTATAAAACAAAAATGGGCAAATAGAAAGTAATCATTTTCGTTTCAAATATGTGAAATAGCCAATAATAATCCAAAAATAAACGTAAAACTCGCTATCATTACAAATATATCCACAATAACGTACAAAACAAAAAAAAACAGGAAAACTACAGAATAGGGACAACAAAGAGAATACAGGGATTCGAACCTAAACCGACAAGTCACTACCTTTAACTCATTGGTCTTAACCATGTTAATTAACCTCGCGGCTACCGACTTATACTATACGTTTGCCTATTATGTATCTATAAATGTATAGCCGTGTGTGTCCGTTGTACCGATGTATATCATATATTCATTTATATATATATATAATACATTTAAATCGTCACCCGTTGGTAGCCGAGAGGTTTCGTCGATATGTTGATGTCAGTAACACATAACAGATTTCAAGGACGTGTTCGATTCCCAGTGAAGCTGTATAGAAATTACAAAAAAATCAAGGTAAGTTTTAAATTAATTCCATTAGTGAACAGAGATCCGTAAATATTAATCAAAGGTACCAGGCTTATAATTTGATACGCCAGACGCGCGTTTCGTCTACATAAGACTCATCAGTGACGCTCAGATCAAAATAGTTAGAAAGCCAAACAAGTAAAAGTTGAAGAGCATTGATGACCCAAAATTCCAAAAGTTGTGCCAAATACGGCTAAGGTAATCTATGCCTGAGATAAGAAAATCCTTAGTGTTTCTAATAATTAATACTTTTGTAAACAGTAAATGAGCCAATTCAAACTTAATGAAATTAGGCACACAAAGTAAACGATTGAATATAATTTGGTGAGTCTATTTCAGCGACGGATTCATGGACGACATCAAAGTATATGTAAGAGAATGATTATCCCTTTCTTCATGACTAAGTACGAGCGTTAGTGAGTACTTATCATGAAGTAAGGATTATCATTCTCTTACAAACTTAGAATATTTTAAAGTGCTTAAGGCTCAAATGATCTCTTGATTGGTTGTATTTAAGAATTAGTTTCATTGTCAGTGCAATGTTTATAATTAATGCACGACTTCCTTTTTAGGCATTTCATTTATGGATTAGTTTTGGTGATGTAAGGACTTTCTAATCATTTGGGAAATATTTTTTTTTTTTAAATGTGTTTTGAATATTAGGTGACACAATAGAACAAAGAAAATGTAGGAATTATATGTGTTTCCTGACTGTGAGTATGAATGTTAATCGTGTAATATTTTAATGAGGAACTATCCTTTTTTTAATTTACAGTTAAAATCAATTGATTCATTTGCGTTACAACTAAATTTTATTTAACAGCCAATATTTTGCTCCAGCTTTTTTTTTTCTTTTATTTTTATCAGAATATTGAAAATTACTATTATTCCCAACCGCTGATTTCGAGAACAAAGTTTTGGAAAGCTAAAGGTTAAGCTATTTTGTTTTATTATCTTAAAGCTTCTTTTTTTTTTTTTTTTTCTTTTTTTTGCAAATGCTTTTATATTCATTGATATTTTTAACTATTTAGTAACTTGAAGTTATTAATATTTTCATAATAACATTCACGGTACCAATTTTACTGTACAGTAACCTACATTTTGTTTCGAGTTTTTTGTTTGTTTCACTATCCAAGTCTTAGTCAGTTTCAATCACTGTGATAAATCCTTCCAATCTGATAAATGTGCTTCTGGGCAGTTGTAACTCATTTATAGAAACTCTTTGTTTTGAACTGTAAATAGACCCAAATAATAAGATAATCCCTTAATAAGAACATGATTTACATTCATTCTTCATATTAATACACCGTCAAAATTTCATGTTTGGTTAAATTTCTTCAAAATACTGGTCTGGTCATCTGTTTTGTATATTGCCCTTTCATACTATTTTAAACTGCTAGGTTTTCTTACAAATATTTCGATGTGCCCCGTGCTGTCTATTATTTGTTGTTTAGTTTTATATGTATTGTCTATCATTTGTTGTTTCGAAATTATTGGTCTTTTGTTGGGCAATGTATGACAAATATATGTTCAAAAACCTCGCCCGTAATTATAAATTATGTAATTCATTGACTGCTCCCGATATGTGTAACTTCAAGGCATATTTTAGCGGCGATCGATGTCTTTCAAAATTACTTTATTTTTATCAATAGTACCGCTTAAGTCAACGCTAGGGGCCGTCTTGACCTTGTTGTAGGGTATGAATGATTTGTTCATTGTTGAAGACCCTACATCAACTGTCAAGATGAAGAACAGGAATAAAAGCCCTGTTCATTGATAATTTTCTATGTTTTCTATGTATTGTGTGCGATTTTGTCCAATGTACATTTACTTCATATCCTTTCATTTTCTATCTATTCACAATTAAGAGATATCAAATCGTACAATTTCATTGGTCGAGAGCACTTTGCTATATTCTAAAGTTCAATGTAGGATGAAAAACTTAATTCACAGTTTTTTTTTTCACAAAATTGATTGACCAATATAGGCACATGCTTTTAGAGTATACTTTTTGTATCATGGGTCCTGTTTTCCTCAACAATGTACGTTTGTTCTGTATATTGACTTGGACATTACTTTAAAAAAATATTGGAAAAAAGTGATGTGTATTTTAAGTATGCCTGAAAAAGGCACTGTTAAATTATTATTTTATAAACACTACATTCAGCATGGATTCTGCATTTTTCAGCCGCCGACTATTGGCATGGATAAATAGTGGGTTTATGGTTTTGATTGTTTTTGTTTCTTTTCTCAAATGAATATATAACAGTTCATTGTTTCTTATAAAAATAGCTTTAAAATAAACCCCAAATGAATGTAGTGAATGGGATGTCATCTATGTAATTTCTATTCAATGAATGATGTTTAGTGTTGATCACTGTCATAGTTTTCTACTATCTCAAAAAATTCTATATATAAACTTTCAAATTTTAATTTTTTTTTTTTTTTTTTTTTTTATATTTCAGTTTGCATTTTAATAGTTCAATTATTAACACAATTCAAAGAAAGTTTTATAGTTTGTTTTTAGAATGCCACCATGCCGTGTGGACCAAAAAATCTCTGTTGATTTGTATATGGGTTTTATATCATTTAAAATTCACAATCAATAAAGCGTTTGAACGATGTAGATACTATGATTAATTTCGCCCCAATACTTTCGGCCAAAACATTTGCTTTCCAGTACGATTTGATGGCTTTCATTTGGTTTAAAAGTCCATATTTTTCAATCCGAAAATCGATGTCGGATAAACAAAACTTGCAGCGCGTTTTACTCCACAGCCCCCACCCCTCGAAACTATTTGAATTAAGTTTTTTATTTGATGTGGTTCCTTAGGAAGCGTTGATTCTAGAAAAAGAATCCACGGTTAATGAATAGACTGACGTAAAGTAGCCTCAAGTCAAGTTGGTGCGCTTGGTTACCATTTGCGAGATTTATTTTATTCGTTTAACGCTTTTTTTTTTTTTTTTTTTTTTTCTTTTTTAAATATCGTTGTTTTGTTTCATGTTTTGTTTCATGTTTTGCCTCGTATTGTACAATATAGGTACCTTATTAAAGACGGTTGTACACATTCGGTTCGTTGTCGCTTGGTTTCTGGTGCTTTATTGTCTTCTTCCTCCTATATTTCTATATACATTGTAATATCAAATATATTTCGGTACACCATTTTATGTTTTGAATATATTATTACTTCAAATATAAGAAGATCTGATGAAGGCTAAATGCTTACTTGGTGTTTATCACAAAAACATAATATTTATACCTTACTCGTACAGCATAACATTGTTCCAACAATTAAGAATCCTTGAGCTAAGCTGATATGGTGTTACAATAAAGCATATTGGATGTCATTTGAAGATAGTACAAAAATCCTTATAATTCTTAAAAAAAAAAAGGCAAATTGAATCGTCAAAATTCTGAAACCATCGTTTGATGCACTGAGCAGATTCAGTACCAGAATAAAACGATTTGAATTGCTGGTCCCTGTAAGTTACAATATTCGCCCTTTTATCACTGGCCCACTTGTGGAAAAACATTTTTGCCTTAGGTGCATCGGGTGGATATTCTGTTCCGTCGCTCAGATCTTTGATAAAATCAGCCTGAAAGTCAATTTGTTCATGGATGTCTTTCAGGCTGTTGCATCTCTGTACCCATTTTTGCCTTTCTTTCTTCATTTCTTCACAGCTCTTTAGTTTGTTTGGTAACGTGTCCGTTATATACCTAAATGAACACAGAAAATGAATACAGATTTTTGTTATCATGTTCATACCAATTTCCATATATTGTTCATTTAAAAATCATTATAAAATGTTAATCCCAGTGCAGGGGTCTTCCGCGGGAGGTTCAGTCCATTTCTTAAATATTTTGATTATAAGTGTTACAGGCATGCATATGTAAATTTATTAATGATGATGATGATTAAGAGCCTACCGTAATCGCGGCGAGCACGTTATCACATGACTATTGAGATAGTTAATTGTCTTTAATTTTGAAGGAATCAGAAACAACCGAGAGTGCTAGGCAGCATTGTTTTTTTAATTAAGGGACCATTTGGTTACCTCCAGCTACTTACTATATATTTATAGGAATTTTATATTTATTTTGAGCAGAACTTATGAAAAAGATGTCGATAGATTAATGAAAATATAAAAGTGGCAAATAGGATAACAAAATCCAGTAAGTGACCAACACTTTCCAGTCAACTTAAATAACATTCTTGACGCGTTTGTCAACATAATCTACTTCCCTTATTAGAAAAAAAACTCCGCTATTAACAACGATGCATGATTTTTAATGATATGAAAAAGGAACAAAACAACAAACTATCCTAGAGTAACCTTCATCGCCACTTAAGGTCTGGAAATTCAAAAATATAAACCGATAGCATAAAAACAGTGCAAAAGTGTTAAAAAAAATCATAAAAGTTTAAAGAAAAATATGCTTAAGGGAGTTAAATAACTTTAAATTTATTACATAGGCACTCGCTACTAGGTTGATTAGGGAGGGGTAAACTGTTGTCGCCTTAATTAATTAAACATAATATTTGAAATAATAAATAAAATGTTGTTTCATACCTGCATATCCAGAGCCCCTGGGCATCAAACATTGTGAAAGTGAAACAGTGGTGCTTGACACCCATGTAAAACAGTTTCCTGTTACCTCCCTGCAACCAAAGTGAACCCTTGTATAAGCCAGCAGGATATGAAATATTAGATAAAGTAGTTCGTAAATTGTTCTCCATAAACGGGAACTTGTAGTCAGTGCTCAGGATAATTGAATCAACTGCAGTAGAACTACCGTCAAGAAAGTGTACAACTTTTCCAATAATTTTCTGGACTAATGGCCGTTCTTCAATTTCAACTGGCCAATTATAATTCAATGGGCTCGATCTATAAGACGTCACAATACTTTTGCGCCAAATTTCATACATTGCACCGCCACATCCTCTGCCGAATTCTTGGCCCCAACAACCAACTCTCGCTGACCTTTGAACTGTGTAGCATCACGGAAGTCATGTGAATGTATTATCCTCCCATGAAAGGTCTCTATTCAATCAAAGTATGGTTTTTCGGGGGAACTTTATATTCCTACTGCAACTATGACGTGTGAAATTGCTGTCGAATGTATGACCTGTCTTTAGATCTTCAGTTGTAACCGTAAAGTCATCTGACTTTTTGTTATAGCTCACATATCTTACAACAGTGTTCCATTTGATAAACTGCTTTAAATCTGATTTGCTTTTCTTGACAAGCCTGCTTAAAAAATTTTGAATTATTGACTGAATGTATAGGTTTAATACCACCATTGTTTTCCCATATTAGTCTATGTTAAATTTGCACTTTTCAAAAAAATGTGCAGAATGTATCTTTGTTTCAAATAGAGAAATACTCGGCATGAGTAAAGTTTTATCCTGTCCAGTACTACAGACAAAAGTTTACATAACATTTCATTATATATAAAATAATAACCATCACTGGAAGTTAACCAATCACATTTCCACCCCTTTCTTGAATGTTTACAAGTTTTAGTAACCATATAACCTCGAGTTTGCAAAATATTTTGAAGAAACACCAAATAAAAAAGAACAGTGCTTTGAGTCACCCAAGATATATGTTTATGACACAGAAATTTTTAACTCCAATGAATTTAGGATTAATTTCCTACAACTGTCAACTTGAAGGGAATATTTTTTTCGACACTTTTTCGAATGCAACCGGATGTGACGTACTATGATTTGGTGGTATTACACCTATTGTTGTAAGAAAAATCCTTTAAGAGTCAAAACATCAATTAACTCTCGATACTCCATTTAGTTTTCATTGCATTATATGCATTAGGAAAAGTAAAATGTATCTACAAAAGTGCATGTACTTTTGTTAAACAAACAAAATGACAAAGAAAACTGTTTTATATTTAATTGTGCCACTACAAAAAGGTTCCATTCCGTTTCCTCTAGTGTTGTTTGATGGTGTCAATGGCGCTCTTTGTTAGAATTGAATAATACTATGTCACATTTTTTTTATTAAAACTTCGAAATTTGTTTCATTCTCTATATTGAATTCCTAGAAGTTTCTGACAATAAAAACGTTTTTGAAACAAACAAAACAATTGATTCCAAATTATATTATATTCGCAGGGAACTTTTCGTAAATATCGATCATTTTTGTTAGACAGATTGTGCTGTTTTATCTTTTAAAATCCGTTTTTATATTTTAATTGTTGTCAAGATGACGAGACGAAAATAGCCTCCTCTTACCTTAGCCTTAAAGTAGAAATCTTCATTTTTGGGAAGATTATCTTCTCCACCCTTCATATATATTCTTGTTTGCAAAGTCTACGTAAGTTGTGTTTCCGGGGTCATACCCTGAACCTCGTATAATAAATGATTAAATATCTCTGGTTCAGATCGCAAACTTTTCACCATGGTGCACAGAAAGATGTTATAATGACAGCTCAATTGCCATAAGAAATTTGTGTGCACGATACGGTTTTATCCTAATGGTCGGGTTATGCCCTTTTTCAAAAAAACATCCGTTTTCCCTTCACCATATAATTGTATTCGTAATTCCCAATAAATGCCCTGTAAACTATACCATTGATTTTGTCCATTGGGGTCGTTTTCCGCCCATTTCATCATGTTCATCGTATCTAATTTTTTTTTTTTTTTTTTTTTTGTGCAGATCGTTTGGTTGACCAGATCTAACGTTTGATTTTGTCATTTTTTATTCAGTTCCCATTTTCGAATTACTGTAAGTCTTGTCCGCTACTCTAATGCCAAAAAAATGTTAAAACATCTCTACAACTGTCCATTTCTCATAATGGGGAGGAGGGATGCGCATAATTTACAAGAAAATAAAATCACCAACCGGTTCAAAACACATTAGAAAGTTACCTTCCAAGTAATCTCTTATAACCGGTCGTGGAGAAAAAGATGGTATTGGTTTTCAAAAGTGATCAGTAAATGTATAATACGGGTATTCTAGACCTTCTTTTGGATCATTTGACCAAAGATGTTTGTACATGCCACTATGACAAGGTTCTTCAAATTCATCAGTTCCTAGAACATAAAAAAAGAATCAATATTTTATGATTTTGTGTTTTGAACGAAGCATTATATATAAGATCGATTCAAAAGTAAAACATTTCAAAAACACATGTGGAGCGGGATCTGCTTATCCGCTCGGAGTATGCGCATCTGAGATCACCCCCGGTTTTGGGGGTTGGGTTCGTGTTGCTCAATCTTTAGTTTTTATTAGTTTTGTTTTGTGTAGTGTTGTTTATCTATTGGCCTTATTCTTTTTTTTTCCATGGCGTTGTCAGTTTATTTTCATCTTCTGAGTATGAATGTCCTTCTGCATCTTTCACCTCTCTTGTTGAACAACACTTGGTGTAGTTCTTTTCCACACTCATTTTTAGGTTGTATAGATTTGCATGTAATGTTTACAGTGTATTTCGAAAATCATAAAACGTTTGTTGTATAATATGTCTAAGTACATACCTCGTCGGCTTTCATTTATTTTTTAGCGTTTATGAGAGGATTAATAAAAAAAATTATCTGCACTTTACATGTGTTTGGAATGCTGATTTTTTAATTTGTTGCACGTTAATAAGACGTTTGGCTTTGATTGGGTTGGCATGGCCGGTGTTGTATGAAAATAATGGAGTATCTAACCACGTCGATGCAACCGGTCTCGCTCCGTTTGGAGTTTATGTGATTTTCTAATCATTTTTTTAATGATTAGGAGCTGTAAATTCACAATGGGTTCAGGCTATATTAACATCTGTAATATAATGTTGTCTCTAATTCTTCAACGCTTTCACACACTTACGACAAACAAAATTTGCACTCAATATTTGAATGCATGACTCTATCGTATTGTGTTTCATGGCTTTCGCAATTTACTACAATTTCCAAAATAATGATAATTCAGTTAAAGAAATAGATTTCCATCCGTTAAAATGAGATTTTTCTCGTTTATAATAAGTAACATATATTAAACAAACGAAATACGATATGTTACGGGAAATATAATACCTGTATTCCATGTAAAGTTCCAAAGTCCAAGCCACGTGTCGCTTTTCTCGTAACAGACGACTTCCGTCGAAGAATCGCTTATCTGATCAAAGTGAAATAGTGCTGTGGTACCGCATGGCCATGCTACAATAATACAAACTTTCCTTTAAGAAAAATGGACCAACAAACAACAAACAACAAATAGCAAATTCTAAAATACCTGAAATAAAATGAAATCTTATAATCCCGTCAAAATAATGTCTGCTTTTGAGAATGTCATTGATTACCTAACGTCTTAGAATAAGTTTAAAGGAGCGATAAGTTTACAAGGATCATTTCTAAATTTCCGGGCACGGTTAACAACATTTCCGTAAAATGAGGATGTGCTATCCCGTTTGAAATAAGTTTTCTACAGGTACAACCAAACTTCAAAACCAAATCTTTATATCTATGGAAAAATTTAGTAAAGGTTTTAAGTAATTTATGGTAACGATATCCCTGGTTTAATAATTTACCAGTAATACATAGATTACGTTCGTTAAAACAAAACGTCACAACAGACACGGGCATAGCGAACGAGCTGTGAAATATAAACACCGTAAGATGGTGCCAAAGGAACATCACCATCTAAAATGGAAAATTAACAATAGGAACGAAAATCGTCTCTCTTGTCAAATTCTCGTCTGAGATTTTTTATCAGATTTTCCGTTTACACCACTTTTTACAAAACGAGGAAAGAGCACCTTTGGTGACTTGACGACACTCTTTCCAATCTATTTTAGATGGAGGACGATATTTTGGTCCTTTTTCAAAAGTTTTAACCTCTCTGTCCTGGACATTATTGAGGTCCCCTGTAATAACATGGCCATAGGGAACATATCTAAACTTCGACGATTCACAGTTTCAAGTTAAGGGAGTATTATTATCTACATTCACGTCTGATGTTACCGACGTATAATTAGAAATTAGACTTCTGCTGGGTTTTTCGTATGTGTATGAAATTATAGGTGGTTCTATGTTATCAAAATAGGGAGGTATAAAGTTTTGAACGGTAGAGTCATTAAATATACTAGATAAGTTGATAAAATCAATACCTCTGCTAATATATTTAATTTTCAGAAAATGACGTTTATGATCTTCAGGTTTGTCGATACACAGGAACAGCCTATGGTGGCAAAAAGCTGTAATTATACGCGAATATTCATACAGTGGGCTAAAGAAAGAGATGGTGTCACACTCTTTGAAAATATCGTGTAATTTACTAATGGGTGTTTGACCCAGTTTACATAATAATTGATGCCTACCATTGTTTTTAAATATAGATAGGAGATTACCAAGTGTATAATTTATACGATGTTTAACTCGTTGATTTCGATTGATACGTTTGCCATGAGACCTATTATTTCGTTGTCTTTTATCAATAATATTCATGATATCAATAGAAGAAGTAGTAGATATGTTCCCTTGTCCAAGTATATTGTCATTTAGACCCAGGGGATAAGCTGTTTGAAGTCGTTTAATCCAAGACAGTTCGATAACTTTACGGGAATCTTCAAATTGTTTATGCGATTGCCCTTGTTGTTTCTGGACCGTTTCGAGTGGTTGAAATCTAATAAATTTAATATTGTGGTTGTGTTTACCTAAATGTTGATAAATTATACTTTTGAATATCTTAGGTTTTCGGAAGCGGTATAGATGTTCCTGTGTTCGTTTAAAAAACTCCCGTCCTGTTTGTCCCACATATTGTATACTACACTTTGGCTTTATTCATGTAACCAGATAAATGAGGCTTTGGGTTTTTCATGTAATGTCACAGGAAAAGGAAAGCGAAAAAGCTCTCCCGTTCACTGTTGACCTTACGGTATTATCAGAAGATAATCTAGAACAGGTTTATCATTTTCTGGCATTGCACGGAAATATTTGTGGATATCCACGTGCATTTTTATTGAATAATCTGGCTGCAGCAGCATTGCCACCTTTAACACAATTATAAAAAGCGCTAAATTTAGATGGGGAATTTCGATTGACGGCGGTTGAAATAATATTTGGAATGAGGTTTTTAGAGCACGTGAATATCCTTGAAGGATTGGTGTTTAGTGTTATTTTGAATTGCCAAACTTTAAATATATATAAGAAGATGTGGTATCAGTGTCAAGGAGTCAACTATCCATCTAAGTCACAATTTGTAAAAGTAAACCATTATACGCCAAAGTACGGCCTTCAACACGGAGCCTTGGCTCACACCGAACAGCAAGCTATAAAGGGCCCCACAAATGACTAGTGTTAAACCATTCAAACAGTAAAACTAACGATCTGATCTATATAAAAACGAGAAACGAGAAACACTTATGAATCACATCTACAAACGACAACCACTGTACATCAGGTTCCTGACTTAGGACAGGTGCAAACAAATGCAGCGTGTTTAAACGTTTTAATAGGCGCCAACCTTCACCCAACCTGAACCAATAGTGTAACATCACAACATAGAAAGACACACTATAAAATACCAATTGAAATGGATTAACTCAATCAAAAGACATATTAACAAAATCAAGTGAACATACACTGAACAAATAAATTTGATCTATGATACAATGTAAATACAAAAAAATAAAACTAGAGGGTTAAATGTAAAACAATATCAGAAAGACAACCATAATCTTGGACATAATGTCGCCAAAGAAAATAACGTACACAGGTAAATAAAAAAATGTAGTAAGGTATACAATGGAATACAGAAGTATATATTACAAAATAAATAATTGTGTTGTTCATAGTACGAGAACAGAAGTGAAAATCTATCGTCATACCAAACACTTATCACAGGTGGAAAATATTAAAAACACTGAGACCAGATATATAGATACGTAAACAGTAAATAACAAAAATGCATTACAAATTTTATCAACAGGTCAAATTTACACGAAAGTACGATTTGAGAGAACTCGCAGTTACTGAAAGCTAGTTAAAAGCCAAAAACAACTGATAATAAAAAATCATGCATCCGAGACTAAAATCAACTAAAACACATCCCAGGGATATAGTGTTTTAACGTCATGGACAGTCAAAGAAAACATGACTTGTGCAAAGCCAAAATAAAAGTATCAACACGCATTAGGATAGTTAGGAGTTATCCTTTTAATAAACTCTACTGTCTACTGTGCGTATTACTGTGTTTATTCTACATTGGCTAGAGGTGTAGGGGAGGGTTGAGATCTCAAAACCATGTTTAACCCCGCCGCATTTTTGCTCCTGTCCCAAATCAGGAGCCTCTTGCCTTTGGTAGTCTTGTATGTTTTTTTTTAATTTTAGTTCATTTGTATGTTTTGGAGTTTAGCGTGACGTCCATTTTTATTGAACTAGTACACATTTTGTTTAGGGTCAGCTGAAGCCCGCCTCCGGGTGCGGTATTTTCTCGCTGTGTTGAAGACCCATTGGTAGCCGTTGGCTGTTTTCTACTGTTTTGCGGGTTGTTGTCTCTTTGACACATTCCCTATTTCCATTCTCAATTTTATTCTATATAGAAAATGAACGTGGATATGTATTTAAACATCCCAAAAAAAATTTTAAAAAAGTTTAGAAAGAATACAAATCTAGTTATGGTTTAATTTGCTAATGACAAAATCGATATTTGTGCCAATGTAAACTATATTCAAAGATCTAATTACAATATTGGTAAGGTAACCTTTACTAATAAGTTTGTTTAAGGTTCGATGAGTTTACACGGATCACATAGTGATATCCGCGCTTTTAGTACAATATTACCATAACATTTAGGATGTGAAATACCGTTTTTACAGGTACAACCAAATTTACTGATCAAATCTTTGTATCTATGAAAAAATTAGTTAAAGTTTTGAGTAATTTATGGTAACGAAATCCCAGACTTTATAATTTACCAGTGATGAATTTATTACGTTCGTTAAAATCTATGACATCATTACAAACATGGGCATAACGAACGAGTTGGGATATATAAACACCGTATGATAGAGCCAAAGGAACATCGCCGTCTAAAAAATGAAAACTAACAATAAGGAATGAAAAATCGTCTCTTTTGTCGTAAATTTTAGTATGGAGTTTCCCTTTACAAATTGAAATGTCTAAATCTAGAAAAGAATAACTACTGCTGTTTATTTAAATTGTGGATTTTCATTTTTAAACCAAGAGTTCCAAATGGTGAAGTTGAAATCATCACTTTGTAAATTTTACGGACGCCATCACGAGTTGGTTGACCGTTATGGAATATCCGTTTCACAGATGATATCGGATATTTTCCTTATGTCGTAACTACAATCCCGTTCCCTTTTCACGAATGTGACATACCGAATTAGACTATTTAACCCTATTTGTGACATTTTTACCTATTGTTTTTGTTTGTTTTGTTCACACATCGTTGTCAATATAATGGAATTTGATGCGACCGTCATACAAGTGAGAGGTTTAGCTAGCTTTAAAACCAGGTCCAATCCACCATTTTCTACATAAGAAAATGCCTGTACCAAGTCAGGAATATGACAGTTGTTATCCATTCGTTTGATGTGTTTGAACTTTTGATTTTGCCATTTGATTGAGGACTTTCCTTTTTGAATTTTCCTCGGAGTTCAGTATTTTTGTGATTTTACTTTTTATGTTAGATTTATTTAAAGTTAGTTCCTTTGGGTACATTTTGGTAGTGTGTTTAGAGAACTCTGGATTATTTAACGAAAACATATCATCAAGATAACGGTAGGTATTGTTGAATGTACCAACCAAATTTAACAATGACGTGTCTTTACTGAGTTTGGTCATAAACTTGGATTCATAGCAATACAGGAATAAATCTGCTATTAAAGGGGCGCAGTTAGTTCCCATAGGAATACTTACTACCTGTCGATACACTTTGTCGCCGAAACGTACATATATGTTGTCCAGGAGAAAATTTAAAGCTTCAATCACATCTTCACATTTCCAGTAAATATATCTAGCATACTTTCCTTTTTCGTTATAGAAAACGGCTTTAAACGAGTTACAGCAAATAAATTTGCAATGAGAATTTTCAAAAGACCATTTAATTGAATATGAAATCTTTGTGTGGAAGTGTAGTGTAGAGAGTAGAAAAATCATAACTGTCAACAGAATTAGAAGTACCACAAAAAGCAGGTATTTTATCTAAAACCTCTAAGGAATTTTTAATACTTCAAAAATACTTAATACTATTATTTTCATAAGCTTTATTACAAAAGTTAATAACAAGTTCTTTGATAGTAGTAAAGGAGGTAGTTAAAAGCACAGACAGATTAGTAGTAGAACACTTACTAGATGCGGAGATGAAGCTGAATTTAAATGGTTGTTTGTGTTATTTAGGTAACCAGTACATAGTCGAGACTTTCAAATAATAGGATGAGGCTTTAAGCTGGGTAGTGGCCGTGATATGATTGTTTACAATTTGACTCTTTGTGGAGCGTACGGACCTGAATATAGACGAATTGATAATTTCATTATGGAGAACTTCTGTGTAGTATACGCGTCACACCACTACTACATTAATGGCCGCTTTGTCTGCCTGTACGAGCACAAACTGCTGTGCGAGTACTTGGATTTTATTTTTATTTTCCTTCTCGAAATGGGTATATCATGGACCCTATTATTAATTTCAGAAATGTTGTCAAAATGAGATATACGAATATCAACAGTATTCAAAATTTTATTCAAATAACTGTCTAGAGATTTTTTATCAGATTTCTCCAACATGAAATCACTTTTTTTTAAATTAAAATATGTTCAATGGATTTTAGCGTCAAAATTCATTTGCCTTCCTTCGTCGGATTTTCACAGAGATTCTGTCATTATAACATGTATAATGTTTACATGCAATATAAAAAGTGGACATTTACTTTTGGTGCTTTAAAAGGTAGTGTTCCGTTATACAATAAAAACAAAATTGGAGATCTATCACAGTGCTTACAGTAATGAAAACACATAGTGTGTTGTTTAATGTCATATTTAAGTTAAAATAACTGCAAGCAACGAAATTAACATTAGAGTTTCCTTTTATATATACTAAGTAATTTAGTATATTTATGTTGGCGTTTTTTTTTTTTTTTTTTTTTTTTTTTTTGTTGCAGTTCAGTGTTTCTGTTGTTCCGGAGTTTTCCTCTTATAACGGATGTGTTTCCCTCGGTTTTAGTTTGTAACCCGGATTTGTTTTCTCTTAATCGATTTATGACTTTTGAACAGCGGTATACTACTTTTGCATTAATTTAGTAAAGCAATGCTTTAAATTCGGAATAGCATGGCTAGAGAAAATGTAATATATAGGATATGTTTCCAAATATTTGGATTTTAAGTTCCTATGATGAAAATTTCAAATAAGCAAATAATTCAAAAATCAGTTCATAGACATAATTTTGTCATGTGAACGTGACGTCATCAACTTTTTGTCATGATTTACTCCTTAAAAATAGTATTTAAATTTAATCATAAGGAATGACTAACATTTTTTTATAACCTCGAAAATGTGGTGCAGACTAAAATAAACCGCTACGCGAGTTATTCATTATGCACCACATTTTTATGTTATTTCTGCATAGACAAACATTTGTACAGTCATTCCATAAATACAGCATCCTTTTCAACCTTTCTGATTAACGAAGACAGTTTCCCTAAAATTATTTTCTGACTTTCAATTAATACTTATCGTACCTTCCGTTGACTTAAACATCTTACTAGGAAGGATGATTTTATAACAAATCCATTATTTTTGCAGAAAAGATACAAAGGCTGTTTGAATTTCAATTATTATATAAACTAAATTGCAAAAAACATCTTACTAGCAAGGATGATTTTAAAACAAATCCATTATTTTCTGCAGAAAAGATACAATGGCTGTTTGAATTTCAATTAATATAAACTTAATTGCAAAAAACATTTTACTAGCAAGGATGATTTTAAAAAATTCCATTATTTTCTGCAGAAAAGATACAAAAGGCTGTTTGAATTTCAATTATATAAACTTTGTTGCAAAAAAGTAACACCTTGGCGGGTTAAAATGCAAACATAACAGACATGTACACAAGAAACATTCAATATATGAAAAAACTTCTAAACAAGTGAAGGAAATATTGATAATATATATCAGTATATAGATAATTGACCAATATGGACCTTATTTCGCAACTCCATTGATCGATTTATATAGCCCACAACACTAGACAAAATATATTTTTTGGGATTTAAAATAGTTTTAAGTTTAGAGTTTGAGTCAAGATGGTTAAAATTAGGATGACAGGTTTTAATTGCATTTATAAGAGGATTTTTAATATTACTGCTGATTTGGCAATGAAGGAAAAAGTGTTCTTCATCATCTAAAATTTTGCAAACTTTACACACTCTATGTTCACTTGGAATTTTCTTATATCGACTTATTTCAATTTCCAAGTAATGGTCACTTATACGGAATTTTGGTAAAAATTGACGACTGTCAAATTTTTTTAGATTGTGCAAGAAGTCTTCAAGTTTAATTTCATTTTTAAGTTTACGTTGAAGGTTAAGTCTGTATTTGAAAGTTTTTCGAGAGTGATTTTATCATACTTTTCTTTAACAATATGTTTAATAGTTCTTTTCAGTGAATTTTTTATAAGTTTTAAACGTTTGATGTGTTTCAGCTATTGATTTTGCCATTTGATTAGGGAGTTTCCATTTTGAATTTTCCTCGGAGTTCGTTATTTTTGTGATTTTACTTTTTATCAAAATCAACATATTCTTCTTCATCAATACTAAATTCTTTTAAAATGTGGTTTGCAAAAGTATGCCAAGTTTATATTCCATCTTCAGATATAGACTTATTTACTTTGAAATCTTGTTATGAACAGAAAATCGACTTTTTGTTGTACCAACAAAAGACACAAATCAATAATAAAATTTAACAAGATTTATTATACACTAGTTTACAAGAAGTATTACATAAAAGAAATGTCAACAACTGTCAAAATATATGTCCAATCTTTTATCTTTTCTTTATCCGGAAATCTTCACGGAATCCTCAGAATATTATATCCAATTGGTCACAATCTAGTATGATGTAGTTTGTAAATAAAATGTAAATCCAACTGCTGAGAATGTTGATGTCTAACGATGTCCAAGTCTATCTATGGCTATGTCTAAATCTCTATATTCAACTAACTTTTGGGTCTGCATTTAAATACTCAAACGGAAATTTCTAGACAACGCTAGAAATATAAATTACGCATCTTTTGTTATGATCATTCTGGAAACGTTATGTAAGTGAAATAGAAAGTTCTAATCATTCCATTAGTATCAATGATTGTTCCAGTGATTTCTAAACTGCATAGTTGTAACACAATGTATTTTATTTTGTACACAATGTAAACATGTATAATAGGCCACACAAAACAAATTAGGCCAACTAAATAGATATGATAGTTACAATATCATAACACCTCCCCCCTTAAAAAAGTTTGAGTGTAACAAAACTTTCATGAATAATATGTACAAAATACATAGTAATATATAGTAAGTATTTTCAAAATACACAGTATATACACAGTGTTTTAATAAGTTCTAGATAAAGCATCTGCTATTACACTATCTTTACCTTTAATATGTTTTACAATAACATCATATTCCTGTAAAAATAAACTCCACCTAGTCAATCTCTGGTTCTTGTTTCTCATTTTATGCATGAAGGTGAGAGGATTATGATCAGTATAAACAAGAATAGGATGCACAGTGGGATTTAAATATACATCAAAATGTTGAAGTGCAGACAACAGTGCAAAACACTCTTTTTCAATAGTCGAATAATTTTTCTGATGTTTATCTAATTTCTTAGAAAAATATGATATAGGTTTCTCAACATTATCACCTGTCTCTTGATATAAAACAGCTCCAACTCCTACATCGCTTGCATCAACGGCAAGTTTAAATTGTTTTTCAAAGTCTGGAGTGATCAGAACTGGACTGTTAATTAAAAGTGATTTGCTATTTTCAAAAGCTTTTGACAATTTTCACTCCAGATGAATTTAGAATCTTTCCGTAAAAGATGAGTCAATGGTTGAACAACAGTAGCAAAATTTGAACAAAATTTTCTGTAAAATCCAATCATGCCTAAATATCTCATAAGTTGTTTTTTATTTGTAGGAGGAGGAAATTTAGTAATTGCGTCCACTTTAGCCGTAATAGGTTTCACTTGACCTTGGCCAACTGTATGCCCTAAATAATCAACAGTGGCCTGGCAAAATTCACTTTTACCAAGATTAACAGTCAAATTTGATTGTGACAATCTATCAAAAGTATCATATAAATGTGTTAAATGCTCTTCCCAGCTATCACTACATACAATAAGATCATCAATATAAGCATAACAACAGTCTAAATCTTTTATAACATTATTGATCATTCTTTGAAATGTAGCTGGAGCACTTTTCATGCCAAACGGCATTACAGTATATTGAAATAAGCCGTCTGGTGTGTCAAAAGCTGATATTTCTCGAGCTCTCTGTGTCAATGGGACTTGCCAGTAACCTTTCAATAAATCAAATTTGCTCACAAATTTTGCTTGCCCAATATTATCAATGCAATCGTCTATCCTTGGAATCGGATAGGAATCAGATTTTGAAACAGAATTTACTTTTCTGAAATCAGTTACGAAACGAAAGGTTTTGTCTGGTTTGGGCACAAGCAGACAAGGAGAGCTCCATTCACTGTTACTCGGCTCAATAATATCATTGTCAAGCATATATTTAATTTCTTGCTATAAACTCAAGTTTGAGTGGATTGAGCCGGTAAAGATGTTGCTTAATTGGAGAAGCATCACCTACATCGACATCATGACAAACAGCAGTGGTTTTGTTTGGCACATCTGGAAAAGATTTTAAAAGAAAATACCAAAGCTTTTAATTTTTCTCTACGATCAAAAGACAGATGTGCAAGTTTTGAACCTAAATTTGACAAAATTTCTGAATTTTTCAATCTAACTGTCTCTTCCATAGTTTTAGAACTAAAAGGTGGTTCAATTATATCTGGTTTGTCATGATTGTTCTCCAATTTAACCATGGCTAAAGTGGCAACTGGTTTACTCTCACCTTCATTAGTACGCTCAAAATATGGTTTTAACATATTAATGTGACACACTCTATTTTGTTTACGCCGACCTGGTGTTTTTACAATATAATTCAAATCATTAATTTTACTCTCTATGGTGTAAGGACCACAATATTTAGCTTCTAATGGATGTCCAGGGACTGGCAAAAATACAAGTACCTTATCACCTGGCTCAAAAACTCTGTCCCTGGCATCTTTATCATACCATATTTTCATCTTATTCTGAACAGTTTTTAAATTGTTCTGAGCAATTTGACAAGCAGTATACAATTTTTCTTCAAATCTAGATACATAGTCTAGAAGATTCAAGTCAGTGTGTTCAGTAAGCCATTTTTCCTTAATCAATTTTAAAGGTCCCCTTACAGTATGACCAAATACCAACTCAAAGGGACTAAAACCAAGGGATTCTTGAACAGCCTCTCGGACCGCAAAAAGAAAAAGTGAACACCATCATCCCAATCCCTGTCAAATTGAAGACATTAAGTTCTGATCATGTTCTTCAATGTTTGATGAAAACGTTCTAAGGCACCTTGAGATTCTGGATGATAAGCACTTGACCTATACTGAGCAATCCCTAACTGGTACACGACTTGCTGAAATAAACCTGACATGAAATTTGAACCCTGGTCGGACTGTATAGACTTCGGAAGTCCTACTAGCGTGAAAAATTTGATCAGAGCTTTGACAATAGTAGGTGTCTTGATATTCCTTAACGGAATAGCCTCAAGAAAGCGAGTGGAGGTACACATGATTGTCAATAAATACGCATTTCCGGTCTTGGTCTTCGGTAAAGGTCCAACGCAATCAATTAGTACTCTGCTGAAAGGTTCTTCAAAGGCTGGAATAGGCAGAATTGGTGCTGGTGGTATTTTCTGGTTAGGCTTACCAACAACCTGGCATATATGGCATGATTTGCAGTATTCTGCGACATCATTTCTAAGTCTTGGCCAGTAGAAATGCTGCAAGATCTTAAGGCAAGTCTTCCTTATACCTAAGTGTCCAGCCAAGGGGGTGTCATGAGCAAGACCAATAATGTCTTGCCTATAAACTTTAGGCACCACCACTTGGTATACCACTCTCCATTCCTCCTCTGGGGTAGTATCAGGGGGCCTCCACTTTCTCATTAAAATGCCGTCTTGATGGTAATAGCATTCGGCCACTTTGTCTGCTTCTTCTTGTGGTTGAGCCCTCTTGCAGAGCTGAAGAACCTCAGGGTCTTTACTTTGTTCCTCAACAAATTTCCTTCGGTCTAATGAATGGCTGTTTACATCTGGCCATGGTATAATTACATTCTTGCTAATACTAGGTGGTCTTATTACAGCCTTCTCTGAGCTACAGGGACCTTCAATGTCGGCTAGAAAGGTGTCAGAAAGGTCCATGTAATCAAACTGGTCTTCTTGCAAATCCTCATTTTGCTGTTTTCTAGCCATCGCCCTAGTAACGACACAAGCTGGATACAGTTCAGCATCATCTTCAGGTGATTTAACATCCACCACCGGTTCACTGGTAACAATTGGTTCAGCAACCACTTTGTTCATAGCTAGATCATTTCCTAGCAATAATGAAACACCCTCAACAGGGAGATTAGGACGAACACCCACAACAACTGGTCCAGTTATCAAATCTGAATTCAGATAAATACGATGGAGGGAACATCTATACAACCTAACTCCACACCTTGTAACAAAACGGAGGCACCAACAGAAGTCTCCTCGGACAAAGGCAACACACCTTCTAACAATAAAGACTGAGAAGCTCCAGTGTCCCGTAAAATCTTAATAGGCTGAGGAGTAGTATTATCAACAATAGAAACAAACCCATCAGACATAAAGGTTTATAATCCTCCATGTAATCACAAAACTGGACTTAAAAGCCTGACTCGCAGGACATTCCAACGTATTGGCAACACGGGGTGTCGTACAAGCACTGATCTTGGGCTTATTATCTCTTTCATTTTTCTTCTGGAGTCTAAAACAATCAGCCATCAGGTGACCATTCTTCTTACAATAAGCACAAGTCAATGACTTCTTCTCAAAAGTATTAAATTTTGGACTAGACATATTATAACTAGACTGACTCTTATTCTGTGCAACAGGCTTACTATCAGTACGCTCAGTGCTTTGATTCTTGTAATTTCCACTCGAAGTATTAAAATTTTGACCTTTGAAACTTCTTTTATGTGAAAGAGTATAATTATCCGATATAACAGCTGCATCTTGTAAAGTCTCAACAGTTTTGTCATCTAAATGTGTTTTAAAGTCTAAAGGAACACACTGCTTGAACTCTTCTAATAACATCAATTGTCTTAAATTATCAAAATTTTTATCTATTTTCTTTGATGTAAGCCATTTATCAAATATATCTTCTTTTTCCCTAGCAAATTCAACATAGGTTTGTGAATCAAACTTTTTATAAGACCTAAATTTCTGTCTATATGCTTCTGGCACTAGCTCATAAGCTTTCAAAACCTCTTTTTTAACCTTGTCATAATCAGAACTATTTTCTGATGAAAGTGCTGAGTAAATGTCAGCGGCCTTGCCCTCAAAAACACTTTGCAGCATTGTAGTCCAAAAAGGCTTCGGCCATTTAAAATTTTGAGCAATTTTCTCAAACTGTGGAAAAGATTTGTCAACTGTTTTTTCACAAAATTTGGGAACCAAACGTATATTTTTTGCTGCATCAAAATTATGTTCTGATTTTGATTGGAATTTAGTGTTGCTTTCTTCTTTTGCCATTTCAATTTTCATTTTCTCAATCTCTAACCTTTCCCTCATTTCAAGTTCTGCCTGTTTTAATTTAAAATCATCTTCTTTTTCTTTTTCTTTCATCTTCTCCATCTCTAACCTTTCCTTCATTTCAAGTTCTGCTTTTTCTTTTTCCAATTGTTTTAATTTAAGTTCATGTTCTAATTCAAGCTGTTTTAATTTGAAAGCATTAACATTTTCGACCTTGAGTTCAAGAGCCTCTTCACCTAGAATTTCTGCGTCAGCTAGTTTGTCTATTACCAAATTTTTTATAATTTGTTTTCTCATAGATACTCTAAAGTCTAATTTCAGATGTCTAGCAAGCAACACTAATTCCTCTTTCTTTAAATTATCAAACCCTTCCAGGTCTGGCGTTTTCAAAACTTTACCGGCATCAAATGCCATTTTGTAGAATTTTGTTGGCTAGTTCTAATAAAAATACTGAAAATTTTTTTTTTTAATAAGATATTAACGTTATCCCGGACACGAACCCCCCAATTACTGTTATGAACAGAAAAATCGACTTTTTTGTTGTAGCCAACAAAAGACACAAATCAATAATAAAATTTAACAAGATTTATTATACACTAGTTTACAAGAAGTATTACATAAAAAGAAATGTCAACTTAACTGTCAAAATATATGTCCAATCTTTTATCTTTTCTTTATCCACAAAATATTATATCCAATTGGTCACAATCTGGTATGATGTAGTTTGTAAATAAAAATGTCAATCCAACTGCTGAGAATGTTGATGTCTAACGATGTCCAAGTCTATCTATGTCTATGTCTAAATCTCTATATTCAACTAACTTTTGGGTCTGCATTTAAATACTCAAACGGAAATTTCTAGACAACGCTAGAAATATAAATTACGCATCTTTTGTTATGATCATTCTGGAAACGTTATGTAAGTGAAATAGAAAGTTCTAATCATTCCATTAGTATCAATGATTGTTCCAGTGATTTCTAAACTGCATAGTTGTAACACAATGTATTTTATTTTGTACACAATGTAAACATGTATAATAGGCCACACAAAACAAATTAGGCCAACTAAATAGATATGATAGTTACAATATCATAACAATCTTCATAAACAAGAGGGTTTATTTCCTGACAGTTAATTGTACAAAAATATCACACAACTTGAGTTTTTATAAAGGAATCAAGTGGAAACCGTCATAACTCAAACTTTGCAGTTATATTACATGAGGTTTTTTTAGTTCTAAGAAACAGTTTTACAAAATTTATCATGCACTTTCTCAAAGCTGATATATATCGCATCTTTCGTGGAGATAAACATCTTACCATCAAGGATGATTTTAAAACAGGTCTATAACAATACAGCATATTTGTCAACTTACGTGATTCAATAAAGCAGTTTCTATAATATTTGTTTCTGCAGAAATAATACAAGAGGTTGTTTTGAATTTCCTTAAATACCTATCACATCTCAACTTTGAACCATTTTTCAATGCACGATTTCATGTTAGGTCAGTAATTTTATTTTGCACTTTACAGACTAGACAAGCATCGTTAGGGTTATATAGATAAATACATAATGTATAACACAGTAACTAATAAGGCCACAGTTGTGTTTTTCTTTGCGTCTCCATTGCAGGTAGGATTTTTGATGGTCTGAAGGCAGAAATAAAAACACTTATTTTGAAAATCAAAATAAGGATTCTTTAGCAACACTTAACTTCACGCATGAAAATAAGAAGATGTGGTATGATTGTCAATGAGACAATTTCCCACCAGAGACCAAATGATGAAGATGTTAGTATCTACATGTATAGGTTATTTTACGGTCTTGAATAAAAATGTTGATGATGATGATGATGATGATGAATGTCTTAAACATCCAGCGGCAAATTAAATGCACATTCAGGACGACCACATGTTTATTCGATATGAACCCTGCTTAGTACTATCCCAACAGGCTGAGCCTAATTATAAATGTCCTAGCTCACAAGTTAACAAACAGTCCGTAGGAAGAAATGTCGCTCTACCCGAACACATGTTTACTGACTCCAGTCCTATCAGTCTTTGTTCATATTCCTCAATGCCGCGTTTTTAGCAAAAAAGCAGTAAATATTAATTTTTATGTCTTTGGTTTGATTCGGCCAGGGTTTTAGCTCACGTTCCCTTGCGATAGGGGCGAGTACGCTACCATGAGACCACCGAGACTGTATTTCAACAACAAGGAAAAACACATACCGTATAATAAGTTTTAAAAGGCCCCAACATGACAGAATGTACAACAATTCAAACAAGAAAACCGACGGCCTGATTAATGATAAAACAATGAACGGAAACAGATATGACAGATATCAACCAATGACTACCACTGAATTATATTACGCGTTATCTGTATTAAGCATATTCTAAATCAGGGGTAAAACAACCATTGTTATCCCTGTTAGTCTTTATTGAATTGGCATTTTTCGAGAAAAATAAATAGGCAGAATTTAATTTTGTTTCTAATAAGGAAATATTTGACATGAATAAAGTTGTATCCTTTCCAGTACTTCTATGGAAATATTTTGCTATTGCATATCAAAAAGTAAACTTCCCGTAATGTTATAATGACAATTTCTCATCAATTGCTAAAGTATGTTAATGACTGAGTAATTGTCATGTTAAGCAACACCCTAATTCAATAGGGCATGTTCAATTGTTTTGGTGATTTATTGTCTTTGTGTATGTGATTTTTTGCTGGCTTGTTGGAAAAATTTAACTTAATGGTACCTAACACTACAGGGAGATAACTCTGTAAAAATCAGCTAAACGTTTTAATCACGTTGTATTGTTAAGGAAATATTAAGCTTCTCAATGATCAAAATTAGTGTTTGTCAAACTGCCATATAACCAATGAAATTTTTCTGATAAAGTGGTTGGTTCAAATTTTTTGAAATTATTATTTTTTTGTCAAAGGGTGAAAGTAAACATTTTGTCAAAATTTTATGAAAATTAAACGAGCCAAATTAATATTAGTCAAGGTGTTGGGTACCACCTTAATACCATAGTTGGACTAATTTTTAGACCTGTTTGTGACGCCGACAAATATTTCTCAAATCGCTACAGGACATCAACAAGTTACCATACATTTAACATACCAAGTCAGGAATATGACAGTTGTTTTCCATTCGTTTGATGTGTTTGAGCTTTTGATTTAGCCATTTGATAAAGGACTTTCCGTTTTGAATTTTCCTTGGAGTTCGGTATTTTTGTTATTTTACTTTTTAACGAAAAGGAATAAATCATTATCTTTTGTCTTTACACTCTTTGGAAATTTGGCATAATTAAAAGCCAAATATGTTATAAAAAGAATGGAAAAAGGATGTCGTATATTAATTTATCACAAAATATTCAAATACACACTATATGAAACATATCATGTTTTTATGGCTGTTTGTTTTTCATTTTAAAGTCACGAAGATCTTCAATACTAAGAAAAACTTCTCATTGTTGTGAATATACTCATACGGTCAGGTGTTTATGCTAAGTTTAAGGTTTATTAAAAGGAATGAATGTAATATTTTTTCTGTCTATTGAAATAACCTCAAAAAATGTGGTGCATACCTTTAAATAACCCGCTACGCTAGACAGAAAAATATATCAGTCATTCCTTAAAGGGATTTGCGAAATTTTTCCATTGTTTCAATATTGAATCTTGTAGATTCTGTAAAGACGGGTTGACCATTGTTAGAAGTTGCTCTTATTTCTTTTTGCGTTTGATGATAAATGTCAGTTATTTCATATTCCACTTTTGAGGAGACTTTTTTTTAAACCTTCGTGTTGACTTTTTATTTCCTTTTTGCTACCGGTGTTTCTAATATCCTTTGAAGACACTTCTGGGTTGTGAACTATATCTGTGTAGATATTGGAAGGTTTCGGTTGGTTTAATACGTGTTTTCTGTCTAATATGCTTCAGCTGAAGAATCTTGTTCCTTTGTATATAAGTGTCAAGGAATGTTGTGTCATCTGTAGGTGAATATCACGTGCGAATGCATTGCACTAGTTTGTGTAAACACATCGAGTAGTTCCTCTACATGGCCATAATGTATAATCTAGCATCAATCTGTAAATCTTGAGTCAGGACCGTTTTGTTTTTATGTTGAAAGGGTATTAAAATTATTCTCTAAATAACGCCCATCGTGAGATCTGCTATCTCTGCTGAAGCTGAAACCCCCATGGTTACGCCCAAGGTTTCACGGTACAATTTGTATATATTAAGTTAATTCACAGTTTGTAGATTAAGCCGTTATAGACGTATTATACTATCTTGCTTTAGGTGGAACGTCGATTTCATAATCGCGTGTATCGATATTGTCAAGTGTCTGTACAATCTTTGATGAGTTTTTTGTAGCGTCGAGTAGTTCATCGAATGTTAAACAATTGTACAAAATTCCGCAAAGTTTTACCAATTTCTATTCCTGGTGTAGACAATCCTTAGTGTTTCGAAAAATTATAAGTTGAGTAAACAGTTGAATTATAATTGTGACCATATCAATGATAATTCATGTCAACACAGAAACGTTGACTACTCTGTTGGTGATACCCTCGGTGAGGAAACCTCCACCAGCAATGGCATTGACCTAGTGATTGTAAATAAACTCATTATAGATGCCAGATTAATTTTTTGTTCACTAGACGTGCGTTTCGTCTACAATAGACGAATGAAGAAACATTTTTCAACAGGTGGAACAAGAAAATAATGTTTATAGTTTCCACTATTGTTTAAGGTGGTTCAACACTATGAAATCCAAAATAAATACAATTTATTTACTACCAAAGATCATACCTATAGGTTGCACTTTGTAAATACAGCTGTTTCACAAACCACGCCTCTTTTTGGGAGATATATAATATTCATAGATTTTTTTTGTTTACGTACTGGTTCCCAGTTATGATTTCTATGTTTCATCTCATACAGACATAACTTGGAAATGTTACCAGTATAAAACACATGGTGGTGGCGAAAATTGTATTCTAAGGAAGACCCAAAGTGAAGGTAGGGGTAGTACAGAATTTTAGTATAAGTTTAAACTCTTAGAAGTTCGGGGCATATAAATGTTGAAAATATGCCTTTTGTTTTGACCTTTGAATAAAATAGTAGTGCATATCAACTTTCAGTTCTAGGGTATAATTTTTTACGAAACTTCATAGTAAAAGTGGTACAGTTTTAGCCGCAAAGGGAGTTCCTATGGGAAATTGCATTGTCTATATTAACAGAATTGCAACCTATAGTTGTCTGGACATACAACAAGGCATTGTGATGATTAATGATTGGTGTTACGTTCAGTGGCAAATATTACATGTATATAGAAATGAGAGCATGTCAACACGATATGAATATGAATCATGTTTTGTTCTAGACATGAACGCTGAGCACTCAAAAGAACGTTTCAAACAACACTTTATCAAGCTAATATAAACAAAAACTCATCAAATATATCAGGCTTATAACTTTGTACGCCAGGTGTGCGGTATGCTACAAAAGATTTATTAGTGACGCTCGAATAAAAAATTTAAAAGGCCAAATATAGAACGAAGATGAAGAGCATTAAGATTAATATCCTGAAAGTTTTTACACAATACAGCCAAGGTGAGATATTCCTTGGAAAGAAAATCCTTAGTATTTCGAACAATTTAAAGTTTTGTAAACATATAAAAGATATTATATATCAGCACAGAGGTAAAATGAAACCTTCAAATCGGAAAAAAATCACCGACCACTTTTTATCATTATTATTATTATTATTATTATTATTATTATTATTATTATTATTATTATTATTATTATTATAACGATTTTCAACGTTTTCAAAATACACATACAAGTAATCCAGAAATTATGCTTTAATTGTATATACATTTCATCCTAACAGGCGTGAGTCTAGTTGGTATCATGTAAAGATATTTGTCCTAAAAGTTTCCAAGTGGGTAATGGTCTATAGACTGGTTGTCTACTAATTGATAATTTCAGATCACGATTTATTTATAAGTTGAAATTGGCTTTGATACGGCTTCATTACCTCTGAGTACTGTTAGATTTGTACTTTGTGTCTTTTATCCTGATGTTAATTGTGTTTGTGCTTCGTACCAATCTGATGAGTCTAGCCTTTTCAAACTGATTTGGACGATTTGTTGTGCACTTCCAGCACTGTCTAAGGTAAAGGAAAGGGCTCATAAATATGTTTAAGCTCGTCACATTCTATTTGTTTCTGTCCCAAGTGAGGAGCCTGTTATTCTGTGGTTGTCGTTTGTTCCTGTTTATGAAATTGTTTTGTTTTTGCGTTTATATTCTTAAAGCAATTCAGACCATTGGTTCTCTGGTTTGGATTGTTTCAACAGTATTCATGTCGAGGCCTTTTATAGCTGACTATACAGTATGGGTTTTGCTCATTATTGAAGGCAGTACATTGACCTATAGTTCCTTCCAACAATGTAGTTCGGACTACGGTGGATAGTTGTCTTATTGTCTTTCATTCCACAATGCATTTGAAGCAATCAAGACGTTTAAAAGAATTCTTACAAATGTCACTGTGTTTACTTAGATTATTATTTAGTTATCGATATATATAATTTGTTTATATTTTTGGCTTACTTTATACAGATGAAAATTCCTTTCATTTAATATATTTTTTTATAAAATTACAAACAAATAATAAGAAAAATCGAACAAGTTTTATCTTTTATGCTGGCAGTAACAAGTCATGTTCAAATATGAAAGTGTCGTCCCCTAATTTCCAACTAAAGGCATGAATCCCGCATGTACTATTTTCTTTAAACGTTTTTGTTTTCTTGAAGAATTATTTTCTTCAAGCTATTATTGACTACATACATTTGTTTTCCCTTAAAGTCATATGAAACGAGTTTCTTGTACTATTAATGTTATTGAAACTATTGAACCAATGCATTCATATATACTAAACTAAGTCTTGTATGCACTTTTTTTTTTTTCATATTTATGATGAATCTATATCGTATTGTTGACAAACACTATTTCATTCAGTGATTATTGATCGGACGCTTATTAACATTTGAGTTTGTTGCCGAAGTTTACCAGATCGCGACATTGATAAACAATCAACACAGTGCATATGGAGCACATGACACATAAGTGAATATATGGATCCATGATTTTTCATGCATTTCCATTTGTTAATATATCTTTTTCTTAACAGTTGTTAAATGATTATTTGTCTTTTAGGCATCAATTATTACTATTTACCTTTGTTTTCCAGTGCAAGTTTGTTTACACTTTTTCATCACGGTTTTCCCCTTGCACAAAGTTCTAACGAGAGGTCTTGTAGCTAAGATCACTGCATACGAGCTAATATCGACGAATTTGTGTACGGGAAGACATTAATTCAATAGCTGTACATTTATGAAGATTTTGATAATATAAAGGATTTTCATTACAAGAAAATCACGTACACTTGTTTTATAGTTAAACTTAGTCATCAAAGTAAATAAAACATATTCAACTTTTTTTTTAAATTTGAAGTTTCATATGACTTTAAAACATCTAAAAAACCGTATGATTTGTTATTATTGGATGTTAAATTAACAACAAGCGTGATTGCAGTGGATTCGTGAATGAACTGAGTATTTTGTTTTTCACTCATTATTATCATTTTCAAGGGAACTTGAAGAAGATGAGGTTTTTATTAAAAATATCTTATTTGTATTTCAAGATGTGTTTAATTGGTAACTGTTATAACTGTTCAAAATATTTTTCTTGTTTTCATACATTATAATTATATAATACAATTTTAGAATATGTAATAATGCTGACATATTGAAAAATAATTGTCCGTCCTTGATCTTTGATCTTGATCTAACGGGAAAACCATAGAACTAATATTTCAAGTGACAGGTAAAAAATATAGTTCATATGATATGCCTTCGAATGAAACATTTAGCCTTATGTTAGGTTGGTGCATAAAAATTAATTCTAAGGTGAATATCACTCCACTTTTCTACTTTAACTTTATCAATGATGATTCACTCGAATCGTGTGCGTGATAATTATATGACGTATACATTTGTCTCATACAAATGACTAACAAATGTGAATAAGTTTATTACCTACTTTTGTTGGTCGAAAACCAGATCAGATATTGGATGAGACGTATGATATTTATGCTTTGATGGATGTCCTAATTTAAGCACTATTTTGTTCGTCTGTCAAAAATGCGATCGGTGTTTAAACGGAGCGCCATTAATCTCTTGTACACGTGTGATATTCATGTTTTACCGTATCTTTGTTCCTTAAAATTGATTAACCAAATACTTTATACAGTAGTATGCAGGCCGATGTCAGCTAAATAAGGGGACATTTTATAACGTACATCAGATTTGTCATAATGTTCGAAAAAAAAGTTCCTGCGTAGGCACTTCCTTTTTTTCACAAGGGGACAATCTTTAAACAAAATAAGTCGACACAAAACATAACACAACTCCGCCAAAAAGGAAAACAGTCCATAAAACGCCAAAATAGACTAGACCGTTGGTTTTACCGTTTGAATGGTTTTACAGTCCATAAAACGCTACATTGACCTATAATGGTTTACATTTGTTATTTGGATGGATTGTCTCATTGGCAACAACACTTCCTAAATTTGAAATTAAACAACACTAAAATCCGGGAAAAATCAGATCCTCCGGTATGGGAATAGGTTGCTGCTATACTTGCGGCACCATCGTATAGCTCATGGAATGTACACATTCCGTTAAAATTATCATTCGATGACGTCACAATTAGGAGAGCAATGCTTAAATGCTGCTACACAGAACTTGAAAGTTCACAATTAAAAATTGAAGTTATCTTCGTAAGGTTTAGTTCTCAGGCTACCCTTATTGTCAATTTTAAGACTTAATTTACGGTTTGAAGCTTAACTGTTTTGTGATATCTTTGCTTTCAAGTTCATTAGGAAACTATAGATTCATGTATGCTTATGGCTTCAATTGTCAAGGATCAACAAAGTTTATTTTCGTGAATCAAGGACAAGTAAATTTTCGTGGATACGTGATTTCGTGGTTTTGCTAAAGTCTGCTTTTAAGCCGATATGTTATATGTACTCTGGTTTACACTCAGATTTGGGGTTCATCTATACCAACGAAAGCCACGAAAATTATAAGTACCTACAGTTGGCGCAATCAACAAAGTCTACAACTGCTTGTATCGAAGTTGTTGCTCGGGAGGCTAACATACTTCTATTGAAGTTACATAAGGAAATAACATATAACTAATTTGATAAACACAAGCTGTATACACTTGATGTATGAAGGATACAAATGCACAAAAAACGTAGGCAGCCAATTATTTAATGCAGGTATTCATAATGAGGTATTTTGAAGACAGACTTTATAATATGATTTCTGAGAAATTCAAGGTATTTTTATATTCACTGTAAGAAGCAATTGTTTTGTTGGTATAAAAATATACATTATCATCATTTAAATAGGATGTAAGTCTTAGTTATATTTTTCCTTAGAGGTGACGTCATTGACGTCATTCAATATGTTTCTTACAATAGTTTTAGATAGGTACCACTAGTTATGAACTGTTAGCCCTCGACTGACTGTATTCATATCCTTCATATGTTTGGTTCGGAAAAAGGATGACTTAGATACCTGTTTGTTGCAAGGAAGTGAACCAACCTACTGTTAGAGCCAAACAGATAAAGGACAGCGAACCAGTCTACTGTTAGCCCATGAGTATTATTCGTCAAATAGCCATGATGGCTGCCAGGATGGGTAGGATATTCTTACCCTCTACCGTTAGGTTTGGTTTCGTGTTACTTAGTCTTTTTAAGGATTGCTTGTCAGGTTTTAGAATTTTTGTCAGATTTTCGAAATCCTCTGGTTTTATCCATTTGAATGCCTTAAAATTTTTGCCCATGGACCTCCATTTTTCTATTTATAAATCTTTTACATGTATAATTATAAGCCATTTGTAAAAGTCTTATAAAATCTTATTTATTTTTTAATAGTTTTTGAGAACTTTAACTGGCCAATGGTAATCTTATGAAAAATCAAGAGAGAACATTTTCCCGCCGAAATTCTAATGGCTCATATCTCGGAAACAAGCACATTGACCCCTATATTTTTTTTTTGCTTTTTTGATTCCTCAATTAATCCCCTATCAATATATACTGGTGTCATGGAAATTTATTTATTTTGAAACTGAGCAGCAAACTTCCTTAATGTAGTGTTTTGTTGACTTGTTTGTCTTTTTCGTCGTTTTTTTTTTTTTTGCGTTGTCAGTTGATCTTCTACTTTTGAATGTTCACTTGGTATCTTTCGCCTCTTTTTTAACAACAAAAGAAAAGCGTAAGATACCAAAGGAATAGTCAAACTTACATGTCGAAAATGAACTTACAAATGCCAAATTCATTACAAATATTCATTTCAAAAAAAAGATTTATGTTATTATATGTATATAATTCTGCAAAAGGCCAACGTTCTGTTTTGTCTTGGGTATGCTTGAGACTTGTTTCCGAAATTCCTATTCGGATTTTCAAAGGAACAGTTGACCTTCAGTCATTTTGTTCTTAATTCTTATTTTGTTAAAAATTTTAAAATCAATACTGATCGATTTGTAGTTTATGTAAAAAGTAAAATAACAAAATACCGAACCCCAAGTAAAATTCAAATCGGAAAGTCCCTTATCAAATGGCATAATAAAAACTTCAAACATATCAAACGAATGGAAAACAACTATCATATAAACGTCCTTATCATTTTTATATTTGCAGTGAACTTAACTTGGGCCTATTCATTATTCCCTTCATTGGACTATTGTTGATGCAGATTCCTTTTGAGGTAAACGCGTTTCAAAGATTATGACAATATTTGCAGTTCCAAAGGTTCATAAGCAAATTGATAGCGAAGGGGAGATAACTCTAAATTATTTGCATTTACACAATTTTAGATTCCTTTCTCTTTCTTACTTATTTCAAACTATGCGTAAATGGATTTATAGTTTTCGATCTAATTGTATGTAGTGTGTCATTGTCATTATAAACCGTGGACATGAGCCATCTCACCAAATTCAAAAGGCAGGTCCCTTTAAAATTCTACATTTTGTAAACTTCTTTGAATTTGCAATTTGCGTTCTGAAGGAAATTTAAGGTCTTATCAGTTGCCAGGTATAGAGACATAATTATGCAAATACCGACGAAGACAATTTTCCTTACAAATAACTAGAATTATTATTGAATGTGTTTTTTATTTTTATTTTGTATTTGTATTTCTGGATTAAACGGAAGTGATTGCACAATGAAGAGAGACGATCATTAATAACTTTTGAACACTGTCTACAATAGTGGTTTTTTTAGCCTTTTAATTTGGGTTAGTACTTTTATTGTTCTTTACATTTTAGCTGTGAATCAATTATTTCGAGTGAAATGTAACCGCATTAAATTTTGTGATACCATATCATATTATATATATATGTGTTCTATCATTTATTTGCCAATGTACATGAATACAATTCAATAGAGTGCAAAGGCCTATGAGACAGCAACTTAACAACCGCAATAGACATATGCATGCACTAGTAACCTTAAATACAGGTTTAGTAACCTGAAAGTCGAAATAAAGTCGATCGCACCCTAGAAGGTGTGTTTTGAATAGGTCAATATTTGTACATGTTTTAACTAATATCTTTCTTTACATTTGTTTTCAGGAAATCGTTGCTAGCACTGCATGCAGTAATCCCTTACTTATTAAGTATCCAATTGTTAAACAAAAGAGTACACGGAGAAAGGCTGTGGATTATCTTTAAAGTTCCATATGTTTAGCATTGAAACAACAAAATGGTACATAATCTTCTGATTTGTCATAAATTTAATAATTTTGTAAACAATGGTTTTCAATTGGCAAATTAAGTTAAAAGATAATTCTGTAATTTTTTAACAACTCATTCTTCCGCTATGTTTTTTAGTGTTATCAGCCTTTCGACGTTTTTATTAGGTTTCTGATTTTTACGCGTTTTTACCTTGAACATCACCGAAGACACATTAATGTGGTGCAGTGAAATGTGTACCGTTAATTTTTCCAAGAAGACATTTTTAACTTATTTATATAGTGTCCGGTTACACCACTGTCCCAGTTTAATGGAGGGTTTGAGCGCTCGCTTACATGTTTAATCCGTGATATTCTGCGTGTGTCTGTCCCAAGTCGGCAGCCTGTAAGTTAGTGGTTGTCGTTGTTTGCAGTCTATCATCGTTATTACAATGTGCATGTTTGTGTTTCGTGAATTGTTTTGTAAAGAAATGAGGCCGTTGATCTGTTCGTTTGAATTGTTTTACATTTTGTCATGTCAGATACGAGCAATCGGCATTCCTCGGGTGACTCCGCAACTCTCCTTCTATGAGGTACGGAATCGGCCGAGTTGTGACGAATGACTATACGAGTTTGCTCATTTATGAAAGTCGTGTTGGTTGCTTACATTGACATCATTTGGTCACTGGTGGATAGTTGTTTCAAGACATTGATAATCATACAACATCGTCTTATTTTTATTTCTGATTTATTCATAGAATCTTGACAAAAGTGGGGGTAACTGGATTTTTCTGAATTTTATTGTGTTGTTCTTTTATGACATCGTGCTGGATCTGAAGTTTTGTGTGTAAGTGAAACTTGTTTTACCCACACAACATTTTGTGTTTAGTCAACCATGTGTTGTTCACTGATATGTTTCCAAGTAAAGTATATGGAAGCTTTCTCACATCTTGGTAAGTTAGGTGGCACATTCAATAACAACCAACGTTTCTCATCAAATTTATAACTCTAAATTCTAAATTACAAAAAGTATCCAGAAAACATTTACGTATTTACAATATAATAAGACATTATGCAAAGAACAATAACTCTTTGAAAATCCACTGTTCATGCCAATCTAAATAATACATTATGTTTATATCTTTACAAAATAAAGCCAATCTAAATAATACATTCTGTGTATATCTTTACAAAATAAATTGAACATTATGATAAAGCCTAGTGTATGTTACATTCCAAACATCCTGAAGACCTTAAATGATCACTGTTTCTGCATAAAATGTAGTTTTTTCTGATTAAATCAGGAATGGTATTATAAAATATTTAAAGATTATACAGCTTAGGTCTACCTAGTTGACAAAGGAATCAATTGAATCGTCAAAGTCCTGAAACCATGGTTTGTGCTGAGCAGCCATAGTACCAGAAAAGACCGATTTAAAAGGCTGGTCCCTGTAAGTGACAATATTCGCCATTTTATCATGCTCCCACTTATGGAATAATTCAACTGCATTTGGTGCATCGGGATGATATCCAGTTCCGTCGCTCAGATCTTTGATAAAATCCGCTTGTATGTCAATGTCGTCATGGCAATCTTTTACATTTTTGCGTCTTTGTACCCATTTTCGCTCCTCTTTCTTCATTTCTTCAATGTTCTTTGGTTCGTTCGGCAAAGTTCCAGTTATATACCTAAAAAATAAGTGTATTAATGAGTATACTTAACTTCATATATACATTCCGAACAATGTTAAGTAATACAAATGTGAGATACCGGTTATCTGCGAAAGTCATGCAGATAACTACAGTTAAAATTTATAAATTTAAAACTCAAATATAAATAATTTATGTAATTGGGTGTGCGTTTCTGAACTTATTCTCTTCTTTCAAGTGAAAAAGTTGGAGGAAACGAAAAGAGATATTTAATCCCAAAACATAATCAAAACCTTGTGTGCTAAAGCGTCTTTCAAATATTTTTTTATTGATGGGTATTGATGTTTCCGTTCTATTTCAAAACATTATTGGATTTGAGGAGGAGGAAGAGGAGGAAGACGACGACAATGATATCGACGGCATCATCATCGTCATCTCATACACTTATAAATATGGCAAATTTAAATCAAGGCGATATGACGTGAACGTTCATAAGACAGCAACCAAACGATCCCTAAAAATCAATGGTCATCTAGGGGTCAATATGCGGTCTTCAACAATTGATTGAAAAACTATAGGAACACGGTAATACATTCTTCTCAACAGAACAAAAGTCAAATTCATACACTATATATAAAAAAAGAGACGAGAGGCATACGTAAAAAAACACAACTAGGAGAAAAATAAGTAAAAGTCATACGGTCTTTAGTAATATTAGTTGCTTAAAGTTTATAAATCTGAGGGTGTTATAAAAATGGTACTGGAATTTTAAATGCAATATGGACATAGTAAGGAGCGTATGATTTTCTTTTTCGACTTCACTTTTCGACATATAACATTTAAAAAGATGTTATACCTGCATATCCACAGCCCCTGAGCATCAAACATTGTGAAAGAGAAGTACTGGTCCTGAGTTCCCATGTAAAACAGTTTTCTGTTACCATCATTCAACCAAAGGGATCCCTTGTATAAACCGGCAGGATACACCGAAAGCGTTGAAACCAGGCGTAAATTGTCTTCAAGGCACGGAAAGCTATATTTATAACCTGTACAAAGAATGATTGAATCTACTTCCGCTGAACTTCCGTCGATAAAATTTATCATTTTCCGTCAATTTTCTTTATTAATGGTCGTTCTTCAATTCCAGATGGCCATTTGAAGTTCATTGGTTTCGACCTATAAGATGTAACAATACTCTTCGCGCCAAATTTCAAACACTGTAGCGCTACATCTTCGGCGGAATAACTAGCTCCAACAACCAACACACGTTGACCTTTGAACTGTGCAGCATCCCTGAAATCATGCGAATGAATTGTTCGTCCAGGAAAAGTCTCAATGCCATCAAAAGTTGGTTTGTTTGGATTATTGAATATTCCTGTGGCAACGATAACGTGTGTAAATTTGTTTTCGAATGTACGACCTGTTTTAAGATCTTCCGCTGTTACTGTAAAGTCATCTGACTTTTGGTTGTACGTCACGTACCTAACAACGGTGTTCCATTTGATATAACGCTTTAAATCTGATTTACTTTTTTTGACAAGCCTCCCTGAAAGGATAAGTAAAAGTGATAAAAGTATTTATCATTCCTCAAAAACATGTTGATACCAGTAAAATATTCAATGATTTGTTCATTGTTGATCATCAACTGTCAAGATGAAGAACTCAAATTGATAATTTTCTATGTTTTCTATGGTATTTTGTCCAGTACAATATATTTTCAAATACGATTATTCTTCTGACTTTCTTTTGAGAAATCATCGGTACCCTTTGAGATTTATTTAACATATTACATTTACATTACATGTATTTTTCATAAGAATCCGTACTTTTGATTGGTTGAGAACAATTGAGAGGCATTCCAAAATAGATTTTATTTCCCAATAAGAGGCAACATTAATGACATCACGTGCTTCCCGTGACAACGTCAAAACAATGCATAGCTGGACAAACGAAACTTTTGATATAACTTGTAATTTCACGGTTGCAGCATAAATAAAGGCAATAGTAGTTTACCGCTGTTCAATAGTAATGAATCGATTCAACTGAAACAAATCCGGGTCACAAACCAAACCTGAGGGAAACACATAAACAATAAGAAGAAAAAACAAAACGGAACAACGGAAACACTGAACTGCTACAAAATCAAACGCCAACTTACATGTATCATTATCATTGTCATTGTCATTGTCATTTTGCTTAGTTTCTTCTGTTACCTATTCTAACATCGCACTCGGACTTCTTTTAAACTGAGGTGTACTGTGCGTATTGCTGTGTGTTTGTTAATTCTACATTGCCTAGAGGTATAGGGGAGGGTTGAGATCTCACTAAACATGTTTAACCCAGCAGCATTTTGCGCTTGTCCCAAGTCAAGAGCCTCTGGCCTTTGTTAGTCTTGTATGTTTTTTTTTTTTTTTTTTTTTTAATTTTGGTTCATTTATATGTTTCGAAGTTTAGTGTGACGTCTATTTTCGCTGTACTAGTACACATTTTCGTTAAGAGGCCAGCTGAAGCCCGTCTCAGGGTGCGGAATTTTCACCCTGTTTTGGAGACCCATTGGTGGCTTTGTGCTGTTTTCTGCTCTTTGTTCGGGTTGTTGTCACTTTGACACATTCCCCGTTTCCATCCTCAATTTTACTATTAGAATTGGATGCTTCTTTTTATAATTTGATACAGTTGCTACAAAAACAATCGCTTATAATTTTGTACGCCAAACACGCCTTTCGTCTATAAAGGACTCATCCATGACGCTCAAATAAAAAGAAATAGTGACACAAAAAATTACAAACCGAACTCTAGAAAAGCGATAATACCTTCCATATAATCTCTCAAGACACGGCGTGGGGGAAACGATGGTATAGCTTTTCCATAATGGTCATCAAATGTGTAATCCGGGTACTCTAGGCCTTCTTTAGGACCATTCGACCAAAGATGTTTGTACATGCCACCATGACAAAGTTCTCCAAATTCATCCGTTCCTAGAATAGCAAAAGATAATCAAATGGTTTAATCTTCGTGCACTATTTCGTGTCTCGGAAGGAAAACATAAAGCATTAGCAGTGTAATTCTAATTATATTATCTTATATCAGAAGAACAAGGCATTTTTTTAACATGAAATCAAATAATTTAAGGCATTTTTCAAGTTTCAGTTTTGGGTAATACAAGTATAAAAGCATAATGAAAAAGATGAAGTCTTGAAAAAACTACTATTTAAATAGATATAAGAAGATGTGGTATGAGTGCCAATGAGACAACTCTCCATCCAAGTCAAAATTTATAAATGTAAATCATTATAGGTCAAAGTACGGTCTTCAACACGGAGCCTAGGTTCACACCGAACAGTAAGCTATAAAGGGCCCCAAAATTACTAGTGTAAAACCATTCAAACGGGAAAACCAACGGTCTAATCTATATAAAACGAGAAACGAGAAACACTTATGAACCACATCAACAAACGACAACTACTGAACATCAGATTCCTGACTTAGGACAGGTGCAAACAAATGCAGCGGGTTTAAACGTTTTAATGGTACCGAATCTTCACCCTTTTCTGAAACAATAGTGTAACATCACAACATAGAAAGACACACTATAAAATATCAACTGAAATAGCTTAACTCAATCAAAGGACATAGTAACACCATTGAACATACACTGAACAAATAAATTTGACCTATGATACAATGTAAATTCAAAATAAATAAACTAAGGAAGAATAATAAAAGTAACATGTTATATCGGTATGAAATGTTAAACAATTTAAGAAAAACAATATGCTCGAACAAAATATCAGCCATTTGCAATAACTTTAAACACAGGTAAATAAAATAATTTTGTTGTTAGGTGTAATGCCTGTTAGAGTTATTTAATTTCTTCGTTTAATTTCTGAGACAGCAATATACACGTTATAACTTCACGATACAAATTTTCAGACGATAAGTTCTGAGGTAATTTTATATCTAAAGTTTATTATCAAATCATCCCCGGTTTTGTGGGGTTGGTTTTGCTCAGGTTAAGTTGTTGATGTTAGTTTTTTTTTTTTTTTTTTTTTTTTTTTTTTTTTTTTTTTTTCCTTCGGCTTATCTTTTTGGACTCTCCATTTGAAATAATCCTTCTCTTTGTGTAGATCGACCGTTGTTGTGCTTTACTTTAATCATTTCATTCAGTTTGAATACATTATTTTAACTATAACAAGTGGCCTTGGTGGTCGAATACATCTACTGTACTGCAGTCAGTCCAAGATTCAGATTGAAGTACGTTGAAATATCCTCATCCTTTTTATTCTTAAAAATATGTCTAATCAAATACAATAGTTAATAGGCAGAATATTTTTAATTTACCCGTCATCCATGTAAAGTTCCAAAGCCCAAGCCACGTGTCGCTTTTCTCGAAACAAACGACTTCAGTCGAAGGATCGCTGATCTGATCAAAGTGAAACAATGCTGTCATACCACATGGTCCTGCTCCAATTATACAAACTTTCCTTTTACTACTCATTGTGTTCCTTTAGGAAAATGGGACTACAAACAGCAAATTGTTCGAAATTCCACAATACTGAAAATAAAGAAAAATATGATAAGAGTAATGACAAAAAACATATTTATCAAGAGGTTTAGTGTTTCTGGAACATCTGAAACTTAATCTCACAAATCGAAACGGAAGGAGAAACTCTTTTCAAAAAAGTTTGTGTTTAAATTGAGTTGCTGATTTTTCTTGTCAAACTCCTCACCTTTTCTTAAAGGTTCATAAAACACTAACTTCAGGTTAATTAGATAACTTTGAGTTGAAATGAAAAGAAATAGCTTGCTTTGTTTCAACAAATCGGAATATGAATTCAAATAAAATATTGATGTAATAAATATATAAACTGTCACTTTTCGTGTTGCGAAAGATGACACCAAATTATAACAAAATATCATAAGCCTTTTTATTTCATTTATCTTGGTGTAGGGAGAAATCTATCAACCATTCATTCAACTGATACAGACAATTAGTAGTTGAATTTATGTTCGCCTTACTAATTTCAAATGAGTAATTGTTTTCAAGTTCAAATTCTTTATTGTAAACTCCCAGACACATGTTGTGTTACAAGAGGAATTCATTTCATATATTCATATGGAAATGGCAGGTAAAATATACAAATGTTTTTCATTAAATTAATTAGGAACAGATGTTTTATCTAAACAGCATAGCTAATTTACACTATTTTCTCTAAATTCCTCAATATATATATTCTTTAAGACCTTAATATTACATAATGAGAATAGTCCAAACATTTTATATGTAGATGGATAACGTGTATAATATGTTGGAATGTACTGTATTCTAAGAGATGTTATTTCAACATGGTTACATACAAAAAAGTAGTATTATTCATTACCTATTTCATCTTTTTGTTAAGATCAAAACCTATGAAATGGCAACACATCTTAAAACTAACCTGTTTTGCGTGAAAATTTTCTACAAGTGATATTTTTGAAAAATGAGATATAAAATATCATATCATATCTGAACTTTTGACTTTATAGAATGATTAATTGTAGATTGTCAATACTGTTTTAAACATGTCTTCATAGTTATGTTAATGGCAGTTTGAATACAATCTAACAAGTATTCTCAAGGTAACCAAATGAATAATATTTATGTGTAAATATCTATAATACATCGTTTTGCTTTTTCCTTATAATTCTGTATATATTGTATTAATTTCAGACATTTGTCTTACCTAGACACAATTCCAACAGTTCGAATTTACAATGGCAAGCTGATATCGAGTGAGAAATTCAAATGAAACAAATGGAACTCTTTATAAGAGAAACGAACTGGTAATGCTGGTATATTTGAATTGTTTACATCTGTTTCTAAGACCTTTAAACGTTTAATGTAGTTACATAAGAAATGCCTGTACCAAGTCAGGAATATGACAGTTGTTATCCATTCGTTTGATGTGTAAGAGCATTTCATGTTGCCATTTGCTTATGGACTTTCCGTTTAGAATTTTCTTCGGAGTTCGGTATTTTTGTTATTTTACTTTTTACATAACTTAGGATTTTTTGTATTTTATATGTGTTTAATATAAAAAAAACAAGAGACCAAATGACACAGAAATTAACAACTATAGGTCACCGTACGGCCTTCAACAATGAGCAAAGCCCATACCGCATAGTCAGCTATAAAAGGCCCAGAAATCATAAATATAAAACAATTCAAACGAGAAAACTAACGGCCTAATTAATGTACAAAAAAAAATTTAACAAAAACAAATATGTAACACAGCAACAAACGACATCCACTGAATTACAGGCTCCTGACATGGGACAGGCACGTACATACAGAATGTGGCGGGGTTAAACATGTTATCGGGATCCCAACCCACCCCCTAACCTGGGACAGTGGTGTAACAGAACACCGTAAGAACGAACTATAAACATCAGTTGAAAAAGGCTAAACTCATCAGATGTATACAAATATAACAAAAACACATGGACGTGACCGGGTACTTGTACATCCCAACAACAAAAAGACACTAAGTACAGATCCGAGAGTACTCGCAGTTACTGGCAGCTAGTTCAAAGCCAATAACAACTAATACAAAAAATCACGCATCTAAGACTAAATTATCAATCAGTACACATACAACATCCAATGGATTTAGTGTAAAGACGTCATAAACAGTCAGAGAAAAAACATGACCTTGTGCAATGCCAAGATACAGGAGTCAACAGATTGTAGTTTGCATATTAAATATTGCAATCATAAAATGTACCAAAAAAAATAGTCGCGCGTATCGTTCAATAATGCTCCTTAAATGTTTACTAAAAGCCCTTGACGACAGACTTGATTTGTGAATGTAAAAATGCATAACAAATGTAAAAATTAACCCCGCCACATTCTATATGTACCTGTCCGAAGTCATGAGGCTGTAGTTGAGTGGTTGTCTTGATGTGTCTCATATTTGTTTTTCGTTTATTGTTTTGCATAGTTCGTTCTTATGTTGTGCCGTTACACCACTGTACCAGGTAAGGGGAATGGTTTAGCGCCAAGAAACTAGTCTAAACCCGCTGCATTTGTTTGCACCAATCCTTAGTCAGGAGCCTGTTGTTTAGTGGTAGTCGTTTGTTGATGTTGTTCATAAGTGTTTCTCGTTTCTTTATATAGATAAGACCGTTGGTAAATGGCTTTCCTGTTTGAATTGTTTTACACTAGTCATTTTGGGGCCCTTTATATAGTGCTGTTCGGTGTGAGACAATGCAATACTTTGACCTATAATTGTTTACTTTTCACACATTGTGACTTGGATGGAGAGTTGTCTCATTGGCACTCATACCACATCTTATTATTTCTAATAAATTCAAATAAATTTTATGTTTTGTGTGTGTTCCTTTCTTATTCTTACCTTCCACGAAATATTTAAATAAAATTAAAAATCAAATCGACGTGATGCCATTCAATATCTGTGGACTTTTCTGATTTATAGAAATCATTTTTTTTTAATCAAAACCACGATAGTTTGTTCCCAGCGTCAGCAAAACAACTTATTCGTTTTTTTTTTTTTTTTTTTTTTTATTATTTTCTTTTTTTTTTTTAACAGAGTTAATTGTCAAAATGTAATTTTAAGAAAAATGAAAAAAACTATGGCACCAACAAAAAAATTCGGACGCTGTTTTCGTTATTTTCTTCATTCAACTTCAATCCAGAGAGATTTTTTTCAGAACAATTAAAAGTTTAAATAATTCTTTAAATAAATATTTCAAATGAATCCAATAATTTTGTTGGCAAACCAAAGACAATTTAACACAACTTTAAATCTACCTGATTTGTGTGAAAACTTTCCTTCAAGATGATTGTATTAACGAAATAGTTAAGCGGTTGTTTTGATGTTGATAAATGTATATTACACCTGAGTGTTGGACATGTACAAATATCTTATCATCAGGTCAATATCAATATTGATAGTGGACATGGCTTAAGGTTAAATTAGTACAATTGTCCTTTAAAAGACAGATAAACAGACGATGACGTATATCCCCTCAATAATAACTGTTCTCCAAAGTCACAGTGAGGCCAACAAAATAGAGAGGGGAATCACAAAACATCAAGGTAAAGAATTGAATAGTATTATGATGGCACCAAACAATAAATAAAAAATCCGTGTGCTCTTTGATAAACAGGAATAGTACAGTGAGAAGTTCATCGGTCGTTTAAGAAAAATAACACATTGAATAAATTTGCAAAAAGGATTTCAAATAGTTCGAAGTATTTTGCAACAAAACTATAAAAATAAAACACAACTGTTAGCAAACCTGGTTTGCGTTAAACGTTATCCTACAATAATAAATAAGAAACAAATTTGTAATCTTATTCAAGGATGTTTGCTCCTATAGTTTTTGAATTTTTTCCGTATTTTGCGGAATCCTCTGGTTGTATGCATGTATTGCCATTAAAAAAATTTGCCCGCTAACCCCTGATTTTATTTTCATAATTTTATTACATATAGTTTAAAAAGCCATATTTGAAAATGTTATAAAATCCTTGTTATTTTTTCATAGTTGTTGAAACAAAAAAAAGCGGCCAATGTTAAAAGTATGAAAAATCTAGAGAAAATCATTTCTCGCCAAATTGTCAATGGCTCATATCTCGAAAACAAGGACACAGACCCTTCATTTTTTTCTGCTTTTTTAGTTCCTGTATTTATATACTATCATTTTAGAACAGTCTTTTAAAAAGCTTGTTATTTTGAAACAAAGTAGCGAACATCCTTAAATGAATGTCATAGGTATTTGACCTTAAATAACGTTATATATGTTATTTGGCTAATAAACAGCACAAGCTAGGTAAGCATTTCAGGGTTACCAAAGAAATGAAACAAAACTTTTAACAAACATGTATTGCATGAAAAGTTCCCCTAAAGTAGTAAATGGGAAACAAGTTTGTTATTTTAATTAAATTAATATCATAGGTAATTGATCATTAATTAGATGAATATAATAGGTAATTGATCTTTAATTAAATGACTATCATAGGTATATGACCTTAAGGTTAGTAATGTCATTTGGCTGTTAATAAAAAGCTTTGTAGGCATTGTCAAGGTTATCAAATGAATAACTACAAAACAACGTCTCGTTTTTCCTTATAAGGTCTAGGTTGTGTTTGTCTTTACTTAGTGTGGTTTTGCTAGATTTGTTAGCGGTCAAACCAATTAAAACAATTTTAAAAAAAAGTTGTTTTAATCAAGCGATTTTATGGGGTATTTCAACTTTTTGTATGTGATGATACACCATTTGGTTAAGATAAAAACATCATATACTGATGTTTAGTTTAAAATTGATTTATTGATTGATTGATTGATTGATTGATTGATTGATTGATTGATTGATTGATTGATTGATTGATTGATTGATTGATTGATTGATTGATCAATTGATTGATTGATTTTTGATGTCAAACGCTACTTTCAGCACTCTTGGCCATATCGTGGCGGCCAGTTTTTATTGGTCGACTAAGCTAGTACGCCCTGAGAGAACCACCGATCTTCAGCACTTAGTCAATTAAGAACAAAGTCGAACGCACCTGCCACGTGCAGGGTTCGAACCTACAACCTAGGTTTTGACAGACTCGTGACACTGTAGATGAACAACTTAAAACACTCAAACACCGAGGCCCCTGATTTATTATAAACGAACGTACGATTATTGTTTAAAAATAACTTTTGATCAGTATCGTCACCTGCATTGTTTTACTGTTGATTTTCTCGACTTTATCTTAAGAAGAGTGAATTCACACATCGTTGTCAATATAATGGAATTTTATGCGACTTTCATACAAGTGAAAGGGTTAGCTGGCTATAAAACCAGGTTTAATCAGAAAATGCTTGTACCAAGTCAGGAATATGACAGTTGTTATCCATTCGTTTGATGTGTTTAAGCTTTTGATTTTGCCATTTGATTAAGTATTTTGCACCTGAACCAATGAAATGAATTAAACTTTTAACTAACCTGTTTTGCGAAAAAGGTTCCTCTAGAATAGTAAATTGGAAACAAGTTTATGATCTTATCTAAATAAATATCATAAATGTTCTTCCACCTTTTATGGGGTTAGTAATATCATTTGGTTATATATAAACAAGATAAGCATCGCCAAGGTTATTAATGAACAACGTCTAGCTTTTTCCAGATAAGGCCTATGTTTTATTTGTTTTTACACCAAGATGTCGACAAATGAAATTGAATAAATACCCTGAATTTATCATGCTTTTCTATAACATTTGATCAAATCCCTGAAAGATCCAACCCCTTCCTAAATTATTGAAAAATATCATTTTGAATTGACAAAAGATAAATGATCGGTGCCTTAGCAACGATCAGGGTCATTTTATTCTTAGAGTAGTCGAAATCCCACTCTAGGTTATATAGCATTCAAAGTCAATACCATGAAATTACATCATCATTCTGTAAATTTACTGATTGTAATTTAACTTCTCCACATATCACGTAAACTTAAGGTATAGTTTATGTTATTACTACCCCTGGGTTGATGCCTCTGCTACTGGACTGATAGTTCCCGAGGGTATCACCAGTAGCCATTACTTCGGTACTGGCATGAAAATACGGATTTTGTGTTATTAAAATTTGCTGTTACAAAATTTTGGAAATTATTTAAAATTAAGGAATGTATCTCCCTCATGCAAAGCTCTGATTCCTTGCCCGGCTTTGGCTATACTTTTTGGTCCTTTTTGGTTTATAGCTCTTCATCTTTTTAATAAGCGTTGGATTTTCAAATATTTTGGCCTCGAGCATCACTGAAAAGATATTGATTATCAAAATGCGCATCTGGTGCAGAATTATTGGTGCCGTTTATATGTGATCTTTCAACGAATTGTTCTTAAGTCATTGCACCCATGATCAACTCACCTAAATGATTATTTTTGATGCACAATACACCTTATCCTATTTATTCCAATCCGGATAATTAAGTTCTAAAATAAAACAACTTTTTCAAACCGTTGAAGCTATCTGGGGCTATCAAACAATGTATTGTGCATAAAACTTTTCATAGAGACATGTTTATACAATCGTAAACACATCAAACAAAGCATTTATAATAATAGTTCTGTATTGTCATATAAGTAAAACATGATACTTGTGACATATACAAATAGTAACAACAACAACAACAAAAATGATTTTAATACATATATATATTAATATAATAAGCAAGTCTCAAAGTGTACAACATCACAAAAAAAAATTAAATCATGAACAAATATTAAATATTTTGGATAACTAATATCTTTCATTAGTATGATGTCTAATGTTTCTTATCTTGACATGTGGTAGTCACACTGTAATAGTAATCTTGATCGTTTTACAAATTATCACGAATTAATACGCTGGTAATTTTTTTTCAAAATCGATGTTTGGGAGGAGGAATAAATTCCTTAAAACTGTAAGAGTCCTGTACTGAAGCCTGAGTTACTGGAAACAAGTTAGACGTGTTCTTTGGTCTAGAGGTATTTTCAGATATCTGCCCTTTTCCATAAGTAGATTATGGTCACTGATTCTATTTTTTGTAAATAAACGTCTAGTTTCAAAATTTGGATATCTAAAATAAAATTAGATAGAAATTCGACTTAAATGCTATTATAAAGAAAAAGTTTGTTATTTTCGATTAAACTGTTTATTTTATTGTCCAGTTATTCTAAATAAAAGTTGCTTGAAATATTCTCAATCCAAGTCTTCAGTTTTTTTTTTATTTGTTTCATATTTTGACAGGAAACTATTTCCTGCAATACAGGCATATTTGTTTTTGAGACCCTTCTGAATAACAGAGTGAATGTATAATATATCTTGCCTAAAATTTACATAGCCGTTTTATCAAATTTGTCTGCAAGTGATATGGATCGGGTTTACAGAATACAGAATAATAGACCAATACTACAAAAAAAATAGGCCAACAAAATAAAGAATAGAGAAAAATAGGACATAAAATAAAACAATGAGAATAATGGGAGGTTAAAACATTAAAAAAATGAATTAAAAGGAACCCCCATCCTGACCCTCATAACGTCATCTGGAAAAAAATCGAAAAGCTGATTTCAACTTTCCAATATTGGAATTGATCATGTTTGTTTTTTGTTCGTTAGATTGATCTTGTCGCCGTTTTTTTTTTTTTTTTTTTTTTCAGAAAATGCTTTCATCAAATCAGATTACACTATTTCATGGAATTGAGTGGCTATACGTGATAATGTTTTCTGTTTCAAATGTAACTGTATTCTCACAGTTAAGTGAACACTTAATTAATCTAATCACTTTTTCATGCTCTTTTGTATTAACTTGTCATCATTTTTATATGACTCGCCTATTATAAAAATATTTCAAAGGTTCGACTTCGTTAATGAATTGTTCACACCTTTTTTTTCTTTTGGATACTTGTCTCATTTGAACTGAAACCCCATACCCTTAATCTTATATAAGAAATTTTTTTTTTTTTTTTTTTTTTTTTTTTTTTTGTCTGAATATTCATTAAGGTCTGTGATATCAATTTTCCTAGGAAAAAAAATTCGTTTAATTATTAAAAAAACACCCACATTTTGATAAAATAGTGAAATATTTCATTACAGATTTACCTATAAAAATTCAGGACATGGCTGTTTTTACCAGGAATATTGATGACATGGATATGAATTTCTAGGAAAATTAGTCTGGAGAACTAGTTCTCTCTTATATGCAATTAAAGGTATGTTGATTTTTCAGTACAATACATCATAATGTGTTGCTTTGACATGCAATGATTGTCACTTTATTTGAACTTAAAACAAAAGAGCTGTGACAACCATAATGCTGTAAGCGCATTCATTATATCCAAAAGCAATGAATAACTAACACAATTTTGTGAATTCATCCACTGTTTCATAAATTGCAACTATCTGAGTGACTCAATGACGTCTATATTTCCTATGCATCGGAAGTGCATATGTAGCCGGATTCATATATTGGCTGGGAATCATGCTCGCACCAATGTGAATTCTACACAAAAATATACATTGAGAATAAAGTTGTGTAAAAAGTAAAACAACATAAATACTGAACTCAAAGGAAAATTCATCAAGCAAAAATGGAAAGTCCCTTAACAATTGGCAAAATCAAAAGATCAAACACAACAAACGAATGGAAAACAATTGTCATATTCCTGACTTGGTACAGGCATTTACTCATGTAGGAAATGGTGGGTTAAACCTGGTTTTAAAGCTAGCTAAACCTCTCACTTGTATGACAGTTGCATAAAATTCTATTATGTTGACAACAATGTGTGAACAAAACAAACAGACATAAAAGGTAAAAATGTCAAAAATAGGGGTACAGCAGTCAACATTGTGTTTAAACTCAATCACTGTAAAAATCAACAAATATGACAATAAAGAAATACAAAATGGCATATATACAAAGCACATACGAAAAATGAATCACAAGAATACAAAAAATGACCACAGCACAACAACACAATGAGGGGATGTACAAGTACCGAGCCATGCCTCAAGAATATTACTAAGAATGCAACTGAATATCTTATAATGTCTTAATTCTCGTTCGGGAAAGAATGTAGTGATTAGACAAGGAAGGCCCCTTAAGCGCCTTGAATATTTTAGAAAAATGCAGCTACAAATATCAGTCAAATGTACACCATCTTGGCATTTGTAATTATGATTTATTGTAACTGCCCCCTTGGCGAATAATAAAACTGGCCAGCGAGATGCTAATTCTCTTAAGCTTGTTGTTATACCTTCCCCGTATTTAGTGCGACTGCTGATACGATTAGTCGGTCAATTTAAGTTTGGAGATCAGGTCTATGAAATGCTGAGAAATGCTTTCTGTTTTTCCTCCGCCATTGGTCTGAAAGCGCGGGAGAGCGTCAGCTATTTTATTTTTGGCACCTTCATTATGTTTGCCTTCAACTGAATGTTGAAATGCATGGTACGCAACACAAATAGCCGAAATGTTGACATTACTTGTTTTGATTTCGACGTTCTCTTGTAAGGTATACATGTTTTTAATTTTAGTACATTTATATGTTTTGGAGTTTAGTATGACGTCCATTTTCACTGAACTTGTACATATTTTTATTTAGGGGCCAGCTGAAGCCCGCCTCCGGATGCGCGATTTTCTCGCTGTGTTGAAGGCCCATTGGTAGCCCTCAGCTGTTTTCTGCTCTTTGATCGGGTTGTTGTCTGTTTGACATATTCCCCAAATCCATTCTCAATTTTATGTATCTACCAATGCAGCGTTGTCTGTACGGAACATAATCTTGCTATTTCGTAAATTGGGAACCCATATACAAAGTGCTTAAAGTATAGGAACCAAACTTGTAATGTCTTTTAAAATGTTAAATCCTACCCACAAATCTGCCCATTTCAACTGTACACATTTTCTGTTAAAATAAGATCAACAACCATCTGTCCAGTGCAGACCAATTATGTAGGAAGTATGGTTAACATTTTATGAATTTTAACCATACCATGATACCCTCTCAAATTGCAGATGTATTTCGAACTGAGAAACAAGAGTTTCTTGACCCTGAAAGGTGAAATAACATCGTAAAATATCCGCAAAATTCTCTGATGCATTGTACTGCGCGTTAACAAAAAGCCAATAAATCGATTACCGACTTGAGATCCTTCAATTTAATTTTTCGCTTATTGCCAAAGGTTTAAGTTGAGACCGTGATTTGATAAGCTTGACCTCGTGTATACGAACCACAATGTCAACTGTGTCTATTTCTGAGCCAAGAAATGTCAATTTTGTAGTAGGACGTATTTGTCCTCTGCTACAGGTACCCCTATCTCATTACAAGGTTCAGAAAAGGTGTTCATTTAAACCTTACAGTCATCCGAATTTGCATAATCAGCGAACGTAAAATCAACTAAATAATGCCAACCGAATGCTTGGCACAAGATAAGACGATCAACCAATGCAGAATTGTAGAAAATGTTTCGAACAAGCAGCAAGCAATAGAACAACCGAACGGAAGTGACTTGTCCACATAGAAATTTCTATCAAAATAAATTCTAAGTAAATCAAAATCAGCTGTAAAAATAGGCAAACAACGAAAGGCGGACTTAACGTCCTGAACCCCAATGCTAGCCCCATTATTAAGAGATGACACCATGTCAATGACCTCGTCAAAGGATGTGTACTTAACAGGGGATGGACAAAGTCATCGATGTTGCAACCGTATGGAAACGACCAGTGTATTATACGATTATAAATAAACACATCATAGATACCAGGATTAAACTCCCATCGGATTTATTAACCAATCAGATTCTTCTTCTTTAGGTTTTCAGTAGTCCTTAATTGATCTGAAGATTATTTACTGTTTTGCGCAGCGTGGCCTATATATATATTTATAAGAACACAAAAATAATTGAAAATGAATTTGGAGTGCATAAATATTTTAAAATTGTGATTAAAACTATGTACATAGGCTAGTAATAAATTAAATGAATTTGTGGAGAACAGCTGGTGTGAGCTGTTCTCTGAAAGTGTCGACTGTAGTGACAGCGACTGTATGGATTGGCAGTAAATTCCACTGAGTTATGGTATATGGGGAAAATGAAAATTTATATGTATCTTTTTTGGCTGAAATGTGTCTGAAAGTGAAAATATGATTTTTGCGGGTTCTACTGTCTGATGGTATAAGAATAGCAGATGGGATTGCTACGATTTGATGTACTATTTTGTAGAACATTATCAATCTTGTGCGTAGTCTTTTTTCTTGTAGTGTAGGCCAGTTTAATGAGTTTATCGTGTCTGTAGGACTACTGATGTTATGGTACCTGTTACAGACATATCTGGCAGCTCGTCTTTGGACCATCTCGTTTTTAGAAGTTTGTTCAACTGTGTGGAGGTCCCATACTGAACATGAATGTTCCAGTTTTGGTCGAACTAGCGCCAGATATGCCTGAGTTTTGATGTTCTGACATGATGTTTTTAAGTTTCTTTTTAGGAAGCCCAAAGATTTGTTGCCATTAGCTATAATGTTGTCTGTATGATTTGACCATTTTAAGTTTGCTTGTAGTGTAATGCCCAGATAATTAGCTGAAGAGACCAGTTCAAGTTTATGATTGTGGAGGATATAGTCATGTTTAAACTGTTTTTTTTTTTCTTCTTTTTCTTTTGTGAGACTGTAAGGACTGTGCATTTGTCTGGATGGAAAGCCATCAACCAGTCTTGCTCCCACCTAGCAGCTGCATCTAAATCTAACTGTAGTGCATCATAGTCACTTTGAGATTTGATGGTTTTGTACATGATACTGTCATCGGCAAACAGTCTGCGCTTACTGAATGATAAGTATTCTGGTAGGTCATTAATGTATACCAAGAATAATACTGGGCCCAGAACTGTGCCTTGAGGGACACCTGAGATGACTGCAGCCAGGTCAGATGACTCTCCATCCAAGACAACTGTTTGTGTTCTGTCATCTAAGAAGGCAGAGACCCAGTTTAGTATTTCGTTTTCATACCGTAATAGTTCAATTTATAGAGCAATCTTTTATGAGGGACTTTGTAACAGGCTGAAGTGCGTAACGTCTTTTAAAAGGTCCACACATTCTACCATATTCAATTTCTTTATTTTGTTTCGAATGTGTCTCTGTTTTAAGCAGTTCAACAGATTTCAAAAAAATTAGAAGTAAAAGAATTCTAGGACCGCAATTTTTGAAACTAAAACCTTTTCACAAACCACCCAATAACAATGAATAACCCATTGAAGAAACCACATCTCAAGCAATAATGATAGTTACATATGCCTTCAAAGTTATAACTGTAGTATCTTAGTGTATTGAGTGTTTGGTTAGTGTAAAAGGCGCGATTATTTGAGCTATGATTTGTGGCTTGAGTTTCCGGTTGAACCAATGCGGACTGCATATACCACATCCTGTATTCCGATCCAATTTACCTCAAGACCTACTTGTGTCTCTAGCTTTCTTCATTCAAAACTGCTCACCATAATACTTCCAACCTATACCTCCATGAAATCTGGCATCTTTACGAACAGAGGTCATGTACTTTAATAGTTCTTGGAGTTTATGTGGATGCACTGAACAATAGATACTCATGATACTCATATAAATAAGAAAGGCAACGGACCAAATATATATAAAGAGCCTGCGTCGCTCACCTAGGTCTATGTGCATCTTCAACAATGGATACTCTCAATCTTTGTGAACTTGAAAAGAATTCATGACAAAAATTTCTTCTTTCAGTTGTCGATCTAGTCTTGCATTTTTGCTTATGAAAGTTTCTATCCATCTAAAATATTTTTTTCAGATAGTAGGCAACAACGCAAAAAATGATAAAAACCATTATTAAAGAGGAAAATTCAAATAAGGGATCATCAGACAATTTAAACAATGTTGACTTATTTGTAGATCTCGTCTTGCTGATCATTTTTACTTACTAAAGTTTCTATCTATCTACTATAGTTTTCAGATATAAGGCAAAAACGGGGGGAAAAAATAGTCAGAACCGCCATTAATGGGCAGTAACTTCAATAAGGAGTCGTCTGAAAGGGGATTTCAACTATTCCATTTATCTGTAGATCTTGTCTTGCTGATAATATTTGCTTATTTAAGTTTCTATCTATCTATTATACTTTTTCAGATATTAGGCAAAAACGCAAACATTTAGTAAAATTTGGTTTTAAAGGGGAATAACTCCAAAAAGGGGTCATCAGACAATTTCAACCATGTTGACTTATTCGTAGTACTTATCTTGCTGATCGTTTTCGCTATATACAGTTTCTCTCTATCTATTATCATTTTCAAGATAATAGACAAAAATTTTTAAAGTTGGTAATATTCGTCCTATATGGGCAATAACTCCTCTAAAAGGTCCTCTGACAGTTTGAAAGTAAATAGACAATAAATAGGTAGATATCATCATAGTCGGCTATAAAAGGCCCCGACAAGAAAAATATGAAACACTTCAATTGAGAAAACTAATGGCCTAAGTTATAACAAAACAATTTACGCAAAACAAATATGACAGACATGAACAAGCGACAACCACTAAGCTACAGACTCCTGACTTGGGACAGGTACATAAGGAATGTGGTGGGGTTAAACATGTTTGTGAGCGCTCAACACTCCCCCTAACCCAGGACAGTTGTGTTACACCACAATATAAGAGCAAACTATAAAAATCAGTTGAAAATAGCTAAACTCATCAGATCGATACAAAGCAGAGGATCGAAACATCTAAAAAAACACAGACCGGACGTGGCAGGGTATTTTTGACTATGTTTGTGATCTTTTTTTTTTTTTTTTGAGACAAGACTGGGTTAATGAAAAGTTGTCGTTGTTCATATGTAACTTTTTGCTTCTTGTCATTGTCAATTACAGAGTTGAATTTTCTGTTTTAAGTTCCGGCTCACATGCAAAGTTATGTCATCGTCGAGTAACAAGATGTTTGCATGACATTTGCATCAGCTGGACTAATTGCATTACCTAGTCGATTAATTACATCAAATGAAGGGACCAACACTGACACTCCTGAAGTTGAGGTACCCGCTATATCGGTACTTGAACAGGTTGACGTTGCATTTCCTGTTGTATTGAGAATGCTTCTAACGGTGCAGTTTTTGAAATTGCTTCCAGTTTTTATGATTACCCTCTTTTTATAATTATCAGTGTCTAAAACTATAAGAACATAATTGAATAAACAAAGAATATTGATTTTTACTATAAATATAGAATTTGTAAATTAGCAATTTCTAAAAGTTATAATTAACGTAAAATTGACAATGGAAACGGGGAATGTGTCAAAGAGACGACGTGTCTTTGTGATAGGTAATACGTACATTTTATCCAACGGGGATGCATACAATATTAAAGGTACATGTATTTTACGGGTTGCATAAACTGCGTGCGTATTTGCTCTGGTAATTTCTCTGGTGGTATCAGGAGTGAACGCCCTGGTAGCGGGCCGCAGTCACTTTGAAGACTGGTGTGCACTCGCTTTTATACATCTGTCCTATGACCATACTAAACATTTACCTTTCGTGAATGAAATAATTAGTTTATGTAAAGTGATACCGCCTCACAAATGTAGGTCAGCATACGATAACAAAGACACGTTCGAGGAGACTGAATGCGTGAACCCCTGAGGGTTCACGCATATATATGTTAGTGAGAAATATAGTCTATGGAGGCATATTCGGAAGCTAAATTATTGTCTTGTCCATTCGGAACATTTACTCTTCTTATCTGTATTAGCATCCTGCAATTAAGAGCACCTCCATACGGGGTATTTTAGATATTTAAAACGTGACAATAATGAACTTTTCACAGATCGCTAATTAACGTATCTGCTATATGATAATAAACTATCTATAGATCACTATTTGTGGCATAGTGTTGCATAATTTGGCAATTTGTTGATTAAATGAAACTATATATCTTTATTCTGACAAATACAAAGGTGTAGATAGAAAGAACTATTCATAGATCGTTAATTCACTTATTATATCTGTTGAAATATAATTATAAACTATTTATAGATCACTTACGCTACTTAAGGACGACATCCATCCTTTTTAAACTTTAAAATTTTCTTACATATATATATAGTTTTACACATTTTTTTTTTTTTTTTTTCGGTTAAGTATTTTGTACACCTTCCTTTTAATCGTGTCTTAAAACTAAATTTAGGCATTTAATTAACGATATGTATCTGCTGTTATATTTATCTTTTTGATACTGGTTAATGATATCATAATATAGTGTGTACTAGTCTATTCTCACTCACTCACACAATTACTATTATAATCTATGATCAGTAGATTAAAGATTCACACACAACATTCAGTCAAATAGATAAAACAAGTTGCTTTCTTAAAAAAAAAAAGAAATGCAATACGTGAACCGTAAAAGCTGTTTTATTGAAATTTGAGATATGTTCATTGTTATCTGAACAATGGCTTGATTTTGATGATTGTTAAAAGCTTTATGCCTGCTCTGCAAGGTTTTTGTGATGGTTAGGGTAGTAAGTATTGGCATTTTTAAGTTGTGTGCTTCGTGCCCTTAAAGTTTAAGATGACAAACCTCTTTTGTTAAAAACAAATACTTTTTAAAACCTTTTACACACTTTGGGGATACCGCTGAATTTTTTCTGAATGATCCAAAATATTCGTTTCAGAATAATCTTTAAACGCTAGTCACTTTTTATTTTGATGTCATATATTTTAATTTGTGTGTCATGAAAAATGGCCTGCAAATATAATTGTAAATATATCTAAATTTGAATTGCACTGTATCCTCTTTACCTTCATGATCAAAACCAATTCATAAAGAAAACTATTAATAGCCCAGGCAAAACAGTTTACACCTAGTGCTTGAAAATAAACAAACAAAAATGATAAAAAAAAACCTAATATGGTCAAGCATGAAAATACCACTGAATAACCATCTCCTAAATATTAGTTTGATTAAGGGCCACATTTATGAAGTGTTGTAAGGTGTTCCTGTTTTATCTGAACACGGCTTTTTTATTAATTTTTAAAGGGTGTCTTTTAAGTGCTAATGTTACACTACTGTCTTAAGGTTAGCATGTAAAAACATTGAAACCAGCTGCATTTATATGCACCTGTCCTAAGTCAGAAGCATGTTGTTTAGTGGTTGTAGATTTTGGTGCAGTTCATATGTGCTTAACGTTTCTCGTTTGTAGTTAAATTAGACTGTTGTTTTTTCCTGTTTGAATTGTTTTATAATGGTCTTTTTGGGGCCCTTAATAGCTTGCTGTTCGATGGGAGCCAAGGCTTTGTGTTGAAGGCTGTACTGTAACCTATAATTGCTTATTTTGACAACACTGTGTCTTGATAGAGAGTTGTCTCGTTGGTATTCCTATCACATTTTCTTATTCATAAAGATATTCCTTCCAACACCTATTCTAAGTCAGAAGCATGTTGTTCGGTGGTTGTAGTTTTTTTTTTTTTTTTTTTTTTTTGTGTAGTTCATAGGTGCTTTTCGTTTCTCGTTTTGTATTTAAATTAGACTGTTGGTTTTTCCTGTCTAAATTGTCGTTTTATACTGGTCATTTGGGGACCCTTTGTAGCCTACTGATCAGTGAGAGCCAAGGCTTGCATTGAAAGTAATACTGTAACCTATAATTGCTTACTGTATCTACATTGTGTCTTGATGGGGAGTTGTGTCATTGGCACTCATACTACATCTTCTGATTTTTGTATTGAAGCAGTTTTGAATGAAAAAAGATAATGATTTCCAATATTGAAAATGTTTTTTTTTTTTTTCAATTTAGTTGATACTAAAGAAACTTATTCTTCAATTATATGTCATATATGTTTCTTGCTGCTTCTTTGCTTAAGTCAGAGTAGTGGTAAATGCAAAAAACAAAGCAATTTAATACCAATAATATTTATTTTAAACAAACATGGCAAGATTATTTTAGAGAAAATACAAAAGCTGATGCACAATAAAATATTAAAGTTTCATATAACATTTTAAATTGCGAAATCTCACATGAATCATTCAGACACATGTCAATTATGCAAAGAAATTACTTAAACAATTTCAGATTTTGAAACTTGAACTTAATTGGGGAAAAGTGTCTAAATAAAAAATTGGCTTAAAGATTGAATTTAAACTGGTTCATTTTCTCTGACAGAAAAATTATATATTAAGCAATGAATTCTTGTTCTAATAATCTAAATCTCTGGTATTCATGGTATTACTATAATGTGCCTATAAAGTACAAAATATTTACACTTGTAATAAAATGTATGTTTTAAGCAATAATGATCTTAGAATAGATTGCCAAATAGAATTGAAGTTTTCAGGCTCCTTAAAAGGTTCATCAAATCTAGGCTTTAGATATAAATATGTACAAAACCATATAGTATTTTTCAATAATTTTGAGTAGAAAACATTTAGATATCTGACATTCATTGTATGAGATTAATATGTTGGTAAGATGGAGATTAATAATTTTATGTCCAATCAGAAAAAATTACTGCTCTAAAAATATTTTATAAGATAGAGCGGGATTCTGCTAAAGAAGTTCCAATCAAAGTTTACATAGAAAACATGCATTAATAAATGAAAAAACAAAGCAAATTTATAAAATATATCTATACATATATACACGAGTCTAAAAATCATTACTATGATCAAGTACAACCAAAATACATTCATCCGAAGCATACATCTTAAAAACACATATTCATTATTTAGAATTTAAACAAACATGCATTCTTCCCTAGCAAACATTATAAAACCACATATTTATTATTTAGAATTTAAACCAACATAAATTCTTCCCAAGCATACATCTTAAAACCACATATTTACTATTTAGACTTAAATGATTTTTATTTACATGTAAACCCAAATTTATATATAAGAAAAACCAATGCAAATTGATTAAAATCAATACGTTAAAAATTGTGGAGTACAAAAGTATAGTTTTTCTTTAACATGTATAATTTGTACAATAACCGATTTGTTTTTGCAACGCAACATCTACATCACAAAAGTAACACTTACAACCCAAACACCGTAGCTGTTATATAAGACATCATAGAAAGTTTCGTTTACACAATTATGAAAACAGTTGACCAGGAGTTTTTAATTAATTAGATAACGCGTTTACAACGATACATTGTCAGAGCTCTGTTGTATTGTGGTCCAAATCAATGTATATTAAGTGCGAATCCAGTTAGTTCATTTTCACTGTCGTATGCGAGTATGTCTATTGTAGAATAAAGGATGATGGGAAAAACTGAGTTTGTTTAATTTTTGAAAATAAAAAATAATTGATTTGAATAGATATAGGAAGATGTGGTGTGAGTGCCAATGTATGTTTTAACACATTTTCATTAGAATATAACTTTTTAATGTATAATAACAGGATTAAAGTCCAAAAAAGTGTAATTAAAGCATCTGAATCCAAATATTGATTACTGAATGCGATTCATTTTAACTATAAATGCGATGCATTATCACTGTAAGTGCGATCATTTCTGATGTGGAATTTTTGGAGGTGCGGTGAATTTTCATTGTTGTTTTATATGATAAGTCGACATGCAACAACTAAAAAATAGTCTTTTGATGACTTTAATATTGATTATATTTACAATTTGAAATGCAAGCTAGTCGTAGAATATGCACGGGTATAACCAACGTATGGTTGATTCCGGACGTTGTGCGTTGTGTACCGTTCGTCGATTTTATTTCTGTACGTTCGTTGCGTGTTTTCGTCATAGTTCTGTGCCGTTTGTTAATAAAACATCGAGAACATAATTATAGCTGTTTCTATTGAAATACCTATCTTTTATTTTTTGTTAGCAAGCATTTGCAACTACTAATAGAAAATGAAAGGATATGGAGTAAATGTACATGGGACAAAATCGCACACAATACATAGAAAACATAGAAAATTATCAATGAACAGGGCTTTTATTCCTGTTCTTCATCTTGACAGTTGATAGAAAATGAAAGGATATGGAGTAAATGTACATGGGACAAAATCGCCCACAATACATAGAAAACATAGAAAATTACCAATGAACAGGGCTTTTATTCCTGTTCTTCATCTTGACAGTTGATGTAGGGTCTTCAACAATGAACGAATCATTCATACCTATTAGACATTTCTAATATTTCATATTGAAGATTAAAACAACCTGAATTTTGTATTAGTTTCACGTGATCTTACTAGAGCTAGAGAAGCTCACTTGTCGGGAGCGCCTGATTGCAATTCAGTTTCTTAGAAATCCAGTATTTTGATCTTGAGGTCAAAGGTCAAGCTCACACGAAGGTCAGCGTGATATGCGTCACATCGCCTTAAGGTGATACACGTTCATATCATGTATATTCAAATATTTTGGTGAGTTTGCTATTAGTGTGTCATGGATCCGAAAATATACTGGAGTAGAACATCTATGAATATAACGTATTTTTATGGCGAATTTTCCTTGAAAAGATTTAGTACTCGCTTAAAAAAGCTTTCAAAATTTGTCACGCCATACCATACATATTTCTACCATATTGATAGGCTTTTGCACAACGAACAGTACAAGAATTAAAACGAACGCTGAATGAATCGTACAGTGCCAAAACAAAAAAGTGAGGTCAGTTTTTCAAGTAAATGTCTGCAAATAAAATAAAACAACGGGTTTCTCATTCGCATTATGTATTTCAAACAACAACAAATCACAAAATACACTGCCGCATTCAGTGTAAGAGCCAACCAACTATGTTCTATTTGTAGTTTAATCAAGTTTGTGTTACACAGAGTGTTTGTTTCGCGATGTTTACAAGTAATTCACAGACCTATCTATTTAAAATAGTCACAGAATGTTTATGTAATATAAATAATATACAATGCTGTCAAGAGCAGTAAACTTTGTTTTCATAAACATTGAATACTTAACTGAACAGTACGTGAATTAGTCTTTGGTGAAAATATTAGGACGGTCTATCTACCAACATGGCTTCGCGATGCAGGGATTAACGTCCGGAATCAACTATATGGCGGTTATACCCGTTATATATAACTATTTAAACACGAAACAATAAATTGTATTCAATATATCCGTGTATTCTTACAATTACGTATTTGCTTATTTGTAACAACGATTTATAAGAAATTCATACATAGATTAAGGTTGCTCGAACTTTCTTTACTGTATAAGATGTACTCAGACTTTGTAAAACGTCACCATGCAGTATCTGAGCAGAAAGTTGATGAACCAGGGGTATGTCAAAAAACGACTCGTCCTTTTCCTAAAAAAGTTCATCGGAAGGTACCAAGACCTTGTTGATAAATATTCCGTATCAACTTCACAAATAACACACGAAGGTCTTGAAGTATAGATTCTGGGTACTGACGTTGTTTATCATCTGAAAAACGTGTTATAGCATTCTTTTAATTGTTTTTTTGAAGATTAATGTTACTGTTTAGTCTATTTTGGTGATATCCATTTGACGTGGCTCGGTATTTATACATCCCGTCATTGTGTTATTGTGCTATGGCAAATTTTTGTATTCTTATAACACAATGTTGGCTGTTGTACCCCTGTTTTGACATTTTTACCTATTATGTCTGGTTTTTTTTTTTCACACATCGTTGTCAATATAATGGAATTTTATGCGACTGCCATACAAGTGAGAGGTTAAGCTAGCTATAAAACCAGGTTTAATCTACCATTTTCTACATAAGAAAATGCCTGTACCAAGTCAGGAATATGACACTTGGTATCCATTCGTTTGATGTGTTTGAGCTTTTGATTTTGCCATTTGATTAGGAACTTTCCATTTTGAATTTTCCTCGGAGTTCGGTATTTTTGTGATTTTACTTTTTATGCATACACAATGGCATGAGAAATATCAATTATCCAATCATCTAAGCTTCAAATGTAAGGCAATTGTTTGTGCGAGATGAAAACGTTACCACTCACTCAATCGTGAAATGAAGATCGTTTTGTGTACGCTCTTTGTTATCTAAGATGCATCCATTAGAGCTTTTTTCCTAATGCTTGTAGTTTAAAGGTTTGGTTGGCTTGCTTGCTTTATTTGTATAAATGTTTGCTCAATCTTAATTACAATGCTTAAGCAAACATTCATACAAATAAAGCAAGCAAACCAACCACACCTTTAAACTACAAGCATTAGGAAAACAGCTCTAATGACGTTTTATTAGTATGTGATGTAGATTTAGACCGAAACCGAAAACTTTGCTTTTTCGGTGACGTGGATTGGCTTAACTGTCCAAGATATATGTATTCAATGATGGCGTTTCATATATGTATGAAAGGATAAATTTTATCCTACATATAGATCTGGATATGGACAAATTATTAGGAAAACAGAGTTGACTATATTAGCAATAATTGCTATTTTTACGGAATTTATTGAAATTTCCAGGCTCATGGAGGTAGAACGTCATTTTTAGAAAAACGCCGTCAACTATTATCAACATGATAAATATCGAGATTCAATTGTTTACGTATTTGTGAAGAAGAGATAAACACTTTACCTTGGCTTCTTTTTCGCTGACACAGAACTATACTAGTCAACTAAAGAAACGATACAAGGCAATGTATTTTCCATATATAATGAAATTGGATATACTGTAACAAGGTAAATAATTGCCCAATTGGTCTAATATTTACAGAGTGTTATTTTCTTATCAAAACCATTGATTTAAGGTAAATACGCAAATTAATTTTTTTTTGCAATTTTTGTTATTTCAAAAATCGTATTTTCACCCCAAAATTCAAAATTCGATAGTAGAACTTAAAACTTTAAACTTAAACATGGTCTGCTTAAAATATTTAATGCCTTTGCAGATATTTGAATACTTAATTCTCATCTTCGAAATTAAGTGCCGATTTTTGTCATCGTTTTCCGCAAAATGAATTTGACCCCTGTGTTCAATACGGTATTTTCTCACGTTCCAATTTGGTCAGATTTTTTTAATCATGTGCATTTGCTTTGCAAATGAATGTTCTTTATTGGATAATTTAACAGGTTTTCCTATTTATTATATTTTATGATAAATTGAAGTTCAAATTTGTGTATCGGTTCTTTGGTTGACTAGTATATAATACATCATATATAAGTTCTGAAGAAGCTTTACGTTATCGTTTGAACATGTTGAAGTGAAAAAAATTTGAATCTACATTTTAAATTGATACAAAAAATCAAAATTCTCTCTCTACAGATTTTCACAAATGGAGTCTAAAATATATCCATAATAAATGCACCGTATTAAAGGCATATATGAGAACAACTACTTATAAACTGCTACGCGTCGCATACTATGTATAGAAACATGCATCATAAATCTAAGTTAAAAGACAAATTAAAAAAAAAGGAATTCTAAAAGCTTTCTTTGACAAATTTTATACTTACTTCATTTTAACAAGTTTAAATTACATTTTTGTGTGTCCTTGTTCCTATTTAAAGATTACGTACGAGTGGCCTTAAATGGGGTTAGTATTATCATTTTGCTTTTTATAAACAAGACCTGTTGACCTAAAAATCAACACAGTTCTTCCTCTTAGCATAAATATGTGACCATATATATCCAAGCAAAAGGTTGCAAATACATGTTATTTTTGATTTAGCATCAGCAAACAACTGTTCTGCACAAATTTCAGTCTATTTTAGTAGCTTTTACTTTTTTTAAAGTTTGATGTGGTGACCAGACATGTGGTCATGCAATTACTTTTGAAGTAATCAATTACATTCAATTACAAAATCTACAATTAAATTACACATTACATTTGACTTTTTTTATACGACCGCAAAAAATTTTTTGTGGTCGTATATTGGTATGACGTTGGCGTCGTCGTCGTCGTCGTCGTCGTCGTCGTCGTCGTCGTCCGAAGACACATTGGTTTTCGCACTCTAACTTTAGTTTAAGTGAATGGATATCTAGAAAATTTTACCATAAGGTTCATTACCACAAAAGGAAGGTTGGGATTGATTTTGGGGGTTATGGTACCAACAGTTAAGGAATTAGGGGCCAAAAGGGGCCAAAATAAGCATTTTGTAACTTCCAGACAATAACTTGTGTGTAAGTGTATGGATCTCTCTGACATTGTACCACAAGGTTCCATATCACAAAGGGAATGCTGGGATTGATTTTGGGGTAATTGCCTCAAAATTTTAGGAATTAGGGGCCAAAAAAGGGGCAACAAATAAGCATTTTTCTAGTTTCAGGACAATAACTTGTGTGTAAGTGTATGGATCTTTCTGAAATTGTACTACAAGGTTCCATATCACAAAGGAAAGCTGGAATTGAGTTTGGGGTAATTGCCTAAACGTTTAGGAATAAGGGGCCAAAAGGGGCCAAAATAAGCATTTTCTAGTTTCCAGACAATAACTTGTGTTCAAGTGTATGGATCTCTCTGAAATTATACTGCAAGGTACCATACCTCATTGAAGGCTGGGATTGAGTTTGGGGAGATGAATCATAATGGGGTTCAAAAACTTGGGGGATTTTTTTTTTCCATTTTTTTTCCTTTTTTTCCTTTTTTTTTTCTTTAAAATTTTCCATTTTAAGTTGGTTATTTCTGATTTATATTTAAAAGCAAATAATAATGATATGGGAGGAGATACACACCAAACAGGATGTGTAAATTATTAGATAAATAAGTATTGTGCAATAGCAAGAAATTTTCAATTGCACAGTATTGCGCAATAGCAAGAAATCTTTAATTGCACAGTATTGCGCAATATCAAGAAATATCCAATAGCACAATATTGCACAATAGCAAGAAATTGTCAATTGTACAGTATTGCGCAATAGCAAGAAATATTCAATTGCACAGTATTGCGCAATTGCAAGAAATATTCAATTGCACAGTATTGTACAAAAGAAGATACTTTGTATAAATTGCTTATTTCTTGACCAATTTCAATGGGGTTTTATTCTTGAATTCTTGGGGTTCTTTAATATGCTGAATCTAAACGTGTATTAAGTTTTGGATTTTGGTCCCCGTTTTAAATTGGTCCACATTGAAGTCCAAAGGGTCCAAAATTAAACTTTGTTTGATTTCATCAAAAATTGAATTATTGGGGTTCTTTGATATGCTGAATCTAACCATGTATTTAGATTCTTAATTTTTGGTCCCATTTTCAAATTGGTCTACATTAAGGTCCAAAGGGTCCAAAATTAAACTTAGTTTGATTTTAACAAAAATTGAATTCTTAGGGTTCTTTGATATGCTGAATCTAAACATGTATTTAGATTTTTGATTATGGGCCCAGTTTTCAAGTTGGTCCAAATCGGGGTCCAAAATTAAACTTTGGTTGATTTCAACAAGAATTGAATATATGGGGTTCTTTGATATGCTGAATCTAACCATGTATTTAGATTCTTAATTTTTGGTCCCGTTTTCAAATTGGTCTACATTTAGGTCCAAAGGGTCCAAAATTAAACCTTAGTTTGATTTCAACAAAATTGAATTCTAAGGGTTCTTTGATATGCTGAATCTAAACATGTATTTAGATTTTTATTATGGGCCCAGTTTTCAAGTTGGTCCAAATCAGGGTCCAAAATTAAACTTTGTTTGATTTCAACAAAATTGAATATATGGGGTTCTTTGATATGCTGAATCTAACCATTATTTAGATTCTTAATTTTTGGTACCGTTTTCAAATTGGTCTACATTAAGGTCCAAAGGGTCCAAAATTAAAACTTAGTTTGATTTCAACAAAATGGAATTCTTAGGGTTCTTTGATATGCTGAATCTAAACATGTATTTAGATTTTTGATTATGGGCCCAGTTTTCAAGTTGGTCCAAATCGGGGTCCAAAATTAAACTTTGTTTGATTTCAACAAAAATTGAATATATGGGGTTCTTTGATATGCTGAATCTAACCATGTATTTAGATTCTTAATTTTTGGTCCCGTTTTCAAATTGGTCTACATTAAGGTCCAAAGGGTCCAAAATTAAAACTTAGTTTGATTTTAACAAAATTGAATTCTTAGGGTTCTTTGATATGCTGAATCTAAACATGTATTTAGATTTTGATTATGGGCCCAGTTTTCAAGTTGGTCCAAATCGGGGTCCAAAATTAAACTTTCTTTGATTTCAACAAAATTGAATATATGGGGTTCTTTGATATGCTGAATCTAACCATGTATTTAGATTTTAGTTTTTGGGCCCCGTTATCAACTTTATCCACATTGAGGTCAAAAGGGTCCAAAATTAAACTTTGTTTGATTTCATCAAAAATTGAACTCTTAGGGTTCTTTAATATGCTGAATCTAACCATGTATTTAGATTTTGGATATTGGACCATAATAGGTAAATGTACAATTTAAAATTTTTAAGTTCTTAGACCACATTCATTCTGTGTCAGAAACCTATGCTGTGTCAAATATTTAATCACAATCCAAATTCAGAGCTGTATCAAGCTTGAATGTTGTGTCCATACTTGCCCCAATTGTTCAGGGTTCGACCTCTGCGGTCGTATCAAGCTGCGCCCTGCGGAGCATTTTATTAACCAATGTAATTATTTACTTTCCAATTACTTGGCAAATGTAATTAATTTCTTTTGAAAGGAAAATTTAGAAAAAATATTGAAAACATCCCTTACTGAAAAATTAGCCTTCTGGCGAACTGTTGCAGCAGATTTGCCGCAAACACTGCGGTAAGGTTGCTGCAAATAGTTTGCGGCAACTTCACCGCGACTTTTTACCATTCAAATGAAGGTTGCGCCAGACTTGCCGCAAAGTTTGATAGCCTTATATAGTTTCTAGCAAACTTCTGGCGACTATTTGTGGTGAACCTCTGGCGAACTTTGATAGCTTATATAGTTTGTGGTGAACTTCTGGTGACTTTTGTGGTGAACTTCCGGCAAACTTTCATAATTCTTTTTCAAAACTGTACGCCTTGTTCAAAAAATGCACATAGGAATCAAAATTTAAATTGTATTAATTATTATGACCAATAATTGTTATTTACTTGCTGATCAAAATTTCACTTTTAAAGAAATGTGAAAGAGAGAAATAAAAATTGTGACCACACAAAGACCCAGAAAAACTAAATATATATATTCATAGAGGTACATGTATATCTTTTAATATACTCAGTGCAGAATTCAGAATGAGCTGATTAATTTCTTAACAGATTCATATGTATGAAAAATCAAGATCCAATCTTTTAAATGATGGTCAATTATGAAGAAACTGGGATTTGCATGAAAACATTTATATTATATATACAAATTAAGCATAAAATTATCTAAAATATTAATTAAATGTGGTTTAACAATAAAGTATTACAATTTTTGAACATATGGTCATATGTTTTAATTTGATCACAGATTTAAGTATTATTTTCTGTAAACATTCATGAAAATAATCAAAATTTTAATAAGGAGAAATAAATGGTGATATTACACATTTTTTTTTTTTTTTTGTAAATGCATATATATATATAATTGCAGATTAGAAGACAATTCCTGCAAAACATCATTATTGACAAAGTTGAAGTTTGCAACTGTATGATATTTCTCTAAGGCCAGTAAGAGAGTAACACAATTGTTATTTTCAAAAATGGGGGTTCTTTGACATAAATTTTGTACCAATAATAACTAATGGAGAGTTGTCTCATTGGCACTCACACCACATCTTCCTATATCTAATTAACATGCAAAAAAATGTTTAAAATGACTTACAGAGAGATGATCAATGATGCATGGCCTGTTCCAGGAACTAATTGAATCATATACAACTCAGACATCTATTATATATAACATCTATTTACTTTTTACATGAAAACACCAACATCATAACTTCCCTCCTATTTCAAATTTAAAGAAGCAGGAAGTCTGTTTTTAACGCACGGAGCATGCTCAGTATTGGAAATAAGTTACATATAATGGTAAAGGCATGCTATAAAGTTTGCGGCGAAGTTCCAGCAAACTTGGGGCCTGCTGTAAAGTCTGTTTACAAAGTTTCTTCAATTTTAAGAAGGCTAAGAGTTTGTGGCAAACTTGCGGCAAACTTTTACATTTGTTTGCCGAAAAGTCGCTGCCAGCGGCACTCACTGGTGAACAACTTTCAGGTCTCCTGGCGAACTAAAAAGATTGCCGAACGGTTGCAGCAAACTTTCTCTTTTCATAAGGGTTGCATGCATTTATTCTATGATATGTACATAATATTAATATCATACATTGCTTTAGGGTAATAACAAACGTGATCTACAGCGACTATTTTTTAAGAAGAATAAAAGTTAGATATCTGGTGTGTTACGGGAATAAAGAATCTGAACTGCACATAATACTTGTCTATACAACTAATAATCGTATCTCCTCGACACGTATGAGATCCATATTTTATTGTGTGTCCTTGTTTCCTTGTTCCATTTAAAGATTACGTAATAATTATAGATTTCTTAACGAGTAAGCTTGAATGGGGTTAGTAATATCATTTTGCTATTTATAAATTAGAATTGTCGACACAAGAGTGCACACGCTGAAATGTCTCGCCTTCTTTACTAACCATTGATATTATGTTGATAGTCCTAAATATAAAGCTTTACTACAACTATCACATAAACTTAACATGATCCAAGAAAATGAGGTCAAGGTCATAGAAACCAAACGAGAAATACATGTACACCTTACAATCATTCAATACACTAAATATAGTTGACCTATTGCTTATAGTTGTTAAGAAACAGACTTAACCAAGAAAACTAAACATTGACCAATGGACCATGAAAATGAGGTCAAGGTCAGATGAACCATGCCAGGCAGACATGTACAGCTAACAATCCTTCCATACAACAAATATAGTTGACCTATTGCTTATAGTTTTAAGAAAAACAGACCAAAACACAAAAACTTAACACTGAGCAATGAACCGTGAAAATGAGGTCAAGGTCAAATAAAACCTGCGAGACTGAAATGTACATCATAAAATATTTCCATACACCAAATAATTGTTGACCTATTGCATATAGTATTAGAAAAAAAGACCAAAACTCAAAAACTTAACTTTGACCACTGAACCATGAATATGAGGTCGAAGTCAGATGACACCTGCCAGTTGGACATGTACACCTTACAATCATTCCATACACCAAATATAGTAGCCCTATTGCATACATTATATGAAAAACAGACCAAAACACAAAAACTTAACTATAACCACTGAACCATGAAAATGAGGTCAAGGTCAGATGACACCTGCCAGTTGGACGTGTACAAATTACAATCCTTCCATACACCAAATATACTAGACCTATTGCTTATAGTATCTGAGATATGAACTTGACCACCAAAACTTAACCTTGTTCACTGATCCATGAAATGAGGTCGAGGTCAAGTGAAAACTGTCTGACGGGCATGAGGACCTTGCAAGCTACACACATACCAAATATAGTTATCCTATTACTCATAATAAGAGAAGAATTAACATTACAAAAAATCTTAACTTTTTTTCAAGTAGTCACTGAACCATGAAAATGAGGTCAAGGACAATGGACATGTGACAGACGGAAACTTCGTAACATAAGGCATCTATATACAAAGTATGAAGCATCCAGGTCTTCCACTTTCTAAAATATAAAGCTTTTTAGAGGTTAGTTTACGCCGCCGCCGCCGGATCACTATCCCTATGTCGAGCTGTCTGCGACTAAAGTCGCAGGCTCGACATAACTGAAGAACGGTAAAAGTGACGCTACCCAAATTTGAACTTGATCTGTGTTTTGTGGTAATAAGCATTGTGTGTAAGTCTCATAACATTTGGTTGAGGCCAACTTAATTCAACATTCAATTACAAAATCTACAATTAAAATTACACATTACATTTGACGTTTTTTAACCAATGTAATTAATAACTTTCCAATTACTTGGCAAACGTAATTTTAAAATTACTTTCCAATTACTTGGCAAATGTAATTAATTAAATGTACAACTGAAAATCTTTAAATTTCTTACAAGTGATCTGCAATTGGAAGAAAAATCATCATGGTGTATTTAAATTCAGTATATTCTTCAAACTTTCAGAGGCCTAGGTGTTTAAATAGTTCAACTACTGTATCACTAGCCTGTCAACACTGACGTTGTGAGTTCGAATCCCGTACGTGTTAGATGTGCTTAACTCCTATCTTAATTTACAAATATTTTCAGTTTTCCTGCTGAAGGTCTTGTTCTCTCCAGCTTCCTCCAATAATAAAAACTGACTGCCATAAAATAGCAATAGTGCTGAAAGTGGTGATAATCAACAATCAATCAATTAATCAAAACATTCAAAAATACTCAGCTGGACACCATTTTGTTTATATATTAACTTTGTGATCTTGACCTTGACATTGATATCAGTGGAACACTCTCTGATGGTGGGCAAGAATCAGAATATAATGATCATTTAAAACTATTGAAAAATATAGACTAGTGCAAACAAATGATAGACAGAGACACAAAGGTGAACAAACAGACATACAAATAGACAGACACACAGATAGACACAAAAACAAACAGATATACAAATAGACAGACACACAGGTTGACACAAAAACAAACAGACAAATTAATATCAGAGAACAGAAAGAGTTGTCTTCAATACCCCAGGTCTACTCCCTTGAATGGTCTTTCAAAAAGGACTGTTAAGGTCTGTCATATTTGTTTCTCTTTTATTGTTTTGTCATAAATCAGGCCTTTGATTTTTCTCTTTTGAATTGTTTCCCATTTAGCTATGACAAGGCCTTTTATAACTTACAATACATTATGGATTTTCTCATCGTCAAGGCACAGTGTCATGACATATAGTTGTTTACCTCATGACATTTGGTGTTTATTTTCTCACATATAGTTGTCTACGTCATGACATATAGTTGTTTATGTAATGACATATAGTTGTTAACATCATGACAAAGTTGTTCACGTCATGACATATAGTTGTTTACATCATGACAAAGTTGTTTACATCATGACATATAGTAGTTTACATCATGACATATAGTTGTTTACATCATGACAAAGTTGTTTACATCATGACATATAGTTGTTTACATCATGACATATAGTTGTTGACATCCTTGTCAATCAGTCTGTATGGATAGTTGTCTCATTTACAATCATACCACCTTATTTTTATGTTATTATTGTATTCTGTTTTTTTAATAACCAGATTCAAATACTGTAAATTCATTAAGTTTCCATGAATTTATTATTGCAATCGTTGAACAATGGATAATGAATGAAGAATACAAGATTAATTATTGGAATTTTAGGAACTGCTGCATACACATTTTCTGTCAATATTTAAAATGCAAGTGTTTAATTTTGCCAAACCTATCCATTGAAATTTTGTAAAAATTCAGTATTTACAGATCAACAGTTTTGTATTAGAGGCTGCAGCATTGTTTACTAGAGTTTGAATGTTTCTTTACAGCAGCTGTAGCCATGTTGACTGATAGGTTTAGAGGCTGCAGCATTGTTAACTAGAGTTTGAATGTTTCTTTACAGCAGCTGTAGCCATGTTGACTGATAGGTTTAGAGGCTGCAGCATTGTTTACTAGAGTTTGAATGTTTCTTTACAGCAGCTGTAGCCATGTTGACTGATAGGTTTAGAGGCTGCAGCATTGTTTACTAGAGTTTGAATGTTTCTTTACAGCAGCTGTAGCCATGTTGACTGATAGGTTTAGAGGCTGCAGCATTGTTTACTAGAGTTTGAATGTTTCTTTACAGCAGCTGTAGCCATGTTGACTGATAGGTTTAGAGGCTGCAGCATTGTTTACTAGAGTTTGAATGTTTCTTTACAGCAGCTGTAGCCATGTTGACTGATAGGTTTAGAGGCTGCAGCATTGTTTATTAGAGTTTGAATGTTTCTTTACAGCAGCTGTAGCCATGTTGACTGATAGGTTTAGAGGCTGCAGCATTGTTTACTAGAGTTTGAATGTTTCTTTACAGCAGCTGTAGCCATGTTGACTGATAGGTTTGTTCATTTTAAAGAACTCTGAAGAGGAAAGCCTAGAAAATTCTGGTCAAGTCTGGTTTAAACTAACCATACTCTTTTTGAAAATATCTATAAAAAGTTATGGAGATCAGAATGGGCTAGGCCAGAAGAGATCAAAACCATCTTTCAATTGAAGTATTTGTTATGTATACTTTAGACAAACAAGGTTCAACCTGAGAACAGGGACAGTTACTTTGAATGTATTGGCTTATAAATCAACAGATCTTGAATAAAATCACAATTATAAAATTCCTTCAGAATGTTAACAAAATTTATTGCAAGGCCATAGCTCCTGCTGATGACTCCCCAATTTCTAAATCTCTACGTTTCGAATTCAAAAGTTCTCGTCTGATTTCTGGAGTTATCTGTTCGTGTGTCTGTGCACGTAAAAGATCCATCAATGCCTCACATTGTTCACATGAAATGTCCTCTTTATATCTCTGTACAAATGTCAATAAACTCTGATGCCACAAGACAGGGAGCAATCGTTTATCTTTGGTAAAACTGAAAAATAAATAATGTCCTGTACATGTAGTTGATTAAGAAAGATAATTTATAACTTTAATGAAAATAAATGGAGAATGTGTCCATTGGACACAGATGATGCCCCAGCTCGCATAAAACTTAATAAAGGGACATAATTCAAGAATGGTAAAAGTGACTCCACCCAAATTCGAACTTGATCTGACTTTTGTGGTAATAAGCATTGTGTGTAAGTTTCATAACATATAAAAGAGGGACAAAAGATACCAGAGGGACAGTCAAAACTCATAGATCGAAAACAAACTGACAACGCCATGGCCAAAAATAAAAAGACAAACAGACAAATAATAGTACAGATGACACAACATAGAAAACTAAAGACTAAGCAACACGAACCCCACCAAAAACTGGTGGTGATCTCAGGTGCTCCGGAAGGGTAAGCAGATCCTGCTCCCCATGTGGCACCCATCGTGTTGCTTATGTTATTACAAATCCGGTAAATAGTCTAATTCGGTAAGTCACATTCGTGAAAAGGGAAGGGTATTGTAGTTACGACATAAGGAACATATCCGATATCATCTGTGAAACGGTTATTCCATAACGGTCAACCAACTCGTGATGGCGTCCGTAAAATTTACTGAAGGATGATTTCAACTTCACCATTTGGAACTCTTGGTTTAATAGCTTCCTTGTGAGCAGCAATCCTCTATCAAGGAAATCATGATAGGAAACACAAGCCCGGGAATATCGTATCAATTGGGAGATATATACTCCGTATGCAGGCGCTGCTGGAATGTTGCTACATAGAAATGGAAAGTTCACAATTGGGAAGCTGAAATCATCTCTTTTGTCGTAAAGTTTTGTTTTCAACCGACCCTCATTGTCAATTTCTAGATGTAAGTCAAGATATGAGGCCAACTTAACTGTATCTGTAGTATCTTTTATCTCTAGTTCAATGGGATAGATTCGTTCAACATAGTCACCAAATTTTGTATTATTTAGTGAGAGAACATCATCTATATAGCGGAACGTAGAGTTAAAGGATATTGCTAACTTCTTATCTTTCTATATAATTGAGGCAAACTAAAGTTAAATAATGGAAACTAGTTTTGGGACATACATACGGAAGGAAGTACAGATGGACAAGGGTAACACTTAATGCCCTCAGCTGCGGCGGGGGCATAAAAATCCATAATCATAGTGACTGTATACTTAAATTCTTGTTACAATTTCATTTTGTGAGTATTATAGTGATGTAACTCCAATTTTTCTAAATGTTGCGAAATTGAATATAAAGTTGAAGATGCAATATCATAAGTATTTTAGTGATCTATAGAAAGTTATGTAGGAACTGAATTTATGGACTTAAAGCCACTCTTTGTTCACTTGTATTTTGAATATACAAGCATCTACAATGATAATGATGATTGTGGTAAAGTTTGGTTTGAAATGGCCATGTAGTTTTAGAGAAGAGTTTTGTAAAAGTAAATGGATGACTGACGCCAAGTGATGAGAAAAGTAAATCTGACCCTTTTGCAGATACTTTTTAGCCCTTTCTAGCTGACACAGTGAGAAGATCCTAGTTTGATATAGTCGGGACAATTCATGGTCATGTTATTTTTCTATGCTCACGCACATATCTGACTAAGGAAGGTACAAGAAAAATTTTTGTTTCATGTTAGTTATTTATCACATGTGCAACTTAATCCCTTTCTAACTACTTTTGAAGAGAATGTTATTCGGTAGGAAATCATAACCTCAACTTTTACATTTCTATTTTTAGGAAATAAAGTCTTACTTGTTTCGTTTTTTGGAAGCTTATTTTTTCAAACCAGTGAGAGACTGTAATCACAAAAGCCTTTGTGATAGTCTATAGCTAAGAGCCATGGACCCTTGTATTACTGTGGTGCAGTACTGTACATTGATAAATTTTTTGCAAGGTTTTTATTACTTCAAAAATTGTGACCGGACAGATTTTTCAAAAAATAAAAACTCACATTTTAAATGTGATAGCATTTCCTGAAATCGTAATAATTCAACTCACATTTTGTCCATTTTTCAACAATCGTAATAATTACATGTAAAAATTTCAGAATTTAGTCTATCATTGAATACTACTTCACTTAGAATCCAAATCCTAATTCATGTTCTAACTGGTATTTTGTATCAAATAACATACCTTAGAAAATGAAAAACAACAGCATCTATTACCCTGAATGGTAGTGCATATTTTTTATCCAATAATGTCCTAAGAAATATACTGTTTGCACCATTATAGTCCATTTCTGCTATTTTCAAGATAGCCGCTGCTGAATGTAACATGGGAATCGAATTCTTTGCTAAGATACTGGCTACAATCACAGCCTCCCTTAATGTACAATTTCCAGACTGTCAAAAAGAAAACATTCACAATTTAAAATTCTTTTAAACAGAGTTTTACTGTGCGTTTTACTGTGTGCTTGTTTATTCCACATTGGCTAGAGGTATAGTGGGAGGGTTGAGATCTCACTAAAAATGTTTAACCCCGCCACATTTTTGCGCCTGTCCCAATCTGGAACCTCTAACCTTTGTTAGTCTTGTGTGTTTTTTTTTTTTAAATTTTGGTTCATTTGTATGTTTCGGAGTTTTAGTGTGGCGTCCATTTCACTGAACTAGTATACATAATTGTTTAGGGGCCAGCTGAACCCAGCCTCCAGATGCGGGATTTTCTAGCTGTGATGAAGACCCACTGGTGGCCTAGGGCTGTTTTCTGCTCTTTGGTCGGTTGTTGTCTCTTTGACACATTCCCAGTTTCCATTTCCTATTTATGGTTCCTTGCAGTGCTGAGCAATGGTGATAATTAAATTAGAATACAATGCCTTACTTCAGCTTTCAAACATTTCCAGCTTTATAATTGATTTGATAACCAGTATGTTGGAAGACAGAATACTATTAATAATTTTTTTATTTATATAAACCCAAATATTATCTTAAAAAGGGGGGGGGTTGCTAATTGTAGACTCCTTATTGAGCTTCATTGCTGGGAAGCAGTTATACTTCCCGAAAAGGGAGATAACCAACTTCAAATTATAATTTAGAATAAAATTTGAGTTTCTGGTAAGGGTTATTATTTAACTATTGGCGTTAGTGCAAAACCTGTAACAAACAATATACTGTTTTATATTTCTCACCTCACAAAGTGGTAGTAATATTCCTTTAAAAAAGGCAGCTGGTTTGAATAGTGATTTTCTCACAGCCTGCAAAAGAGTAAGATTATTATAAATATATAATTCTGAAAAGAAAGAGCTTCGTTGTAGTGCTAGGTTCTGTTTGATCAATTTTGGTGGTCCAAATCAGAAAACAGTCATCTATGGTGACTGGACAAACCTACAGTTTTGAGCACTGATGAATATGTGTCCATAAGAAACCATGCTAACTTGCACTATAATTTTCCTTGTTCATTGAACTGTGAAATCAAGTTCAAAACCATAGTTTGACATATAATTTTAAAAATTCACACCATAATGAACATGCATGTCCACTTTGTTTCAAATTAGTATGACAACAACTTCATTGTAAACTATCTTTTTCTTATAACCAAAAAATTTAACCTGATATGGGACAGACAAATGTAAAAATGGAATACATAAAAAGGCATTATTGTAGGTGTGACATTAAAATGTAACAAACTTTGTATTTAGTACCAATTGGAATGAACCCTAAAAAATGGGGAATGTGTCCATGGGACACAGACGATGCCCCCGCTTGCATATAACATTATACAGGGACATAACTCAAGAACTGTAAAAGTGAGGCTAACCAAATTTGTACGTGATCTGAGTTTTGTGGTAATAAGCATTGCTTATAAGTTTCATAACATTTAAATGAGGCAAACTTAAGTTTGAGAACGGAAACGAAAAATTCAGCAATTTTTCCATTTGTAAAGGGGCATAACTCTAGAACGGCAAGTGTGACGCCACCAAAAGTTGAACTTGATCTGTGTTTTGTGGTAATTAGCATTGTGCATAAGTTTTTATAACATTTGGTTGAGGCAAACTAAAGTTAGAGAACGGAAAGAAAAATTCAGCAATGTTTCCATTTGTAAAGGGGCATAACTCTAGAACGGTAAAAGTGACGCCACCCTAAATTCAAACTTGATCTGTGTTTTGTGGTAATAATCATTGTGTATAAATTTCATAACATTTGGTTGAGGCAAAACTAAAGTTAGAGAATGGAAACCAATTTTGGGACGTACGTACAGACGGACAAGGGTAAAACTTAATGCCCCCTCCGATACGGCAGGGGCATAAAAACTACTGGTTTTTTTTTCTTAAATGCAATAGCGTAATGCTGTTTGTTTCAGTCTTTCAACTGGACCTTTACAGTATGAGTTGAGTGAGAGTGGACAAGCAGTTGTATAATAGTTACAGAATAAAATGCTTCGCTGAGCGCAGCCTGATACGACTGCAGAGGTCAAACCCTGAACAGTTGGGACAAGTTTGGACACAATATTCAAGCTTGATACTGTCTGAATTTGGATTGTGATTAAATTTTTAACATAATATAGGTTTCTGACACTAAATAAATGTGGTCAAAGATCTTAAAAATTTGAAATGGGACATTTAATTTACCTAGAATGGTCTGATATCCAAAATCTAACAACATGGTTAGATTCAGCATATAAAAAAACACCAATAATTTAATTTTAGTTGTTATCAAACAAAGTTTAATTTTGGACCCTTCAAACCTTAATATGAACTTATTTGAAAACAGGGCCCAAAATAAAAATCTAAATGCACAATAAGATTCAGCAAATCATACAGCCGCAATAATTCAGTTTTTGATGAAATCCAACAAAGTTTAATTTTGGACCCTTTTGACCTCAATGTAGACCAATATAAAAATGGGGCCCAATATCCAAAAAAAATATACAAGGTTAGAACCCCCAAAAATTAAAGACTTCATTAATCCCATCGAAATTGGTTAAAACATTTGTATTTGTTTTCAATTGAAGATTTGTTGCTATTGTGCAATACTGTGCAATTGAAGATTATTTGCTATTGCGCAATACTGTGCAATTGAAGATTTTTTGCTATTGCGCAATACTGTGCAATTGAAGATTTCTTGCAATTGCGCAATACTGTGCAATTGAAGATTTCTTGCTATTGCGCAATACTGTGCAATGGAAAATTTCTAATGGAATTTATTAATAATAAAGTTTTTGGCAAATTTCCAATATAAATAATTTAAAAGCAGTTTAGGTGAGATAAACAAAAAAGCTTCATCAGCAACATTTTATATTGGCAAATTTCCAATGAAGTTCATTAAACTAAAGTTATTGGCAAATTTCCAATGGAATTTATTAATAATAAAGTTTTTGGCAAATTTCCAATATACATAATTTAAAAGCAGTTTAGGTGAGATATTCAAATGAGTTTCAATAACCCAACCTTACACTGCCTTTTAAATTATGTTTTGTACTTAAATAATGGTCCATTAACCTGCAAACCCTTTTCCCCCCTTTTTTGCACCTTATTCCTTAATGGTTTGAGCCATAACTCCCAAAGACAATTCTTACCATCCCTTTGTGGTATTCCAATATCCAAAATCTAAATACATGGTTAGATTCAGCATATCAAAGAACCCCAAGAATTCAATTTTTGATGAAATCAAATAAAGTTCAATTTTGGACCCTTTAAACCTCAATGTGGACCAATTTGATAACCAGGCCTAAATATCAAAAATCTAAATACATGGTTAGATTCAGCATATCGAAGAACCCCATATATTCAATTTTTGTTGAAATCAAACAAAGTTTAATTTTGGATCCCGATTTGGACCAACTTGAAAACTGGGCCCATAATCAAAAAACTAAGTACATGTTTAGATTCAGCATATCAAAGAACCCCAAGAATTCAATTTTTGTTAAAATCAAACTAAGTTTAATTTTGGACCCTTTGGACTTTAATGTAGACCAATTAGAAAATGGGACCAAAAATTAAGAATCTAAATACACTGTTAGATTCAGCATATCAAAGAACCCCAATAGTTCAGTTTTTGATGAAATCAAACAAAGTTTAATTTTGGACCCTTTTGGCCACTAATTCCTAAAGTTATTGTGCAAAAACCAAGAAAAATGCTTATTTGGGCCCTTTTTTAGCCCCTAATTCCTAAACTGTTGGGACCAAAACTCCCAAAATCAATCCCAACCTTCCTTTTGTGGTCATAAACCTTGTGTTAAAATTTCATAGATTTCTATTTACTTATACTAGAGTTATAGTGTGAAAACCAAGAAAAATGCTTATTGGGCCCTTTTTTGGCCCCTAATTCTTAAACTGTTGGGACCAAAACTCCCAAAATCAATCCCAACCTTCCTTTTGTGGTCATAAACCTTGTGTTTAAATTTCATAGATTTCTATTAACTTATACTAAAGTTATAGTGTGAAAACCAAATGTCTTCGGACGACGACGACAACGACAACGCCAACGTCATACCAATATACGACCGCAAAATTAAAAATTTTGCGGTCGTATAATAAAAATGTGCAAGTTGTTAGACATGCATTGTGTATACTAATTGAATTAAATTGTGCATAACTGCAATTCTTTTTTAAATGATCAAATCTGATTAAATACAGAACCTGTGATCATGCTTTGCTTTAATACAAGGATCTTAAAATGCCACGTTCTACTTTCTGTTTTAAAGACCTCTGGTTTTGTGGGATAAATACACACCTTCAATAAAATGCTCCATGAAGCGCAGCTTGATACGACCGCAGAGGTCGAACCCTGAATAGTTTGGGCAAGTATGGACACAACATTCAAGCTTGATACAGCTCTGAATTTGGATTGTGATTAAATATTTGACACAGCATAGGTTTCTGACACAGAATGAATGTGGTCTAAGAACTTAAAAATTCTAAATTGGACATTCACCTATTATGGTCCAATATCCAAAATCTAAATACATGGTTAGATTCAGCATATCAAAGAACGCCAAGAGTTCAATTTTGATGAAATCAAACAAAGTTTAATTTTGGACCCTTTTGACCTCAATGTGGACAAAGTTGATAACGGGCCCAAAAATCAAAAATCTAAATACATGGTTAGATTCAGCATATCAAAGAACCCCATATATTCAATTTTGTTGAAATCAAACAAAGTTTAATTTTGGACCCGATTTGGACCAACTTGAAAACTGGGCCCATAATCAAAATCTAAATACATGTTTATATTCAGCATATCAAAGAACACTAAGAATTCAATTTTGTTAAAATCAAACTAAGTTTAATTTTGGACCCTTTGGACCTTAATGTAGACCAATTTGAAAACGGGACCAAAAATTAAGAATCTAAATACACGGTTAGATTCGGCATATCAAAGAACCCCAATAATTCAATTTTGATGAAATCAAACAAAGTTTAATTTTGGACCCTTTGACCTCAATGTGGAAAAATTGATAACGGGCCCAAAATCTAAAATCTAAATACATGGTTAGATTCAGCATATCAAAGAACCCCATATATTCAATTTTTGTTGAAATCAAACAAAGTTTAATTTTGGACCCGATTTGAACCAACTTGAAAACTGGGCCCATAATCAAAAATCTAAATACATGTTTAGATTCAGCTTATCAAAGAACCCTAAGAATTCAATTTTGTTAAAATCAAACTAAGTTTAATTTTGGACCCTTTGGACCTTAATGTAGACCAATTTGAAAACGGGACCAAAAATTAAGAATCTAAATACACGGTTAGATTCGGCATATCAAAGAACCCCAATAATTCAATTTTGATGAAATCAAACAAAGTTTAATTTTGGACCCTTTGGACCTCAATGTGGACCAATTTAAAACGGGCGAAATTCCAAAACTTAATACACGATTAGATTCAGCATATTAAAGAACCCCAAGAGTTCAAGAATAAAACCCTATTGAAATTGGTCAAGAAATAAGCAATTTATACAAAGTATCTTCTTTTGCACAATACTGTGCAATTGAATATTTCTTGCAATTGCGCAATACTGTGCAATTGAATATTTCTTGCTATTAGCAATACTGTACAATTGACAATTTCTTGCTATTGTGCAATATTGTGCTATTGGATATTTCTTGCTATTGCGCAATACTGTGCAATTGAAGATTTCTTGCTATTAGCGCAATACTGTGCAATTGAAAATTTCTTGCTATTGCACAATACTTATTATATAATAATTTACACATCCTGTTAGATGTGTATCTCCATATCATTATTATTTGCTTTTAAATATAAATCAGAAATAACCAACTTAAAATGGAAAATTTTATAGAAAAAAAAAGGAAAAAGGAAAACCCCCAAATTTTGGAACCCCTTATGATTCATCGCCCCAAACTCAATCCCAGCCTTCCCTTTGAGGTATGGTACCTTGCAGTACAATTTCAGAGATCCATACACTTGAACACAAGTTATTGTCTGGAAACTAGAAAATGCTTATTTTGGCCCTTTTGGCCCCTAATTCCTAAACGTTTCAGGCAATTACCCCAAACTCAATTCCAGCTTTCCTTTGTGATATGGAACCTTGTGGTACAATGTCAGAGATCCATACACTAACACACAAGTTATGTCTGGAAGTTACAAAATGCTTATTTTGGCCCCTTTTGGCCCCTAATTCCTTAACTGTTGGTACCATAACCCCAAAATCAATCCCAACCTTCCTTTTGTGATATTGAACCTTATGGTAAAATTTCATAGAGATCCATTCACTTAAACTAAAGTTAGAGTGCGAAAACCAATGCGTCTTGACGACGACGGCGCCGGACGACGGCGGCGGCGGCGGCGGCGACGCTAACGTCATACCAATATCGACCACAAAATTTTTGCGGTCGTATAAAAATTGGTAGGCTGAAATTTCATTGGCTGATGTATTATTACAAGAACAGAAAGTAAAATGGAGTGTTGTCTGATCCTTGTAAGCAAAGCGTGGACACATGATCTGTATTTTAATCAGATTGTCAATGATCTTAACAAGAATTGATAATTGCTCAATCAAAATTTTCCTTATTATCCTCACATCATCATATTTTGGTTTTCGTACTTACCATATATAAATGAAAATTGAGTCTTTTAAATTCTGCAATATCATCTCTTATTCTTGGAAATAAAACCAAATTAAAAAATCTGAAATAAATTTGTTTTCGATTAAAATTTACCATTTTATAATTTATAGTTGGAAAATTATTTTTATCCAAGAAAAAAAATCTCCTTTGAAGATCATTTTTTTCTTTTTTGTTTGTTTAATTTCATTTAAACCTTTTCATTTGAAATTCTTCTGATTCTAATGTCTATCAACAAAAGTCAAATAAACATTTTCAAAATAGTACAAAATGTACATTGTACTGGAATAATTGGTCTTCCAGTAAAAAATCACTGAAAAGACTTACAAAATATTTAACGGACAATAACTGTGAAAATTGTAAAATAAAATTCGTAAGGGTTCCGCCGAACCCAGTGTCTCGCCTACTTTTGCTGTTAGTCGCAGGCTCAACAAAAATGGGGAAAAAATTATTTAAAATTTTCCTCTAGATACTATCTTTTGATTGTAAGAAGTTCTGTTCAAGTTTGGTAAAAATCCAAGAAGGTTTATGAATCTAATAAATGTTTTAAAACTTTAACTGCAGACTGTACATAATGTTAACTAGAATAAAACTAAGTCCATTTTTAAGTAATATATGGAAAAACAGGAAATAAATTTTTACCAAATGTCCCTCTAGATACTAGCTTTTGATCATAAACAAGCTTCTGTCCAAGTTTGGTACAAATCCAGGATAGTTTAAGAAAGTTATTAAAATTTTGAAAGCTTTAACCACAGAGTGAATGTAATGTTAACTGGCAGAAAAACTAAGTCCATTTATAAGTAAAATACAGATAAACAGGATTTTTTTTTTAACAAAATTTACTTTTGAATACTATCTTATGATCACAAACAAGCTTCTGTCCAAGTGTGGTACAAATCTAGGATAGTTTAAGAAAGTTATTAAAATTTGAAAAACTTTAACCACAGAGTGAATGTAATATTAATTGGCAGAAAAACTAAGTCCATTTATGAGTAAAATACAGATAAACAGGATTTTTTTTTTTTTACAAAATTTACTTCTGGATACTATCTTATGATCATAAACAAGCTTCTGTCCACGTTTGGTTGAAATGCAGGATAGTTTAAGAAAGTTATTAAAATTTGAAAAACTTTTAACCACAGAATATATATTTGTGGACGCCGCCGACGCCAACGGAATGTAGGATCGCTATGTCTCCCTTTTGCAACAAAAGTCGCACACTTGACAAAAACTCCTTCAAATATTTCCCTGTGTAAAATACTGGTTCGAATGTTTTTGAAATTATCATTGGAAGCGTTTTGTTGTTAGGTCAAAATTAAAAGTCGATGTCTGTGATGTCCGTAATTGACAGGCAAATTGCAATATGGCGATTCCATTTTATCTTTAAATGAAAGTTCAATCTATTTTTTGCACTTTATTTGGCCTTTTATCTTTTATTATTAGATCATCACTGATGCGTCTTTTGTAGACAAAAAACAGGTTTTGGACTTTGGGGTACAAATTATAAGCCTTGTATCATTGATGAGTCTTATTTTTATATTTACCTCTGTGCCATTTTTGCATTTAAATTAGAAGCAAATATTCTGGTGGCCTGGTACATAGATGCTGCAGACCATGTTTCAGGTTCTGTTAAATACAAAATCTGAAATAATACATTTAAAATTTAAAACCTTATAACATTTGATTAAACTTCACAGCTTGTAAAAGCAAATTTATTGAGAAACAAGTACAATATAGTGTTATAAAAATACACTTTTAAGAAATAATAAGGCCTTTTTGTAAGAAACAAACTTGAATGGTTCTTGTTGTTGATCTCATTAAAATATGTCTGGACTCATTATTTTCAAAACTTGTTAATCTAAAGATTGTAAAATGTTTTGTCAACTGCAAAAGTTTATAAATAATATAAATTTGATGTCATTGCCTTGCCCTATTTTATCATGGAAACTTAAATAATATAAAAGAACAGGGTTCCAGTGTTCCAATGTGCACATATTTTGTCTATCCAAGGTACAAGGACAATATTTGAAAAAAATCTTAGAGAAAAGAAGGCTTCAGAGCAAATACAATGCAATTTCCAATAAAATTAATTTTTCCAAGGGGCCCCTTGTCTGACACTTTTATAAATAAGTTCTGATCAAATATTTTTTTAAAAGAAATTTGATCAGAACTTATTTTCAAAAGTGTCAGACAAAGATGACATAAACCTATGATATAAGTTTTATAGAATTCTGGCAAGAATTGTATACATGAGAGCACTAACGATGCAATTTTCCATATAATTAATGTTTCCAAGGGGCATAACTCTTATAAAAATAAAATGCTCCGCTGGGTGCAGCTTGATACTACCGCAGAGGTGGAACCCTGAACAGTTGGGGCAAAAATTTTTGCGGTCGTATAAAAATTGATCAGCACTGATTTTGGAAACTCGTCCAAGACATTGCTGATATAAACCCATGATATAGGTTTTATAAAATTCTGGCAAGAAGTATACACATGAGAGTGTTAACAATGCAATTTTTACATATGAACAATATTTCCAAGGGACATAACTCCTTTGAAAATAATTGATCACACTGATTTTCAAAACTCATCAAAGACATTGCTGATATAAACCTATGATATAAGTTATAAATAAATGGGGAATGTGTCCATAGGGACACAGATGATGCCCCCGCTAGCATATATAACGCTATAAAGGTACATAAATCAAGAACTGTTAAAGTGATGCTTCCATAAATTGAATTTAAACTGAGTTTTGTGGTAAAAAGCATTATATATATACATTTCATTCAATTTAGTTCAGACAAACTCAAGTTAGAGAACGGATTTTCATTTGTAAAGGGGCATAACCCTAGAACGGTAATCAAAGTGCTTGTAAGCACTGAATGGTAAAGATTGCTTTAATTTATCAGTAGGAAGTAAAATTGAATATTGCATTGTATAAAGCATTGGTTGTAATTGATTCAACTACCATTCTGGACAAAGAAAGATAACTCCAATTTTCAAAGCAGACTTTAAAATATCTTTATAAATGAAGGGTAAAAATTGCTTTAATTTATCAGTGGAAACAAAATTAAACATTGCATTGTATGAAGCATTGATTGTAGTTGATTCAACTATAATCATGGACAAAGTAAGATAACTCCAATTTTAAAAATATCTTGATTAATATTTTTAGAAAAAAAATATTTTGCAATTTTTCCATTTGTAAAGGGCATAACTCTAAAACAGTAAAAGTGGCGGCACCAAAATTCAAACTTGATCTGTATATTGTGGTAATAAGCATTGTGTATAAGTTTCATAACATTTGGTTGAGGCAAACTTAAGTTAGAGAACGGAAACGAAAAATTTAGCATTTTTCCATTTGTAAAGGGGCATAACTCTAGAACGGTAAAAGTGACGCCACCAAAATTCAAACTTGATCTGTATTTAGTGGTAATAAGCATTGTGTATAAGTTTCATAACATTTGGTTGAAGCAAACTAAAGTTAGAGAACGGAAACCAACTTTGGGACGTACGGACGTACGTACAGACAGACAAGGGTAAAACTTAATGCCCCCTCCGCTACGGCAGGGACATAAAAAATCTGGCAACAATTGTATACATGAGACCGCTAACGATGCAATTTTCCATATAATTAATGTTTCCAAATATACTTGATCAGCACTGATTTTTCGCGTTTCAGAAAGGACAAAAATATATACCAATAAAATTTCTTCTTCTCACTGCTAGACCTGCTTTGGCCTAAAAGGATGAGTCCCTGGACTCACCTACAAAAATCCTTAGTGAAAACCCTGATGCAATCAAAGTATTTTTATACCTGTTCCCAATTCTGTAAATTTGGGATAACTTTAAAGGCTTTTGGAAGCTTTCCACTCCTATATTTCTGTAAAATCTGTCTTATACTTTTGTACATGCTAACAACTCTCTCATCTAACTGTTGCATATTTACACTTGCATTATCTGAAAATATTAAAAATTAGATGGTAATAAGTAATCTAAAAAAATGTATCCACCAGAGTTCAGATGACGTGGATATCAGCAAGTACATGTTAATATTATGGACTATTAGTAATAATCTCCATTCTGTTGCAAGAAACGGGAACAAGCAGTCAGACCTCACATAATATGCTGGACTGTCAAACAAATCTTACAAATATACTGTGGGTCAGACAAACAATGACCATCCACCATTCCAAATATCCAGTAAAGAAAAATGTCTGATCTAATATTAAGGTGTCAAAATCTAAATACAGTTTTAATTGGGATAACTGATTTTGTTCCCTTAAATTTTTCTAAAATTCTAAAAATTGATATAGAATTTGTCAAAAACTGTCTGATTATATCAAATATTTATAAAAATTCAATCTGTCCTTAATTCAGGAAAATCATTATTAAATGTATAAATAAACTTCATTTTAGCCCCATTTTTTCATGTTCTTTTCACCACAGTTTTACTTTAACTGGTAACAAAAGTTAAACTATAATTGTAGCCATTTTTGTGAGCCTCCTCATGGGGTTTTTGATTATGTGATTGCTTGGCCGTTTTTATAGTGATTATTTGATTTCCAGATGAAATATTTCATGATTATTTGATAATATGATAATCTAGGACTGTATTTTTGATTATTTGATTATCATGTTTAAAAAAAAAAATATTGATTATGTGATTATATTGGCAAAAAATTGTGATTATGTGATTACTTGAACACCCCCATGAGGGGTCTCTTTTGTGAAAGCAATCCTATAAACAAATTGATTTTCACAACAACATTTTTTTTCTGTGTAAAGGTTTGGATACCAAACTATTTTTGTCTTACACATGCTTGAAAGGACATTATTAGTTAATAAGTCTGTCTGATGCTTCAAACAAATATCATGTGAAATGCTTAAATTTTTTCTTTCAAGATAATGAATTCCAATTATCATTTGATTCCATTCATTAGTTTTAAGGACAATTTTTGAAAAAGTTAAATGAAGGAAAATTAAAGATATTAAGTGAAAGTAATGATTCAGATATAAAATCATTTTATACATAATCTCCCTCATGAGTAAGTTGCATTTTTTTTTTTTTGCCTCTATTTTTGTCCTCACATTAAGTATATAGAAATAAGAAGGATGTGGTATAAAGATTGCCAATGAGACAACTTTCCATCAGAGACCAAATGACATAAAAGTAAGAAACGATAGGTCCAAGTACAGCCCTCAACACACAACGAGCATAAAAGGGTTTGTATTCCAAAATATATTGGCTATCGAGTGTACATGATATGCCATTACATGTTTGTATGCATATCCGAAACATTAAAAAAAAGGTATTGTTAAGGTAGATCATGTGTCTCTTCCTAAGCACCACATCTAGGGATGTTGCAAAAATACTTTTTTGGTTTAAAATATTTTACCAAGTATCATTCAATATACAACAAAAATATCTAAAACTTGAAATTTACAGATCAAATTTTAAAAAATTAAAGTTCCTTCAGTGTTTCTAAAATTTTTAGGAAAAATTCTTTTAAAATCAAGGGCAGATAATTATACCGAATTTCATAGGACAATTTTTTTTTTTAATTTTTCTACAAATTAAGGCATGTGACCCAATTTTTATTTGATATATTTGGGAAGTATTCATGAAAAGTAATCTTCTCAATGAATTTTAACCAATTATATGGTTAATGTTTCCTCAAAAAGGAAAAATTAAGCTTCCCCTATATAACCCATATAAAATAAATGTGATTTTGTTAATTTCAATATAGTTTACACAAAAAAAACAAGGTCTGTGATCCCAAGTTTTAATATTGAAATTAAGTACATTGACCCAGAAGTCTTTTAAAGAAGTTGAAGTAAAATCTATGGTCAAACATTTAGACACTCCAGCTACCTTTAGACACTCCAGCTACCTTAAGCACTATTTACCTGACATTTGTGTTTGTACTTCTGTCTTCTTTTCTGTGATTTTCTCCATAATGATATCGGCCAGAGTTCTTTGTTTAACCGGCTCATTAGACATAAACATTTGTAAGGCTTTCTCATCACCTTCATCCACTTCCTACAAAAACATTAAAAAGAAATGAAAAATCATTAGGCAGCAATAAAACAGACATATAGCCAACTATACGATGTGGGTTTTCTCATTGTTGAAGGCCGTACAGATGCCTATAATTGCTTACATCCACTTTATTTGACCTGTGGTGGATAGTTGTCTCATTGGCAATAATACCACATCTTCTTATTTATATATGGGTTGAAATCCATGCAAATGTTTATCATTTAAAAACAGCACTTCAAAAAGAATACAGAAGAAATCCTTGAATTACTTAAGTTTCATTAAAATCTCAGAAAATGTAAGGGTTATTGCTCAAATTTTGGGTCAGTCAAGAAACCCTGGACACATTCCTTTGTACTTGACCTTTCTTACGGAGCCTCTATGTTGTCATCTTTTTCTATTCAACTTAAGAGTTTATAACTGCCCCTTGCTTTTTCTTAAATCCCAAACATATCCTTATCAAATTCAAATGATATGAACAATTGCCAACGAGACAACGAGTATAGAGTGAGCTCCAGTTATTTCCCCTAACCAAATTTTGTGTGGGAAACAACCCAAAACCAAGTAGGCCAAACAATGTTTCGCCTATGATATACAGTAATAATGTAGTAATAGCTTACAATGTCTTCATAAAATTCCTCGTTATCAGAAGGAAGATCATTGTCAGAATCTGATTCATCTCGTGGTGGCCCTGTATCTAAAGTGGTCTTTTTCTTTACAGGTTGGGCCCTGAAAAAATAAATCAATATTCATGTAAACATATATAACAGTCTTAAGGATGTTCGCTTTTGTATTGGAATTTTTGCCAGATAATCAGAATCCTCTGGTATTATCCATGTAGTGCCATAAAAAAAAATTCCTCGCTAACCCCTACTTCTCTTTTCATAATTTCATTACATTTAGTTTAAAAAACCATATTTGAAAAAAACTATTAAAATTCTTGTTATTTTTTCATATGTTTTAAAGAAAAAGGGTGCCAATGTTAAATGTATGAAAAGTCTAGAGAGAATTATTTCCCGCCAAATTTTTAATTGCTTATATCTCGATAATAAGCACATGGATCCTTCATTTCTTTTTCTGCTTTTTTAGTTCCTTTATTTATATACTATCAATTTATAATAGTCTTTTAAAAGGCTTGTTTTTTTTAAACAGAGTAGCGATCATCCTTAAGATTTACACGACGATACTCATAAATGAGATGTTAATATCGTAAGGGATACTACATACTAGGTTTCTATGTTTAAAAATAGCTCAGTAATATAGGTAAATTGTGAACTACACACGTATTGATGTAATCAAAAATCCTGCACTTCATAAAACAAAACAAAACTCAACACAATATAGATGATGTTGTATTACATTGTACATTTGTTTGGCTGTAATATTTTTCAACACAATTTTATATCATCTTGATATTTGTTTAGTGTTTGTCATCTTCCTATATCTTACCTTATAATTCCATGTTCCTCTTCAAGTTCTGCTTGTTGTAATCTTGCTTGTTCCAAAATCTTCTTAGATAATTTGTCATCAACATACTAAATAAGTAAATTAAACAGGCTATGTTATTTTTAATATTAAACATTTAATGCCTAATAATTAATGTTCCTTAAAATAATGTCACTAGCTCTTTCATGCCTTTTGACAATCTTCAGGCGATGATGTAACAACTGTAATTGCACATATTCTTATATTGGTGCTTTGTGTCTATTGTTATTATGTTAGGTTTTTTCTGCTTCATACTGAACTATAGAGAGAAGCCATTTGCAACTGATGTTTCCAGTGTTTTCTTATGTTGTGTTGTTACACCATTGTCCCAAGGAAAGGGCCAAGGTGAGCCCTTACAAACACATTTCATCCCACTACATTCTTTCTGTGCCTGTCCCAAGTAAGTAGCCTGTACATGTATTTCAGTGATTGTCATTGGTTCATGTCTGTCACATTTGTTACTCTTATACTGTATTATCATAGACATCTTTAATAGTTGTGCATTTTCCCTTACTTTCCTATGTCCCAAATTATGCTTTTTTAATATGTCATATCAAGAATTGATTCTTCAATGACACCATTTACATCGATTTACCTCGAAGCAAATGGTGTACCACATTCCAAAAATAACTGCAGATTGATCTGTAAATTAGGCTGTTTTCTTGAATAAATTGTTTCATGTGGACAATGATGGAGGCTGTTGTGAAGTCGAGTTGCTGAGATAATTAATTCGACTTGCTGAGATAATTAATTCGACTTGCTGAGATAATTATCAGTCAAGGGTCTAACTTAAACAAGTTATTACAAAAAATAACAGGCATACTGTTATTGTGGGAATTCTGGCAGATTTGATTTAATATTTTAAAGTATTCATGGTATTCGGGATTATTTTAACAATTGTCAACATTGTTATGATATTGTAACTATCATATTTATTTAGTTGGCCTAATTTGTTTTGTGTTTTTACATTGTGTGTAAAATAATACACATTGTGATACAACTATGCAGTTAAGAAATAACTGGAACAATCTTTGATACTCATGGAATGATTAGAACTTTCTATTTCACTTACATAATGTTTCCAGAATGATCGTAACAAAAGATGCGTAATTTAAACATCTAGCGTTATCTAGAAGTTTCCGTTTGAGTACATGGAGTATATATATAAATGTAGACCCTAAAGTTAGACACAGACATAGATAGACTTAGACATCAAAAGACATCAACATTCTCAGCAGTTGGATTGACACTTTTATTTACATCATACTAGATTGTGACCTATTGGATATAATATTCTGTGAATTCCGAGAAGATTTCCAGATTAGGAAAAGATAAAAGATTGGACATATATTTTGAAAGTTAAGTTGACATTTATATTTGTGTAATACTTCTTATAAACTTGTGTATAATAAATCTTGTTAAATTTTATTATTGATTTGTGTCTTTTGTTGGCTACAATTAAAAGGCGATTTTCTGGCGTAACAACATCGTCAATGATACTTTACAATTAAATGGTTATTAATCCTTCAATCTCAGTTTTGAATCTACTGCCTGTGAGTACTGGTACCAAAATGACTAACAAAATGCCAAAATTTTAAATAAGTGCCGATTTGACCAGATGATTATTAGACCAGGTGCCGATTTGACTTTTTCTATAGGTGCTGAATTGACCAGGTGCTGATTTGGTTTGTACCCCAGAAATAACTTATTAAATAAGCCTCCATAGTTTCACATCATCGACACATGTCTCTTGTCAGGGCTATTTTATTTTTAGTATTTATCATGTTATAGCTGATCGACTGTTTAGTATTTTGCATTGTTGAAGACCTACGGTGACGTATAATTTCTTGTATCCACGTCATTTGCACTCTGGTGTTGTCTCATCTGCTAATAATTTGACATAATAATAACATTAAATCTCCTTATTTTTTTTAATTACACTTTACAGTGTCAGTGGACCTGATTTTACCGAATCATCCTCGTCCTTCCTGTTACGTATTTTTGTCCGGCCTCTGAGTTTCACTGATTTATCTGTTAAGATCTGATCTGCCAGTGTTTGGGTTTTGTCGGTTTCGCCTTCAGTTTTAGATACTTTAACTTTCTTTGCCTTTCCCATGTTTACAGATTTCACGTGTTGACATTAATATGGAAGAAATCGTTTTGTCCAAAGATGTTCCGAAAATCCCCAGAGTGTGCGAATAAAGGAACGACTGTAATATACAAATGAGTATCGGAATCAAAATCAGCTGTTAACTGCTATTTGGTTCTTTACCGTTAAAAGTTATACTTAACCCAACTGTCTTTTGTGCATGTTTTAAATCGCTGTGATTCATGAATAAATTTAGAGTATTATAAATTTGGTTTTTGTCGTAATTTTTTGTCTCTAACGTCACGGTACCCAAATTGCACCGAGTACCCAAATTGCACCTATTTAGCAAAAATAGCAGCGGAAATCTTACAAGTTTTCCTAGAGTCTGAACAGTTTTTATTTTTAAGATTTGACACTATGCACGTCTTTCAACATAGGTAAATATATTTGAATATACACAAAACGTTCACAGTATATATCAACAGATGAAGTGTTCACTGGAAAAAGTAAAATGTACGGAAACGTCGCTATGCGACGTCCACAAAAGTCATCTTTTAAAATTAGCAAACAAAATATGTTACAAGCATTCATTTCATAAAAAATTAACAGTAAGCATAGACTAATGTCAAATTGTTCTAAATATTTGAAGAAATAAAACAAAAGATCTGTTATTCGACTTTTAAGGATGTGAATTTAAGCATGGATGCAATTTGGGTACTCCTCATTACAGAATCATGGATCGTTTGAAGGTTCGTTCAAACCCGATTTTCTATGATTTATTATGGATTCAAAATTGAATTGGTGGAACCATATAGTAAATAATGATACATCTACAAAATAAACACAGAATGGAAACTTTTGTCTGGATCATAAAAAAACGCAGGTGAAAAAACTGTCGAAATAGGTGCAATTTGGGTACCCTCACGTTAATGTAAATTATGAAAAGAACTTTCAAGAATTATGTTTTCCCTCAAATAAAATAAACCTAGAAAAATTAAGTTGGATTGAATCATCACTATATATATATTTCTTCAGATATAGGTTACTTGTACTTTTCAGGTGCAGATTAAGGATTTTTAATAGTGGGAAAAGGGGGGGGGGGTCTGACAAGCCAACGTTTGGAGTGCCAGTGATACTTGTAAATTAAGGGTCTATCCAACAATCATACATGTATATATCATGTATATGAAGCTGCATAAGAGGTGCAAGGACCCTGTCCCCCAATCAACGTCTAATTTATCAAAAATGTCGATTAACCATGATTTTTTAAAATATATTAATAGTTTGAGAGTATGGATGGGGGTTTACAGAATAGAAACAAACAGGGGGGAAATGCTGAAAAAAGGTCAAAAATATTTTTAAAAAAATAGTGAGAATAGGCTAAACAAATAGAAGATAGAGAGTAATAGGGCGCTTGTTTATCACGAAGAATAGAGAAAAGGGTTAAAATAAATAAAGAATATAGAGAAAAATGGCATAAAAAGAATAAAGAAATCGATGCGGGACGTTTCGGCCACAGATATTTCGGCCACAGACGTTTCGACCTTACTGCCAGTTCGGCCATACTTTGTAAAGTTATAAAGGGAGGAAAATATAATTGTTTTAGAATTAGAAATAATAAAAAAAAAACATTTCTATCATTAATTTATATCTATTAATAAAAATGTGTTTTGATTTAAGAATGTTATGGAACCCCAAATGTCTGATTGTTTTTGCTTTTTTTTTTTTTTTTTTTTTGTCAAACTAATCAATGCATAAGAACAATATGAAAAAGTATGGCCGTAAAAGCTTTGGCTGAATTGGAAGTGTGTCTGAAACGACCTGTGGACGAACTGGTAGTGTGGCTGAAACGACATGCGGACGAATTGGTAGTGTTGCCGAAACATCTCGAAATCTAAAGAAATGAAGGACCCCGTCCAGACTTTCAAGTCCATATGGGTCACTGTTCTATTTTTCAAGGTAAAAGTTGTGCAAAATCGTTCAAGAACAAACATTTTTTTCTGTAAATAGAAAGAAATCTATCAGATAGAACCTTGAAATAAAATATTAGAAATTGAGTTTATTTAATATATGCTTTTAGAAAATAAAATTATGACAACGAACTCGTTTTCTTGCTTTTTGAAAGTAAAACAATAAAATTTCATTAACATTCCTCTAAAATAACTATAATAAAATTGAGAATGGAAATGGGGAATATGTCAAAGAGACAACAACCCGACCAAAGAGCAGACAACAGCCGAAGGCCACCAATTGGTCTTCAACGCAGCGAGAAAATCCCGCACCCGGAGGTGGTCCTCAGCTGGCCCCTAAATAAAATTGTGTACTAGTTCAGTGAAAATGAACGTCACACTAAACTCCAAAACATGTAAATGAACTAAAATTAAAAAACATACAAGACTAAGAAAGGCCAGAGGCTCCTGACTTGGGACAGGCGCAAAAATGCGGCGGGGTTAAACATATTTTGTGAGATCTCAACCTCCCCTATACCTCTAGCCAATGTAGCAGTGGCGGATCCAGGGGGGGTTCCGGGAGTTGGAACCCCCCTTTTTTCTTGACGATCAATGCATTTGAATGGGGACATATAGTTGGAACCCCCCCCCTTTATTGTGGGTTGGGAACTCCCCCCCCCTTTTAAAATGGCTGGATCCGCCCCTGTGTAGAATAAAGAAACACAAAGCAATACGCACAGTAAAAACTCAGTTTAAAAGAAGTCCGAGTCCGATGTCAGAATAGGTAACAAAAGAAACTAAGCAAAATGACAATGATACATAAATTAGCAAAGGACTACTAGCAGTTACTGACATGCCAGATCCAGACCTCAATTAAACTGATTGAAAGATTATGTCTTCATCATATGAAAATCAAGCACAATCCCTCCCGTAAGGGGTTTAGTATCATACCATCATAAAATATATGAGAAGAACATAACCCGTATCATGCCAACAACTGGTTTTAGAATAATAGTGTTTATTTTCGATGCAAAGACCCTATGAGTGAATCAATATTAATACCAAAATATGCAATCCTTAATGACCTGACAACAGTATCGTATATCCTTTCCGAATAAGTCTGTTTAAAGGTTTGGTTAGCTTTTGGGGTGAATGCCGACATTTTTGTGCTTTGTAAAGAATATTACGAAAAAATATTGGATGTGAAATACCTGAACGTATAAGATAGATATAGGAAGATGTGGTGTGAGTGCCAATGAGACAACTCTCCATCCAAATAACAATTTATAAAAGTAAACCATTATAGGTCAATGTACGGCCTTCAACACGGAGCCTTGGCTCACACCGAACAACAAGCTATAAAGGGCCCCAAAAGTACTAGTGTAAAACCATTCAAACGGTAAAACCAACGGTCTAGTATATATAAAAACGAGAAACGAAAACACGTATAAATTACATAAACAAACGACAACTACTGTACATCAGATTCCTGACTTAGGACAGGTGCAAACATTTGCAGCGGGATTAAACGTTTTAATGGTACCAAACCTTCTCCCTTTTTCTGAAACAATAGTATAACATCACAACATAGAAAACACACGATAAAACATCAATTGGAAGGCTTAACTCAATCAAAAACGTAAATTAACACACTATGAACGAATAAATTCGATCTGTGATACCTGAAAGTAAATACATAGTTAATAAAATATTAGGGACAAACATTCAAGGCCAAAAGCAAACAAACAAGTCCAAATAAAGCCATATATAAGATATATGTATAAGATGTCTGCATGTTGATTTATATTTACGAATGTCCTTGTACCGATGATAAAATTTAGTAAATATTTTGACTAGTTTGTGATATCGAAAACCCTGGTGTAATATTTTTTCAGTAATACAGAGATTTCTTTCGTTGAAATCAAATACGTTGTTACATACACGAGCGAATCGAACAAGTTGAGATATCTAAACACCATAAGATGGTGACAAGGGAACGTCACCATCTAAAAATGGATAATTAACAATAGGAAATGAAAAATCATCTCTTTTATCATAAATTTTGATATTAAGCTTCCCGTTAAAGATATAGATATCAAGATCCAGGAAAGGGCAGTGTTCATTGTTAGTATTAGCTTTATTTAAAGTCAGTTCGGCAAGATAAATCTCTTTAGTGTAGATACTGAAGTCGTCATTATTGAGAGCTAATAAATCATCTAAATATCTAAAAATGTTATTAAATTTTTGAATCAGATGTTGTTTTGATGGGTCTTTGCTGATTTTAGTCATAAATTGTAACTCATAACAATACAGAAACAGATCCGCAATAAGTGGTGCACAGTTAGTCCCCATGGGAATTCCGATAACCTGACGATATACGGAATCTCCATAGCGAACAAAAATGTTATCTTGTAAAAATTCAAGGGCAGTTATAGTATCAAAGCAGGTCCAATTGCATGCATGACATAGATATAAGAAGATGTGGTTTGAGTGCCAATGAGACAATAGTTCTTTTGTTTCCTGTTACTAAAAATGATCTAAAAGAGTTTGAACATATATATTCGCATTATACTGTTTTATTGTAAAAAGTAAAATGACAAAAATACCGAACTGCGAGGAAAATTCAAAACGGAAAGTCCCTAATAAAATGCCAATTGGCAAAATCAGAAGCTCAAACACATCAAACGAATGGATAACAACTGTCATTTTTCTGACTTGGTACAGACATTTTCTTATGTAGACTATGGTGGAATAAACCTGGTTTTATAGCTAGCTAAACCTCTCACTTGTATGACAGTCGCATAAAATTCCATTATATTGATTATAGTAATCTCATCATATCTTTATCAAAATTTTACATTTAGAGTTATCCGAGTTATCTCCCCATATAAGGCTAAGTTAAACAATTGAATCGAACAAACTCGAATACAGGAATTAAAAAAAAAAACAGTCGAGATAAGGCAATAAATACTTATTTTTGTTCATTTGAATGAGCAATCTTACACATAAATTGTCATTATATATATCTCAAAATTTGCAGACTTAAGCAAGATGTGATTTAACAGTCCAAGATGGCGGTATACAGTTAATCTTCATGAAAAGGTATAGTTCTGAATTTAAGAGGAATATGCTTGATAACGAAATAAGCCAAAACAATTAATCACCTCTGATATTGGTGTATGAATTCTTTTAAAACAAATACAAGTGTGGAACAGTTTTTAATACTATATAACACTAGGCACATGTGAATCGAGTCTAAATAGTTTGACAGTATATGTATATCAACTATATCTTAAAGCAGAAGACCATACTCTCAGAGTCCATACTAGGCCCTAGTGATGGACTTCTTGTTAATATACATAAAACACAAATTTTCATTTTATCTTCATCTTTCATTGTTATGTACTTGATTTGACTTCTGCAAGAGTGTATACGAAAAATTAAAATCTGACTGAAATCCAATGTTGTGATACACTACGCTCATACGATAGAGAGTATCGTACCGAAAACTAACAGCTGATTTTAATGAGTGCGAAATTCTGGTTACTCATATTTATCATTCCTTTATTCATTCTTATTTTTGTTACATTCGAAACCTTCTTGTGTTTTCCATTCCATGTTGTTAATAGGTAAACAGACGAAATGGCAACAGTTGTTGAAAAACTAATATTTTTCGTCTGCATTTTCTTCCCAAGACTATTTTATTATTATATTGATGCAGTTATATCAGCATTTATTCCTGCCAAGCCCAAGAGTATTGCCGGTAAAATTGTACTGGTTACGGGGGCGGGGCATGGAATTGGCAAGGAAATCGCCTTAGAACTTGCACGAAAAGGAGCTAAATTAGTTTTGTGGGACGTTAACAAGGTAATCAATAGTTTAAAAATGGTTTATGTTTTATATGCAATACCGTCCGCACGCTGACACATTGAATTGGTCAATCTTTTTAAGTAACTGGTGTGCGATTCTGTGGTGCAAATGTTAACCACTGTCTGTGATGTTGACCTATGACTGTGTGTGTACTAGACCCAGTCCAGACGACTTTATCTCACTTTCATTTTAATTTACCTATATAATAGTATTTGAAAGTAAGTACACTCCCCTTTTTTTTGTTGGAGGGGGGGCACAGTACAATGTAGTAGAATCTTGTTTAGTGTATACATTTTGGTAACAATTCTGTAATTTGGAATTTTAAACCAATAAAATACCTTTAGCTTTCTATACATGTATGTTTGTTGTGTTACTTGTGACCATTTAAGGAAAACATATGTTTTTCTTTTTCATTAACCTAGTTGCATTTGAAAACTAAATAAAACTATCTTTATTGTTGTTTAAAGTGTAAAAAATCTTGTTTATTTGCGTATTAAAAAGCTTTAAATTTTTAATCTGAGGAACATACATTGTACACGATACTGATATTATTTTTTGACCTTTTGTTATCTGACTATCAGTATTAGGAAGTTTTAAAGTGTACTTCATCTTTTACAAGTACTATCTAATCTATTTAGTAACTTGAATGTGTACAATGTTTTAACAATTTCACAGCACCTAGTACACAAAATGTATACTTAATTAAGGGTGTACCAACATAACCAAGAAAAAAAGTTAAGTTTGCTTACATTCTAGGCCGACCATGCAATAATTTTTACCCTTGTTTACAATCTATTAAAAAAGTAAAAATAGTAATTGTCATACCATACATTGAAAATGAGAGGACATGTGGATAACAATGACCAATAACATCCACTCAATTACATCCTCCCTCGGCCCCTAAATGAAGTACACATGCACTTAAATAGCAATGAATAGTAAACTATTCAAAATAAAATCAAAATATTGTCAAAGAAAACAACACCACAGAAAGACATAACAGGAGGATGACAAGGTTGTCACCTAGTTCAGTATAATGCTCATACTAAATTCTCTAAAAGTAAAATCTAACAAAGGTTAATTCATCAAAGCATTTTCTTAGTACATTTGTAGGTACTGTTACAAAATTTTGTTTTAACAGGTTTCCAATTTATGCATGGTTTGATTTAGACAGGTTTTACTGTACAAGAAATTAATTTTTGTTTACAGGCTAACAATGAAGAGACTGCTACAGAGATCAGAAGTATGGGAGAATCGGCTACAGCGTTTGTTGTTGATGTCACAAAAACTGATGACATCCACAAAACAGCTGAACAAATGAGAAGAGAAGTAGGAGATGTAGACATACTGGTTAACAATGCTGGGATTTTATACGGTGGAGAGCTGTTAAAACTTAAAGAGGCTCACATAAGGAGAACTTTTGAAGTCAATACATTAGCACATTTCTGGGTAAATAAGCAATTTCTGAAGAAGGGTCTGTTTTTATTTTATTTTTGAGATGGTCATCCAATTTGTAACATTAAGAATAATATGTACATCATTAATTTATAATAAATAATAATTTATTTTTTAGGAGCTTTGTTCATATAATTTATTGTTGTAAAAATAGTATTTGTTGAGAACTTCACCTCAATGTGTTCTTCAATACATAGATGCAGCTTTATTGATATCTAGCAAATAAATGCCCTTAATTTAAAGTGGTGCTAGTATTTGCTTGAACTTGCAGTAAGGTATGATAGATTGCCAGCTGTTTCATTAATATATTTTTCTTTAATATATATTTTTTAGACAGTAAAGGAATTCATGCCTGCCATGTTGGAGAAGAACAGTGGACATATTGTTACCATAGCTTCCATGTCTGCTAAATCTGGGACTGCTTATTTAGTAGATTACAGGTAAAAAATAATGATTAATTTTCAAACTTATGAAAGTTATTCTTGTTTTTAGCTTTTTCAGGGTTAATGTTGTAATTCTGACCACTTCTTAGTTTTAATTAGACATTAAAGAAATTAAATAAAGGGACACTTCAAATTCAGATTTCACATTCTTATAGTATTTTTGGGGAAAGATTGCATGAAATGTAATCAAAAGCCTATGGTACTGACTTGATACCTAAATCTTCCAAGGTTTATCACTACCTTTTAGATACATAAAATATAGTGCAATGATCAAAACATTCTAGACATCCTATCCATGAACATTTCCAGAAATTTATTAATGAAATGTATGCTCAGATATTGAAGTCACAAAATGATGTTATACTTGTCAAGAAAATTACATAACTTTTGCAAGGTGTGGAATCTAATATCTGTGATGTCATTGTTAAAGTCATCTGTAAAAATTGAAGTTATCTTCCTTTGTCCAGAATTGTAGTTGAATCAACTACAACCAATGCTTTACACAATGCAATATTCAATTTTACTTCCCACTGATAAATTAAAGCAATCTTTACCCTTCAGTGCTTACAAGCACTCTGATTTCTTGATCTGTTCACTTATTATTAAGCTATTTGGTTTTCTCAGATACAATTGGTAAAGTCAGTTTGACAATACCATTGAAGTCAGTGTGTCCTATTGGCCTAAATGTTTATCAAACGTGACCTATTGGCCTTTATGTTTATCAAATTGCAACAAAAACCTATTTATAGCCTGATATAGAATGAGCTCTTAATTATATATAACTGGGCCTAATTATTTTATACCACAAAATAATGGACTGTCTGTCCAAGCCTATTTCTTTGAAATATAAATGACCCTAGCCTTTATTTTCTGTGGACTAAGCAAAGACCACTTAGAATTATACCTCTTTCTTCATGATAAATGTTTTAAAAAGGTTTTAGATGTTTCTGCTGAAATAAGCACCAACAGAAATTGCAATTTAAAACCATTTTGTAATTAATTACAGAAAGGGTTGTTGGTTTTTTATGTGCATGTGTGGGACTTGCATGTTTGTTTATAAGTGTCAAAGCATGTAAAATAATTTGTTTGTTATATGGCGTGTTACATTAAGTTTGAAAATACCAATGAAATTCCATTATCTGATTAATTTAAAGTTCATGTAATAATACTTTCGCTATTCATTCTAAAAGTAAAAATGAAAGAGTTTTTATTATCAATAATTAATTGAGATGTTTCCTATAGTTGGATTTCATGTTGGTCAATACAGAACACATGTCAGTCAACAGAAATACTAGTAAGGTGACATATTTTGGCAAGTGGTTTATTTTTTGCTAATTTTGCAAAATCAAATACTAATACAGCTTATTTTTCTAGAATTGATAGACTTATTTTCATCCTCGATTTAAAGTTTTTTGCAGTCACATTTGCAAAAATTTATGGAAAAGACAAAGTAGATTAACCACAGATGTCAATAATTTGTATCTCCGCGATCTTTTTTTTCAACGGAAATTTTAAAAAGATTCCATAGAGACTCAAAAGAAGATTTAAAGCTGAATTAAATTGAAGGTTAGATATAAGTAAATGATTAATGTTTTAAAAGGCTAAGAGTAAGAGTTAGTTTTAATGGGCTCGGATGAGGGAGGGACACATGTTTCTTGAAAGACACAAGTGGGGGTCTTCGGCACATTTTATTGTAAAAGTAATTAAGACACACTTGCCTGGAATCTTTGCTCTATGTTTGGAAGAAGATACTGATGGAAGACAACAAAATGTTTACAGTTATATCCATGCATTACCATCTGCTTAGTAGCATGTGTTTTCATAATGGCTTGGTTAAAATATCCTCATCATATATTTTCAGGTTATAAGCACATGTACTGTAAGTTCAGAAACTATGATGCAACTGTTTTATTAATGAAAAGAATGCAACAGTATCTGGTGTGCAATAATAATTTCAGTAATGATTTTCCTTCATAAAATTTTGTAATCACATTAAATTAAATTTGATTTCACATTTTTGTCAGTGGTCAAGGATTTATTTCTGAATTTGCAGTATTTAATTTTATCGCTATTTTGTGCATTTTCCTTTGATCTTTTTGACTGATAATTTTTCATCTCAGCGGAGTCGAGGATATCGGAGTCAGTGATATGAAAATTATCGCTAGAAACTAAGGAACACGTGCCATTGTCACATGAAATTAACAACGTCTTCATAGGTAAAATAGCGATAAACAGATTATCATTGGTCATCTCAACTCGATTGCTTTTCTTGCTTTCGCCATACCGGCTCAAGCGAGAAAATCAATCTCGTTGAGATGATCAACGATAATCTATAAGTATAGTCATGTACTAAAACTAAGATCTTGAAGGTTGACATCAGCGGAAATTTTCTGTGCTCTGTTTGGGCCCTTGTTGATTTTTGGAATGTTCTTGCTTCATTAATAATTGGCTCATGTTAGCGATGATTTTATCAATGGTGAAAAATGGAACAGAATTAGCATAGCATATATGAGGGCTTAAATTTAAAAATTCTATTGAATTATGTGTAGGTAGCATTCATGAATCTGTATTTTTTGGTCTATTTGAGCAAAAGCACAACAAATTCTGAATTTACAGAATTTGTCTTGTCCAGTCTTTGTTTAAAATTACTTTTAAAATTCATGCAAATTACTGTTGTTATATACTGTAAATTCAGAAACTGTTGCATGCATTTATTATTGCGATTTTTGAAGAATTAACAAAATTTCAAGTAAAATAATTGTGATTTAAGGAAAAGCTTCATATATATATATGTATCATATATCAGAATGCGAGTTCTTAATATTGCAACACTCATGGAGTCGCATTATTTTCGCATTTATAAAAACCTCATATTAATTTCTAAATTTACAATATATACGGTAGATGAAGTTAGTCCAACTTGCAGTACTTCAGTCTAAATTGGCGTTATAAATCTTCCTCATTTGCTCTTAGTGACACTGGGCAGTGATTGGACCAGGATTTCAGGCTATAACATACACTAATTATTCAACTGCATGTATATTATTTAGCATGGTATTTGTTTGTTGTGTTATTTCTATGTTTTATGTTATTTGTATCTAACAAGTGCCTGTCAGCTTGGTGAATGTGACTCTGTTTATTTTATGAAACAGTTCCTTTGTTGAGAAGAAAGGAATTGTTCATTTTTAAATAGAATGAATTATCTCCCCTTACACAGGTTATGAAAGGTTGGCATGTATTTTTTTCAACTGATATATCAAGGTGTTTGGGTTTTTTATCAATAATATAATGCTAACAGTTTGTTTCAGTTATTATTTTACTTAACTATAGTAACCACTAATAAAATAATTAATATATTACTGTATTTTTATGCCCCACCTAGGGGCATTATGTTTTGCAGTCTGTGCATCCATTTGTTCGTCCGTCCATTCATCTGTCTGTCTGGCTTCAGGTTAAAGTTTTTGGTCGAGGTAGTTTTTAATGAAGTTGAAATCCAATCAACTTGAAACTTAGTACACATGTTCCCTATGATATGCTCTTTCTAATTTTAATGCCAAATTAGAGTTTTGACCCCAATTTCACGGTCCACTGAACATAGAAAATGATAGTGCAAGTAGGGCATCCGTGTACCATGGACATATTCTTGTTTGTTCCTTTCAAGGAGAATAATCCCTTTTTTCTGTGGCAGATTGCGCTAAGGAAAAAATAATTGTTGCAAATATGCATGTAGGCAAAATATCTGTTCGGAAATAACTCTTTTAAATTTGGCGCACATTTGCATGTCAAAATAACAACTAGCTAGTGATGTCTTATCATATGTTGACATCTGATAAATATGGCGGCCGCCTCAAAATTTGGCTCAAGATTTATAAACAATAATTATATTTATGGATTTAGTTCAGTATAATAATTTCCTCGATTTAATCATTTTCGATGCTAAATTTTCATGAAGGCCACAATTGTATATTACAATACTAAATGCTGATCTAATGGAAGAAATATTTATGCAAAATTATTTATATTATTTGTTATTTTTAAGTACACCAATGCAGATTTGATATAAAAGATAGAAATGACATAAGTTTACTGATTTCAGTTAAATAAAAATATAAATATCTTTTATGATTTTTCAATAGTGCTTCAAAATATGCAGCGTATGGATTTACAGAAGCTCTGCAAGAAGAAATAATAAAACTTGGAAAAGACGGTGTAAAAACTACAACTGTCAATCCTATGTTTGTTGCTACTGGTCTAGTTAAAGAACCAAAAGACAAGTAAGTCACTGCATTGTAAAGAGAGATAACACAATTTAAAGGATAGTAACTTAAGGGAATGTATATTTGGAAGGGAGACAGTGAAGTCTTGGAGATTATTATTAATATACATACAGAGTACAAAAAATTAAGCTATAAATATTTGTCATTTTATTTTTCAAAGATTTTCTATTTCAATAATAAACTATCCTCCAAAAAAAAAACTATTGTTACAAAGAAATTAAGCTGTTAGGTGCATTTTTTCAATACAAAAACACAATTATAAAATTTAATTCTGCAGTTTCGGAAATTTTTGAATGAGAAAATGTTGCTTATTAACAAGGTACAGTAAATGACTACCTCAGAGATTTCGGTAAAATTTGGCATACAACTAGCTCATTGAACTTTAACTCAAAATCGTGTAATGAAAATATGTATTCATCTCTTTTATTTTCCATGTCACTAAAAGAATTCTTTCAAAATACATGAACATTTGTGTAAAAAATATGGAATCGGGGAGAAACGATTTTAAATTTGTCTTAAAATCATTAAATTTCATATTTGTAATCCATACATCGATGTTGCTGATATTTCCTCTAGATTGATAAATATTAATATCACTGAGTTTGTTTTTGGTATAAAATTTTAACCAATCATTTACCTTGATGGTAGTGAAAAATGTCAAAAATTGACTTTTTATGACATACAACACTTTGAAATTATACATATTGTAATGTTTTGTTGTATACTGTGGATTCATTTATTTTCATGGGTACCAATTTTCGTGGATTGAGGAAAACTTGCATTTTCGTGGATACTTGATTTCGTGGTTTTTCCAAAGTCTGCATACAATCTTATAGAAAATTTGTAGTTCGTTGAATATCTAAATTGGTGGTTTACCTGTACCCACGAAATCCACGAAAATTGGTACCCAACGAATAATAATGAATCCACAGTAACTTGAGCACAACTTTGAATAACAATGTATATATACAGTTAAAATGAAATTTGATGACCCTATCATTATTTTACATGACAAAATGGAAATTTTATGTATTTCATGTTCCTTTACATAGAAGAGCCCTTAACGAAATGATACTTGTGATTTCCTCTGACATAAAGATAACTTGGGATACCTTTCTTCTATTTTTCAGGGTTTATCCAATTTTAAAACCAAAAGATGTTGCCTTAGAAACAGTAAAGGGAATTATGTATGACCAGGAATTTGTCTACATTCCAAGATCTTTAAACATATCACTGAGAGTGGCAGGGTAAGTTATAGAAATACAGGTTTTTAACTTACTGTGGATAAATTCATTTTCATGGGTATTAATTTTCTTATCTGAAGGAAAAGTAGACACCAATTTTCTTGGATTTCGTGGGTATATGCATGATATGTAAACCACAAATTTAGATGTTCAACTTACAACACATTTTCAAAAGGCTTGTTTACAGACTTTTGCAAATCCACAAAATCAAATATCCACGAAAATAAAGTTTTCCTCAATCCACGAAAAAATAGATAACTCCACAGTGATTGATTTATACGGTTTTGATAAAATTCTGAAAACTAAAGAAAAAGAAAATTGCGTTTTGTTGAAGACTTGAATTTTTTATTAACCTTCACAAAGAAATCCATGAGAATTAGTACCATGTGAATGATAGGGACTCCACAGTATAAAAGATTCCTCCCTGTTAATTGACCATATAACAGTGTTCCCAGTGCTTTTGCCACAAAAAATATTAAGGATTTCTTCAGCACATTCATACATTCTCTGATATAGGAGACATAAAATAGAAAACAACAAGTTACTTTAGACTGCAAAGCATTAATGTTGGGAACATTTACATACAAAGTATGTAGGTGTTCTTTGATGGCCAGTGTTCCATCTTTTCCCATGACAGTCAAAATTTCGTTCAGCCTACTAGACCAACTTTGTAGACCATATAAATTTATTGTACATTTGTAATAATTCCGAATTATCATTAAATATTTTCCAATGCAAGTTTAGCTGCGGAACCGTAGCTCTCAGGTCCTTTTGATATTTTTTGACAATTTGCGGACCATGGAGGTCCGCAAAAATAAAAAATATAATAGGGACCATTAGAGTTACGGTTCCGCAGCAGCTAATGTAAGTTAAGCAAACAACCATCAAACATTTTTATGGTAATTGACCAACCAATAAGACTGTTAGGCCAATAATAAAATTTTTTATATTGTCTGATGTTGCCTACCTACCCACATAAAAAGCAGCCTACTTGAAAAAATAGTTTATGACAGAAATTGTTTCAAAATTATTTTTTTTCAATTTTTTTCTGCTGTAATGTTGTTTTCTTGTCTAAAACATGTAACTTATTGTTGTTGGCCAAAAAAAAAAAAAAAAAATCCCTACCTACCTCCCCAACCCTACAAGGCATCGGTAGGCAACATCAAACATAAAATTTTTAAAGGGTGGCCTTATTAAGGTTCTAGTCAGGGTTTGACACTAACTAAATGTATGTACTAGCCTGCAGGGCTAGTGCAATTATTATTCTACTAGTCCTCTTATCAATTCACTAGCCCTCCAAGTGCCGAAGGCACTTGGACGGTTGTGCCACCGGCACGACCCTGTCTAGGAGGGTCTGGGGGCATGCCCCCAGAAAATTTTGATACAAATGAAGCTAAATCCTGTGTTCTGGAGCATTTCCAGAGGGTTTTGAACATGTTTTGTTTCATGAAATTTCACTGGTTTGCTAATAAAAAATACAAAAAAAAAATATTTTCATATTTTAATCATCTATATTAAGAATGTGTTCGACTTATTTTGAAGACCCCTTTAGATCATTACTTCATCATCGTCCTCATTTTACTTATCATTATTACTAGTGTCTTTAATGAAGATGGATAAGTAAGGGATTTAAAAATACACCCACAAAAGAGGAAAGGTTTGCCCTTGCTGTTTTTGTCATAATTCTTCATGGACTCCTTCTTTTCCCTTGTTGTTTGTCAGTTTATTTTTTTTTAGGACAAGATTTTAATCCTAAAAATCTTTATATTTTTACTAGAGACCTATAATTTTGTATATATATGACAATAATTAGTGATATTCTTTGCCTCAAATTACATTTGAAATACAGCTTTTTCCCCTAAAGAAAATTCCCAATTACTAAAAAAAATGGCTTAAAATTCCTCCCAATAAGTTGTTAGATATAAGAAGATGTGGTATGAGTGCCAATGAGACAACTCTCCATCTAAGTCAAAATTTATAAATGTAAACCATTATAGGTCAAAGTACGGTCTTCAACACGGAGCCTAGGCTCACACCGAACAGTAAGCTATAAAGGGCCCCAAAAATTACTAGTGTAAAACCATTTAAACAGGAAAACCAACGGTCTAAATGTTTCCCAAACAGTGATGGTATCGGTAGTAATGTATGTAAATTTCGTATTCATGTTATTATTTTGATATTATGAAAGCACTTTTAAGATCCAGGTTTCTGATCAGAATCATCACGGCGTTTGTAACACATGTGGTTTTCAATGTATTGGAAGTACACCACTAATTCATGGCCCCATTGCTTTCTATGTTAAATTCCTCAATTTCAAGCAGACACAGCTCTTTTGTTTTAAGGGCATACGATACAGTTTTGATCCCATATTGACAGTTTGCTGACAATTTGCATATAGGCTATTTTTTGCATGATTAAATCAAATATGTTATAAAAAATATACCTTCATGTGCTACTTTTTGAGTAAAATGAGGTCGAAATTTCATATATTTGCTCACAATTCGGATTTGTGGACGTATTTTTCCTTTCAACAGAAATACATAACTTTTTTGTTTTAAAAGATAAACACAAGCTGTTTTTTGTTAAATTTTTTGTAAATTCTGTTTTATATAAATGTAGTTTAAATTTGTGCAATTTGGTTTTTTCAAATGACTCATATTTATCAAATGTGCACGAATGTAGAAAAAACATCATTTTTTGCTGAATATTTATCTAATTTAAAAAAATTGCACTATTTACGTTTTCATAAAAATTTGCACACAAAAATAAGTTTGAATGATAAAAATCAGTCGAAAACTGAATGTTTCCCCGATAAGTCGTAGTTTGACGTCGCGAAAATAACAATTTACGTTAGCAACGTCATTACCTCCCCTGTAACTGTATCGTATGCCTTTTAAGTTCAAATAAAGTGACAATTATTGCATGTCAAAGCAACACTTTATGGTGTCTTGTACTGAAAAAATCAACATACCTTTAATGGCATATAAGAAAGAACTGGTTCCTGGAACTTCGGATGTACCAAAACAGGTACTTCAGATCTGACAAACAGGCAAAATGTACCCTCTTTATAAAATTTGGTGCAGTTTTTTTAATATTCAAAATTATAAGTCAAAAAGTGTTCTACAATGATCACTAGTCATTCAGCTTTCATTTGATACCAACAATACCTAAATATTCTACATATTTTGAAAGTTACACTCATGCGTAGGAACTATTTTGTGGTAAATATGTACTACTTTCTGGTATGTGCTTTCTGGCCGGGCCGAAATTAGTGGTGTTACACCTATTAAGTACCATCATTGTTTCCGTTTCTTTCCCCTCCCCCAAAAGTACCTTTCATGTTAAAAATGTCTGACTATCAAAATATATGTGAATAAACTGTACAATTAAGACAGCAAAGGTCAGCAAAAAATCTGGGATTTGTTGAAAATTAAAATTTTGTGAAATTCCTAGTTTTAAACAAAATTTTGACTAGCCCGTCGGACTACTGTGATGAAAACTTTACTAGCCCTCCCTAATTTTTACTAGCCTTGGGCTAGCGGACTAGCGTTAGTGACGAACCCTGCTAGTAGTTAGCTACAGTGTATTTTGGAGGCAAGAATGAAAAATAAATCAAATAATAGAATTGGTTTCTCATGTACTTGTACTAAATGATTGATTGATTGATTGATTGATTGATTGATTGGTTGGTTGGTTGGTGTTTAATAGCACTTTCAGCGCTATTGGCTATTTTATTGTGGTCAGTTTTATTGGTCAAGGAAACAGGAGTACACACAGTGAACCACCAATTTTCGACAGGAAAACTGACAATTAAGATTGGAGTTGAGCGTACCTGAGACATACTGGGTTCGAAATCACAACCTCAGTGTTGACAGGCTAGTGATACATTAGTTGGACTACTTAGCCTACGTGGCCACCAAGGCCCCTGTACTGAATGAAGATATCTGATAACTGGTATGCCTAAATATGCTATTGTACACAACATGTATTGATTTATGAACCTATTGTTAAATTTGTTTTTTTTCTTTTCAGATTATTCCCAAGAAAATTTCAAAGATTTTTAAAGGCCTTTGCAGAACAGGGAATAAAGCCTCAATATGATCCACACAGCAAATCAGATTAGATACGCTCTAGTTTTTCAATTCTGAAGAAATATTTTGAATGCAATACATAACCAGGCAAACTGTCATGTGAAACAAGGTTTCAGAAATTGTTAATGTAGTTTCTTTTTCATAAAAATTAGCTGAGCTGACATCATAAAATTTACAGAGTGTTTAAAAATACAATTGGAAATTTATTTTCTGATAATGTGAGGGAATCAGGACATATTTTCATGAGTTCAAGACTCATAATGTCATCTATGTGAGAACCCCAGCAGGGAGTATACTCTATTTATGCTTATCTTTAATCAAATAAGAAACTTTCAATGGAATTTTTATACAAAGAGTAATACATGTTTCATGGTGACAATCTCTTCTACTGTATATTTGTTATGAGTGTTTAACCAATGAAAGTTTGGCCATGAGAAAAAAAAAATTAATTGTTCTGCAGACCTACATTGGGGCATTTGATATGCATTTAATTCATTACAATTTTGTTGAAATTTTATTTTTGATGTTAGTGACTTGAAAATGTTTACATTCATAACTTTTGATAATGATTTATATTTATTGATTCCTTTATATGAAATCCACAACCTCTTTTGATAGCAATGTTGATAATAAAGTCATGATGGACCTTAAAATCAAAAGTAAGTGTAATCAATGAATGAAGGTTGTATCTCCCTGTTTGTTTAATATGTAGGTAGATTTCACCCAGGTACTTCATTGATAGAAATAGTCTATTCACTTATGACATTCAAACAAAACTTCAAGGCTTGAATGAGAATGATAATTGAGAGACCTTTACAAAGACTTTTTGTGTTCACATACAGGTCTAATAGATCAGATGTGGATTTAGGGGGTTGCCCGGGCCCCCCTTTATGGAGCTTCATTTATGGTTAATTCAGACTTTTTACGGGTTCCACTACAAATTTTGTCTAGTTTGGGGCCCCCCCCTTTTTGAAAATCTTTGATCCGCATCTGTAGATTCCCTTAAAACCCTTTATAATAACCATTTTAATCTTTTACGAAACTACTTTGCCTGTGTATACCAATAATAAAATCAGTATTTTTAGGTCTGTGTGTGTGTATGTCCGTCCCTAATCAGGTTAAAGTTTTGGTTTAGGGTAATTTGTGGTCACATTTACATAAATTAGTACACATCTTCATTATGAAGTGAACTGTTTAATGTATATATGCCAAATTAGGGTTTTGATGCTGATTTTGCGGCAAGGAAAATTTTTTTTTATCAACTTGAAATTTACTACATATAATCATAATGAATTGGTCTATGAATTATATATGCCAAATTGGGGTCGACCCACATTTCACAGTTCACTGACCATGGAAATGTGATAGTACATATCAGGCTAAAATTTTGGTGCAAGGTAGGTCAAAGTATTGAATTAAGGTAGTTTGGGGTCAGGTCATCATTAAACTTAGTACGCATGTTTATAATGAAATGAATTTGTTTATATATGAGGGTGTGGATGGGGGTTAACAGAATAGAGAATAATGTGCAAAAAATATAAAGAATAAAGAAAAATGGGCCAAAAAAATAAAGAATAGAGAATAATGAGGTGTTAAAATATAAGGTGTCCTATGAACACATATTCTTGTTTACTGTTATCTCATTCAAAAATATTTACGATCAGAAGATAAGCAAACCATTATCTTAAATCTTTGACCCTTATAATATGGAGGATGGTATTATACCTTTGTCACAAATTGTAATTATATAATACAAAAAATAAATAAGTGGAACAATATCCTTGGAGCCTTTAGTCAAAGTGTATTTTGCAATATAAGTCATATCTTTTATGCTCAATTTCATATCTACTTGTTATTTTGATAATTTACATTTTTCTGCATGTTTTTGATACAGGAAGTCAAAAATTATTTTTATATTATATTGTACTTATAATATTTTATATTAGTGTTATTTTTAATCGACAGTTGTCTTTATACTGCCATGTTAAACATTCCAGCTTTTATAAATAAAATAAATTAGCAATATATTAGTTGATTGTTTTAATTACATTTGAGTACAAAGCCTTACACCATGGTACATGTGTGGATATGTACTCACTGGCATAGGAGCTTGGGGAGGGGGCAAATCCCCCCTTTTCTTCTCATATTTGTAAATATGTTGATATTCTATATGAAAACAAACTTTAAAATTATTTTAGTAATATGCAAGGAGAGTGCTAAGATCTTTGCATGTTAAAATCCCTTGCAACAACTCTTTAAGATGTCATTAGAGGGAATGTTTCAACAATAAGTGTCCCTTTGGTATCTTTTGCCTCTTTTTTAGTCTGTAACCCAACATACCCTCATTTTCTAGTAGCAATCAAAATTTCTTGACTTTCATCCGGGTTGACCAACTTTAAAGAACCTACCTATTATATGAATTGTTCATTTGTGGTCATCCTGAATATGCATGATATATTTGCTACTGGACATTGAGCAAGCAATAATCTTAATGAAGTTATATATTCAGCTTGCTTAGGAATGTTTACCGTATAAATATATATATATATATGTGAGTCACATTCAATGACAATTTAGAAATACCCCACCCCTCTTCAGACACTCATATGCTGTTAAGTCTCCATGTTCATACAGACCAAAGCAGATCGTTGAAACAATTAGTACAAGGGGTGTCAAAATTTTCAGATAAAAACAAAACTTGAAAGGAGACACTGAAATAATTACAGCAGAGTGCTTAATGTTTTGTGACAAAGAAGCCTAGCATAACCAGGAGAAATACTTGTAAATGTTAAGTAAACATGCCATGAGGCGGATATAGGGGGGACCCCTATATAGAGCTATATATATGGTTAATGCATAGACGTTTTATTTTGCCCCCCTTTCCTCCCTTTTCAAAATCCTGGATCTGCATATGACACCAATCTTTGCATGATACCAATTAAACACAGCGAATTTAAATCTAAATTATTAACTGACTGACAAGGTGAATGTCCAGTGGGAAATAAAATATGTAGCCTTATTTGACGCCAAGCTGTGTTCTTACTCAAAATTATGTGCCCTTGCATTGTGAAGAAGTAACAAATTGCGACTTTCTAGTCTGCAGTACGTAAAGCAATGATTCAAACCCATAACATGCATTTGAGGCCTAGAGGAGACAACAGACACAGATCTGAGACTAGCTTTAAAGTGCATACATGTGAATAGGCAACAAGATACCAAATGGACATTATCAGTTAGTCTAATAGGCCCCACCACCATCAGTATGCTTCAATGAATGGAATTTTCGTCCAAATGTTATGTTTTTTTTATATATATAGCCTGTTTATAGATACGTACTTTAGGTAGACCATCTTAGGTAGGCAGCTACATAAGCACCAATTCATCCTTGTTTTGAGTATTATATCACATCCGACCATTTTGTCATCGGCTTCAATAACTAACTTTGAAGTTTTCACATTGTGCAACTGTAATGTGTGTTGTAAATAATTACTTGCAGTGGACCGTTGATAATATGCTGTTGCATTTTAAAACCGTATATGATTTTGGCTATGATTTAGTTACTTACCTTAGATTGTAGGTTACGTTAGAACATATACCGCAATACGGCTTGAAACTGAAGTGGAAAGTCCAAGATGGCTGTATATTTAAAATTATATGAATGACTGAATGAATATTTTAATATTAAAGTGCAACCTGAATTATAACAAACAATTATATTCAAATATACAAGTGATTTTCAGCCAGCCAAATAGGCTTATGATGCACTGTCATGATATGATACACATTATGTTTCCATTATTGAAAATAAAAATAATTAAATAAATAGATATAGTTCAAATTTAGACGAAAATATAGTAAGGCACGATATCAATTGACCACAGATTGTCTGATAGTAAAACAGTTCAAAATAAAGTTAGAAACAAGCTTGCTGTAATTACAAAATAAATGTTTTAATTTGATGTTCGCTGATAGAGTATTTAAATCTATGTTATAATTGTTTCGGATGTCATTGAATAGTGTTGTTCTCAATTGTTCATAGCGTTTACAATACAACAAAAGATGGGATTCGTCCTCTATGGATTGAGACTTGCACATTTTACATAGGCGTTGGTCAAGTGGCACATTTCGAAATCTACCCCTTTCGATCTCTAAAGGTAAAGTTCCGCTTTGCATCCGGGCTATCACAGATCTTTGTTGTCTTGATAAACATTTTTTCAAGTATGTCTCTACCTTGTAGTCAGTTTTAATGTTTTTGTAAGTGCGTAATTTAGGCATAATATAGAAAGCAAGAAAAGTGTCAAAATAGAATAGCACATGATCCATATATTTGCAAAAAAGCAGGCCGTTGGTTTTCTCGTTTGAATTGTTTAATATTTTGTCATGTCGGGGTCTTTAAAGGGGCATTAGTTACGAGATATAAAAACAAGAATGTGTCCATAGTACACGGATGCCCCACTCGCACTATCATTTTCTATGTTCAGTGGACCGTGAAATTGGGGTCAAAACTCTAATTTGGCATTAAAATTAGAAAGATCATATCATAGGGAACATGTGTACTAAGTTTCAAGTTGATTGGACTTCAAATTCATTACAAACTACCTTGACCAAAAACTTTAACCTGAAGCGGGACAGACGGACGGACGGACAGACCGAAACACATAATGCCCCTCTACTATCGTAGGTGTGGCATAAAAATAAAAATATGATTTTTTTTGTTCAATCATTAATGAAAGTGAAATAATGAAATAGTTATTCGTTTTTAGCAGCAAGTTTGGTTCAATTTTATCAAAATAAGCTAAGAAACATCGCTGATGAATTATTCACTCGACCTCATTGAATCCATATTATTGTGACCTTCAATTTAACCCATTAGCTAGCGATGGGTTACGTATGAATTAGACGTGTTCAGTTATTAAAAGGAAAAGAATGTCAACATTGAAAGTGAAACAAGGGTAAACTATTTGATTGACTGATTCGATCTACAAAAACTCATTCTTATACAGGTAAAAACGATGATTAACATATATTTTTAACCTATAATATGAAATCAAACGAGACCTAGAAAAATCCAATTGTAGGAGTTCGAATGCTCATTGTTGAAGGTCGTACAGTGACCTATAGTTGCTTGCATCCTCTTCATTTGAACTCTGGGAATAGCCGTCTCATTGGCAATCATACCACATCTCCTTATTTTTACATATAATAGTTGAGATTTTTTATATATTTTGTAGTTCATCAAAATCAGCTGTATTCGGATTTACCGATGCTTTACGCGAAGAGATTCTAAAATTAGGGAAGACAGGAGTGAAAACTACAACAGTTTGTCCCTCGTTTGTTTCTACTGGAATGGTTAAGCAGATCAAGGACAAGTAAGCTAATTTTAAATTACTATCTATGAGGGTCTGGATCGGGTTTACAGAATATAAAATAGAAAAGAATAGAGAAAAATAGAAAGAAAAAAAAGAAAAGTGAACAAGGGGTAGATAGAATCCAAAGAATAGAGAATTGTGGACAAAAAAAAAGAACAAAGGGAAAAGGCATAAAAATTAAAGAATACAGAAATAAAGGACAACCTCCCTAATCCAGATCCTCTTGTATCAGGTTAAATCTGAAGGACAGAAAAATAATTGGCCGTTTTGTAATCATGAAATTTTACGATTTAAAATTGAGCAATTTTTATTTAGAACTTATTATTAAACGGTTAAAATAGTATTATGCACATTGAAACATAAAACACGAAACAAATACGAGTTCCATATTACAGCTTGATAGATGCCTTATTATTAAACGGTTAAAATAGTATTATGCACATTGAAACATAAAACACGAAACAAATATGAGTTCCATATTACAGCTTGATATATGCTTTAGAAACAAGTTTAACTCAATTTTCCTTAAAATTGTCAATCTGTAGGTTAATGGAAATTTCTACACCTGAAACAGTGGGCGCTGAAGTCGTGAAAGGTATTCAGTGTGAGGAAGAGCATGTTTATATACCTAGAGACCTCCATTTTGGATTGAAATTGCAAATGTAAGTTAGGAAATAATCAAATTTATGTATATAGTAAAATCTATGAGCAATACAAGTATAGACAACTTAACAATAAAGTATTAGTGTTGAAATAAAAACTTAAAAACAAGAAATCTGGAAAAATTGAAGGCTAAAACAGATAAACATATGTTTAGGAAAAAGACAGTAGGGCACTTGTTTGAATTGTTTTACATTTGTTATGTCGGAGCCTTTTATAGCATAGCAGAGAATTCTCGATATCTGACTTTACTAACGTCATACATAAAGTATACGTAAGAAATCACAATTAAGACTATATTTGAGATTGAATTGTCTCCCTTTTTCCGAAAAAAAAATGACATATTAAAATGCATTCAGCTATTTTCGCCATTATCTTCATATTTTTTTCTTAATCTAATTAGGATATTTGATTTAAGACAACATTGTTGTAGGGAAAAATGATTTTTTTAGTATTTAGTGATTCTGGTAACTTAAAATTATTGACCATTAAATCTCAAGAAAATAATCGTAATTAATGGAAGCAAAGGAAGGTTTAAAGAGCTGATATCCAGTTTAGGATTCAATAACTGGAGACACTGCTATACATCTGTTATACTTTGTTTAAAATGCCAAGGGTTAATAATTAAGTCAAAGCATATTATTATTATACTATAATAATTGAATTAAAAAATCTCAAATTACAAATATCATCTCACTTTGTTGACCGTCAATCCACGATATTCACACCAAAATAGGTTGTATCTCTAATTTAAAGCTGTGTTTGACGTATAGTTATCATAACTAGTATTTTGAAGGTTTTTTTTCCGAAAAAAACCTTCAGATATACCTTATAGTCAAGTCAGAATCAACATGTGTGAAATTATAAAAAATCAAATGATAAATATTTATGGTTGATACAAAACTTCACGCCAACATATAAATGTGTCGTATATCTTATTTCAAGATAGTTCTTGTTTGTTTATAGTCGTCAGTGCATAATTAAGGCAATCTGAAATTAAGCCTTGGGTCTGGACTAAAGCTCCGTGATGAAGGCCATACGGTAACCAATAGTTGCTTAAAATCAACATTATTCCCCCTGGTAGTTAGTTATCTGATTGTTTATTCTGTTAGACATCAACCATTCATTTTTTGTGGTTGAACAAAGGATTTTTTAAAAGTTTGATTCTTTATTGCTTCAAATATACTTCATCAAATTGTCTGTGCGAAATAAAGTGTCCCTCCGCACCAAATATTTAAACAGATAAAAAGATGGTTCGTTCCTTCTATGATCTTAACATTAGAAATAAAATTAACGGAACATCTGAGTTGCTATCTCCTTGCCATATTGTACCAAACATCTCTTTAAACGAGTATCCACAGTAAGGTTGAACACAAAAATAACGAAGTTATTTTTTGGGAAGAACTTCTTGTAAATACGTTTACGAAATATCGAATGAAACAAGTGTGGACACAGGCTAGCGTGGATAGTATCCAGCTTATAAGAGAATTGCACGGTCAAACTCATAAGACCCAAACAAATTCGAACTTGATCTGGATTTTGTCATGGACATTTGCCAGCCAGACAATACCACCAGATAGACCACCAGAAAGACAGACATACGGACAGATAAGACCACCAGACCGACAAGACCACCAGACAGTCACACAAACAAGACCACCAGACAGACACACAAAAAAGACCACCAGACAGACACACAAACAAGACCACCAGACAGACACAGACAGACAAGACAATCAGACAGACAGCCAGCCAGACAAGACAACCAGACAGACAGCCAGCCAGACAAGACCACCAGATAGACAGACAGACAGACAAGACCACCAGACAGACAGAAAAGACCACCAGACAGACAGACAAGACCACAAAATACACAGACAGACAGACAGACAGACAAGACCACCAGACAGACCGAAACACCAGATAGACAGACAGACAGACAGACAAGAACACCAGACAGACAGACAGACAAGACCACCAGGCAGACACAGACAGACAAGACAACCAGACCAGACCACCAAACAGACAGACAGACAGACAGAAAAGACCACCAGAGAGACACACAAACAAGACCACCAGACAGACAGACAGGACCACAAAACAAACAGATAGACAGACAGACAGATAGGACCACCAGACAGAAATAAAACCAAACCACCAGACAGACAGACAGACAGACAAAACATTAAGACAGACAGACAGGCAAGATCTTAAGACAGACAGACAAGACCAACAGACAGACAGACAAACAAGACCAACAGACAGACAGACAAACAAATATAATAGTCTCCTACAGCTCAATTTCACAGATCAGGGACTTATATAACTAGTTAACACTAGATGAGTAACGATCTATATCAATCAACAAAATATTTTATAGCTAATTAGGCACAAGTCCCATACAAATCAATTTAATTTAATTACCAATTAAACTTAACCCAAGTTAAACTTAATCAGCATATCTTTGCGTCTTGGCTTTAAACGCCATATATAAATATTTAACATAACGTTGCTATGAAATCAAGAGAAGAGCAAATATATTTGCTGGTTCCCGCAAGGTACATGAAATACTGTTGAGAACGAATATCTACAGATAAGCCTTTTCAACTGATTTTACAGTTCGTTCTTATGTTGTACTATTACACCACTATTCCAGGTTAGGGGAGGGGACTCCGCTAACATGTTTAACCCCGCCACATTACGTACATATGTGCCTGTCCCAAGTCAAGAGCCTGTAATTCAGTGGTTGTCGTTTGGTGCCGTGTTACATATTTGTTTTCGTTCATTTTTTTTGTACATTAATTAGGACGTTAGTTTTTCGTTTGAATTGTAAAACGTTTTACATTTGTCATTTCTGGGCCTTTTATAGCTGACTATGTGGTATGGGCTTTGCTCATTGTTGAAGGCTCTACTGTGACCATTTTTTAATTTCTGTGTCATTTGGTCTCCTATGAAGAGTTGTCTCATTGGCAATCACACCACATCTTTTTATATCTACAGATCCCAGGTAAAATGAAGACACAATAAAGTATCAGATTACCTAAAATATCGACACCAGCAAGTCAGACATTTATTAGTCTTGCTTTGTTTAAAAACACAAGAAAACCAAAAGTAACACCCGAGCAGTTCTTGTATAAATCAATGATTTCAGTTCGACAAAATTTGTTTATTCTTTTTAGTAAATGCAAATTTTAGTCTTTGGTTAAAATAAAATTGTATTTGAAAATTTAAATTGATGACCGCAAAATCAGTCATATCTATTCAAACAAAAGACAGCCAGACGAGCACGACGCATATAGATTATTTTTAAACCCATTTATCACTATAACATTTAAAATTAAAACAAACTAAAGATAACAATGACGGAATAAGGCATAATAAAGGTGAATAAGCATTTTTTTTATATCAGTATACTCCTGTAAAATAGTATAGAACATTTATAAGCATTTAGAAAATTTATTAAGAAGATAGGTATTTACATTTCTGCAAATTTACTTTTCATATGGTGTAATGGCTCTTGCTCTTTCTGCATGAAAGAAAATAAACTTTTAGAAAGCAATAAAAATAATAATTTTGCAGCCATCAGCTACATTTTCTTTTATCTGTTTTGATTCCTTATAATTATATATAAAATCTTGATTTATTTCCTTGCAAAAACTTCTAAGTTTGATCGATTTCCTGTAGTACGTGCTGCAACGAATTTAAAAGATTGGAATTGATGACAGGGACTCTACAAAGATCCTTTAGTAATCTAAATAAATGTTCATCGATTGACAAATAACATTGCACATTAACGTAACAACTGAAATTGTAAAATACAAATGTTGTCTTCACCGAAAACTTAAATAATCAATTTGGAAAAAATGTACCATATATGTCAACTTTATATTAAAAGATACTGATATATTTCATTTTATCTATAAAAATCGTATTTTTAGCTTACTGTCAAACAAATTTAAATCTGTCAAACAATCGACTTATCATCTTACGTATGCAAAGTCAGTGATTAAGTTCGTAATACATAAGTTTTCACCTGTTTAACGGTCTAAAAATGATTTTGGGAAAAGAAAGACAATCCAAATTAATAATTTTCACTTTCAAACGTACAATGTATGTTGAAATGACGCTTGAAAGGTATAAATTACATGTAGTTGACGCTTCATACGTACAAATACCATTGTTAAGTAACATTTAATGTATAAAGTAGATACTTATGTCGCTTGTGTTGTTTTCTCTAACATGTGGTATGACGGGTTTTGCTCATTGCCCAAAGCCGTACGGTGACCTATAGTTGCCTACTTCTACGTCATTTTGACTCTGGTGGAAAGTTGTATCACTGGCAATTATACCATATCTTCTTTCGTCATATAAAAAATAAAAATATAAGACAAGAAACAACATACACATCAAATAGGAGGTAAAGATTAAACAATGAAAACTTCCTTTTACAATGTTAACAAACAAAACAAAATATAAGAACATTCATAAACAAACAAATAAACATCATTGAAAGCTAAGACGTAAGTTTTGATTTTGCAACCCTCATGCAATAAAACACGAAGTTCTGAAATACATATATAAATGAATCATACTCTGTGTCATCTATACTATTACTAATTTGCTTGATTTCCTTTACAAACCTTAGTTGTCTCATTGGCACTCATACCACATCTTCTTATATCTATTTAATACCATGAACTAGTCCTAAAGGTCAATTGTTATTCAATGCTATTAAATAATCAACCCGTTTGTTTAAATTCTTTGTGGATACCCTATCAGTTTCAGGGCCAATTTGAGTCATGCGAACCTACTTCCAATCAATTTTTGTACCCATGCTAGATCGATAATTTTAATTTCCAAAAATTAAGTGAACACAATATTTTCATTATATCTTTTAACTTTTTATATTAAAATTTTAGGTTCTTTCCACTCAAGTTTGTGAGATGGTTGAAGGAATTTGGAGAACAAGGCATCGTCCCACAGTATGATCCGAATTCATAAATTATGAAAGCTTTATAACTGTTTTACATGATTCAATATATCAGTGCCATAGTATAATAAATTTAAGTGTCATGCGTATCAGTTACTATCTTTTTAAACCATTGCTGTGATATCCGCCTATTCATTCCAAATTGTTTCTTTTTATGAAATCAACACTTCCTAAATTTGACTTAAAGTATCTTTTTACCGAACCAACGCTTATCCATTGTATCTCCTTTATATAATTGAGAGCTATTCTGTACCATATAAACAATATAGTTTTTTATGCATGTACTTCATTGAGTAAAATAATCTATACCTAAATAATTATTTGATTGTTAAATACGTACAACGCTCAGTGACAAATATTTCATGTATATTTAGGACGGGAATTAATTTAACAATAAAATCAATTTAAAGGTTAGACTCCGACAAGACGTAGCTGCGTATGTATTCTTCCACGCGTATGTTTTCCTCCACAGAGCCAAACATACTTCCCCCTCAGCGCGACTCTAACGATGGGACGGGAAAAGCTAGGGTGACTGTAATTCTGTATCCAAGTCATACATGAACGGAACCTACAAAAGCATACTGTGTAACAAGGTTATGTATGCATTCTACGACTCAAAATATCGAAACTATACTAGATACGTACCAGCAAATTTCCTAAATGATTATTTTGTTTTAAATCAAATTGCGAATAAAGAGCTATAGGCCTATAAGTTAACGGTTACTTGAACATTTGCCGGGAACAATTATAAGTGCCATTAATATTTCTCATTTTTTTCAAAATCATGCATAATTATACTGGCATCAGGATGAATTGATTTTTTTATATAAAATTCCTAAATTGTTTTTCTGCATCTATTAAAGATGCCGATATTTCTTCTTTTTCTTGAATAGCACTTACCGGCATTATAATTCAGTACTTATTGATACCTCAGAATTGATGTTTTACACAACTTGTGAACAATATTAGTCTAGGGTGACTTCAAATTTTGATGGCAACAACTAAAAAGTGCTAATATTTTATGAAAATCACGTACTTACATCCTTATTTCAGTATTTAAATTTGTCTGCATCTATTCAAAGTGTCAGTATTCCTTTTTTATTTAATATCATGTACAGACTTCAAATTCAGAACTGTTGTTACCTTGGGATGGATTGTTGTACGCAAATTGTTTACAATATAAGTCTAGGGTAATTTAAACTCCTGGTCAGCAAAGAATGAAAGGGCTGTTTTTTGGTTTTTTGTTTTTTGTTTTTTTTTCTCTTTTAAATCATTCACATGCATCATTACTCGGTACTTTTGGTACGTCACATTGGAGTGCTTTTCTTCAAAATATGATCTATATCAATCAGCAATTACTTAAAATTTTGTCAAAAACATTTAAAATGTAAATATTTCTTATTTTTCTTACAAATAACGTACTGCATCAGATTGAAATACGTTTTATACCTCATGATGGATTGTTTTACATAAAATAGGAGCAATTTAAGTTTAAAATTGCTAACTTAGTTTGTTTCTATTTAAGGGGCCAATATGTCCCCTTTTGCTTCCATATCGTGTACGGACATTGGCATTTAATAAAGGTGCTACCCTTTGTCCTGAATATGTGGCCGAGTGGTCTAAGTAGTCGAACTAATGTATCACTAGCCAGTCAACACTGAGGTTGTGAGTTCGAATCCCGCGCGGGGCAGGTGCACTCGACTCAATCTTAATTGATTAGGATAGTCAGTTTTCCTACCGAAGGTTGGTGGTTCTCTCCAGGCACCCGGCTTCCTCCACCAATAAAACTGACCACCACGAAATAACTCAATAGTGTTGAAAGTGGCGTTAAACGCCAATCAATCAATCAATAAATCAATCCTAAATATGGTGTACTGACTACAAAATTCAGTACTGTTACTTCAGAATGGAGAGTTTAACGATTTATATTACAATTTGCTTTTATAAAATTTTTTAAATTATTTAAAAGTGAGGAATATATCTTCCTCGTGCAAAGCTCTGATTTCTCTCCTGGCTTTGGCTATACTTTTTGTTCATTTCGGTTTATAAGATTTTCAAACTTTGGCTTTTCAAATATTTTAGCCTCGAACATCACTGAAGATTTATTGTCGAAATGCGCATCTGGTGCAGAAAAAAATTGGTACCGTTAATGTTATTACTACCACTGAGTCGATACCTCTGCTGGTGGTGGACTGTATCACCAACTCAGTAGTCAGTACTTTGGTGCTGACATGAAAATACGGATATTGTGTTATTGAAGTTTGCTGTTACTTATAGATTATCGTTGGTTATCTCAACGAGACTGATTTTCTCGCTTGAGCCGGCACGGCGAAAGTGAGAAAAGCAATCGAGTTGAGATGACCAATGATAATCTGTTTATCGCTATTTTACCTATGAAGACAGGAATAAAAGCCCTGTTCATTGATAATTTTCTATGTTTTCTATGTATTGTGTGCGATTTTGTCCCATGTACATTTACTCCATATCCTTTCATTTTCTGTTGTTAATTTCCTTGACAACGGCACGTGTTCCTTAGTTTCTAGCGATAATTTTCATATCACTCGACTCCGTTTTCATATCATTCGACTCCACTGAGAAAGGAAATTATCAATCAGCAAGATCAAAGGAAAATTCGTAAAATAGCGATAAAAATTTTATTAATCATTTAGAATTAAGGAATATATCTCTCTCATGCAATGCTTTGATTCATTGCCTGGTTTTCGTTATACTTTATGCATCAACGGTTACTTTAGCTTTTTTGACCACAATAAAAAAAAACTCCATCATCTCTTTTTCTTGAAAATCATGTACCTGCATCATGATTCAGTACTTTTTACACCTCAGGATTTGATTGTCCTGAAAACCGAAGCAATTTAAGTTAGGAATTGCTTAACTTTTTGTCGGCATCTATTAAAGGTTCTACCCTCTTTGTCCTGAATATGATGTACTGACAACGAACTATAGTACCTTTGGCACTTCATGATGGACGATTTCCCCCCACCTTATTAGCAATATACCAACTTCACCTGCATATGGGATATACATTTCCCAACACATTCGGTATTCAGGAGCTTGCAGCTGCTACCCAGACTTTGTAAAACGTCACCAGTGTCTGAGCAGAAAGATGATGAACCAGGGTTATGTCAAAGAACGTCTCGTCCATTTTCTAAAAAATTTCATCGGATCGAAAATAACAAGGCCTTGTTGATAAATATTCCGTACCAACTTCACCAATAATACACGATGGTCTTGAAGTATACATTCTAAATACTGACGTTGTTTATCATCTTAATTACGTGTTATAGTGTATTTGTCTTTGTAAATTATTACTTTTACTGTTTAGTCTATTTTTGGTAATATCCATTTGACGTGGCTCGGTATTTATACATCCCATCATTGTGTTATTGTGCTATGGTAAATTTTTTTATTCTTGTAAATTTCGTTTTTGCTTATGTGCTTTGTCTATATGCCTTTTTCTTTTTCTTTGTTGACATATTGTTTGTTTTTATAGTGATTAAGATTATAACACAATGTTGACTGCTGTACCCCAATTTTTGACATTTTACCTATTATATACACTGTGTATCATCGCCACCGGAAATTGGGTACTAACGAAGCGGAGAGAAATGGAAAAAAAAGTAAACAAGGTAAGAATTCATTCAATTTAAAGCATTTCTACTGATTTGACGAGGGTACTGCATAAGAAATGATTTTCTGATATATAATTCTTTAAGTTATTAGGCCGATAAGTACAAAATTAAGACAGGTTTTGTGTTATACTCAAGAACTTGCCACTTAGTACTTGAAAATTTCGAGGTCGATCGTCCTCTGTCGCCCCATTGGCAAGATATTCAACTGTTTTCATTATTTTCCAGACTCTTTTAGATTATTATAGTGTGGCATCATATTTACTGAAATTTGTTGTCAAAATGATGGTTTTAAAGAATATAGACCATAAAAATAAAGTCTAGGGTACGGCAACTTGCTCGTGTTGACATATTTACTGTATGGCAACTTGTTTTCAACTGTATGGCAACTTGCTAATTTCAAAATATTTATTTGCCGTCTTTTTAAGAAAATAAAGTATTAGGTTCAAATATCTAATTATGCATTTGATAAAATACAATTCGCTTGACACCGTTTAAGATGTATACACAATATAAGGCTTGAACACAGTCCTAAAAAGTAAACAAGGTAAGAATTCATTCAATTTAAAGCATTTCTACTGATTTGACGAGGGTACTGCATAAGAAATGATTTTCTGATATATAATTCTTTAAGTTATTAGGCCGATAAGTACAAAATTAAGACAGGTTTTGTGTTATACTCAAGAACTTGCCACTTAGTACTTGAAAATTTCGAGGTCGATCGTCCTCTGTCGCCCCATTGGCAAGATATTCAACTGTTTTCATTATTTTCCAGACTCTTTTAGATTATTATAGTGTGGCATCATATTTACTGAAATTTGTTGTCAAAATGATGGTTTTAAAGAATATAGACCATAAAAATAAAGTCTAGGGTACGGCAACTTGCTCGTGTTGACATATTTACTGTATGGCAACTTGTTTTCAACTGTATGGCAACTTGCTAATTTCAAAATATTTATTTGCCGTCTTTTTAAGAAAATAAAGTATTAGGTTCAAATATCTAATTATGCATTTGATAAAATACAATTCGCTTGACACCGTTTAAGATGTATACACAATATAAGGCTTGAACACAGTCCTATTACTAGTACATCTTTTACATACCTGATGTATACAATATGAATACGGCATATACAAAAGCTGGCAAATGTTGTAACTTTCGGAAAGGCATGTCACTGTTTTACTTACCTGTTGTTATGCCCCTGACGTAGCGTTAAATGTTACCAATGTCCGTCCGACCTGTCTGTTCCGTCAGTCCAGAAAGTCCCAAAATTGGTTTCCGTTCTCTAACTTAAGTATGCCTTAACCAAATGCTTTAAAACTTACACGAAATGCTTATCACCACAAAACACAGATCAAGTTATAAATTGGCTAGCGTCACTGTTACCGTTCTTGAGTTATGCCCTTTATAAATGAAAAAGCTAAATATGTCGTTTCTGTTCTCAAACTTTAAATTACCTCAACCAAATGTTTTAACCATACAACATTAGTCAGCATTTGCATATAAGTGATGAACATTTCGGGATGGATTGTGGGTGGAGGCAAGGAAGGAGGTAAGGGCAGGAGATTTTTTCCGCATTGAATATTTAGAACCATTAAGTGAATGAATTCTCTTTCAACTTTCAGATAAAATGAAATATAAATGAATTATCATTCTCTGCAAAAAAATGTTGTATTGCTACACCACGGCACCAACGTTAAGGGAGGTTTGAGTGCTCACAAACATGTTTAACCCCGCTTCATTATATATGTGTCTGTCCCTGGTCAGGAACATGTAATATAGCGGATGTCGTAAGTTGCTGCCTGACATATTTGTTTATGATTTTGTCATAAATCAGGCAATTTTGATACGGTATGGGTTTTGTTCATTGTGAAGTGTATAGTGACCAATAGTTGGTCAAATCTATTTCACTTGGACTTTGTTTGAAAGTCCTCTCAGTGAAAACCATTCCACGTCTCCTTTTCAATTAATGTTATTGTCTTATTTGTAGAAGGCAGATACAGCCAATATACTAGAATAAAGAACATTAATTTTCTAAAAAACTTCAACTCTATATAGTAAGAAATGAACAAGCTCGGTGGCTAACACTGTTTGAATTTAAAACAATATTAACCCTAGATTAATCATTTTGGAAAGAATGAAAGAAGAATCCGATACAAGGAATACAAATCCGGCTGTGGCTACGGCATAAACTATTTATATAAACTTTCTACTTGAGAATAAAGATGACCTTGTATGAAGATTTTGGTTGTCATCTTAATATTATATACTTATTAATACAATTCACAAAAGCTAGCATCTTTCGACTTGTAAGTTTAAAGAATTATAATGAAATAACATCTAATAAGGACAGGTTGAAATATTTTGAATCCTGATGGTGCAATCTCATTAATTCTTTTGGAAAATCCACGTGAATTTAAATGTTGATTTGATAGCGTTAATTTATTTATTTGCCCTCGTAAACAGTTTTGTTAAAATACCGAAATCGGTAAATTCTTATCGTGAAAGAATAAGTCGGGTACACCTTTTAAATTCAGGCGTGCTTAAGTTGCACTTTTTCTTCTCATTAAGAAAATGATTTTAATTTTAGCATCTATCTAAAGATTAGATTATTTACACACACACACAAATAGGGCTAACTGTTGATTTTGAAACTCTATGAATTCACATTTATATTCAACCAAACAGATAGGCCGAGATCCATACCTTTATAAGTTTCAAAACAGAGAAGGTGTGTTTGAAAACAAACAATCACGCACTGCTATATCTTTTGAGGCAAATGCAAGTCTTACTTGTATTAATTATATAATTTTAATTGGCACAATATCACATTAAAATTTACTGAGAAGTATTATACATAGTAATCATGAAAATGTACTACTGTAACAATGAAAATTCGGACGAATACACTCCTTTTCACTACCCCTCCATCTACTCCTTTAAGTTTAGGCCAAACAGCCTTAGCAACAGTCTTTTATTATTTTTCCCTGTAAATAAAAAGATTGATTGAATTTACTTAAACTAAAAAAAAAAAAATACAATCTTATTTTCAATAAGAAACAAGAAAATTAATTCGAAACACAATTCATGATTTATTTCTCCTAATTTTCAATGAAAACAAAGTATTTTCTTCACTTTTCTTTTAACAAATTATTCATTTCAGAAATTAAAAAAATAAACAATGTTGAAGACCGTACCTTGACCTATAATGGTTTACTTTTATAAATTGTGACTTGGATGGAGATTTGTCTCATTGGCACTCATACCACATCTTCCTATATCTATTTAACCCAGCACATTCTTTATTTTGTCTGTCCGAAGTTACGAGCCTGTGGTTCGGTGGTTGTCGTTGGTTCATCTCTATCATATTTGTTTGTTTTTTCGTAAATTGTTTTGTTATGAGTTAGGCCGTTAGTTTTCTTGTTGAATCCTTCCACAATTTTCATGTCGGGGCTTTTTATAGCCGACTTTAAGGTACGATTTTTCGTTGTTGAAGGCCAAACGATAGCATATAATTTCTTACATATACTTTATTTGACCTTGGTGGATAGTTATCTTATTTGCAATCATACAACATCTCCACTGTTTATATTTAAAAAAAAAAAACAGCACCAACAAAAGATGAATGGTCGGTTTTTTTTATTGAACTTACAAAATTTCACCTTGACAACAAATAAGACAACAGTCGTTAGTATAATAACGATATATGAATGTATTTAGGATAATATGGTTGAAAAACCTTTTGTCTTTAAAAACACAAAGCCAAATAGAGGTACGCAACGAAAACTTCTGTACGAAATTAACGGCATATATTTTATAATATTTGATAAGTAGTTTATTTTGTATATTTGTAAGCCGGTAAAGCTTTGATACAGCCAAAATATCGTCACTTGATATTATCTAAACAGTGATTAATTTCATCTTTAAATTACAATATATTGCAGGACGCCGTACAGACAAAAGTTGTTATTTTGCAATTGCCGTACAACGTCCTGCAATTCGCCGTACAATAAACAAACAATGTTTTGGTCCATATTCTTTAAAACATCTTTATGACAACAAATTTCAGTCAATATGATGTCACACTATCATAATCTAAAACGTGTCTGGAAAAATAATGAAAACAGTTGAATATCTTACCAATGGGGCGACAGACGACAATCGGCCTCGATATTTTCAGGTACTAAGTGGCAAGCTTTGGAGTATAACACAAAATATTGTCTTAATTTTGTACTTATCGGCCTAATAATTTAAAGAATTATATATCAGAAAGTCATTTCTTAAGCGGTACCCTCGTCAAATCAGTAGAAATGCTTTAAATTGAATGAATTCTTACCTTGTTTACTTTTTTTCCATTTTCTCCGCTTCGTTAGTACCCAATTTCCGGTGGCGATGATACACAGTGATAATAGGTCCCGACATGACGAAAGGTAAATCAGTTCATTTTAGAACAAACGGTTTGTTTTCTGTACACAATAACAAAAAGGATATATAGCAACCAACGACAATGTTTTTAAATGTGTACAAATCACAGACATGCATTAATATATGCCAATAAATAGTATATGTGTATTCATTTTGTCTTATTTCTTATTTTTGAATTCATTAATATATGTTATTGTTTTCGTGGGTACCTAATGTGTAGAACGGAGAAGTCATTGAATATGGATTTAAAATAATCAAAATTTTAGTTGAATAAAACCATAGTAAAAAACGTATTTTTATTTTCCAAAAAAAATGTTTGCAATGCTTTGATAAAGTTATACAGTGCATTTCCTTTCATACAGGGTCATTTATAATCCTTTAAAAGGCATGCAAATTGTGTCATACTTTCAACTTGAAATGTATAATTCAAAATTACCAGAGAAAAAGCACATCCTCAAAAAGTAGAGACAAAATAGAAAGTGGACTTCACAAATTCTTTTGTTTTCGACAAATCAATAACGGCAAAATTATGTCAGCTCAAACCTAATCAAAACTTTTTTTCAGAAATTGCTGAATTTGACGTCTGTAATATCATATGAAATAAGACGCAAGCACAGCATTTACCATTTGAAAGTACTTTTTCCTTAGTATTGCTGATCATAAGCTTAAGATATTCGACATAAATTTCAAAATAAACTGTCTTATCATCGAAGTTGTTCTTAGGCAGTAAATCATCATGCATATTATTATTTTAATTACTGATATCAAATGCATTCTACACGCATTGACAGTGATTCATTCAATATCCCATTTAGTATTGTATATGTATATTAACTTGCAATCTTATTACTTTTATTATTATTTGATTTTTTATGCAATATAACAACACTTATAAAAATAAGGAGATGTGGTGTGATTCCCAATGAGACAACTATCCACCAAAGTTCAAATGAAGTGGGTGTAAGCAATTATAAGCAACCGTATGGCCTTCAACAATGAGAAAACCCCATACCGTATGGTCGGTTATAAAAGGCCCCGACATGAAAAATATGAAACAATTCAAATGAGAAAACTAACTTGTGTACTTAATGTAAATCAGTTCTTTAAGAGTTATACTTTTGCAAAATAAATATTGTAATGGTTCATGCCAAATACACTTACACCCTTAATTCGACCCCTTTAATTATAAATTTTCATGAAAATTATGTACATAAAAAGTACATGTTCAAATTGTTTCAAATACAAAATATATTGTTTCGCGCAATATTTCCTTACAAATGTAATTTATACTTGTGCTGTCTATTTATCAAAACAAAGTCAACATACAATATCGCAAGCATATGTAGCCTGTCCCGACAGAAGTCGGAACAGTGCAGTGTAAACTCGAAAAATATACCATGCTTATGAGATGACCAGTTTTATAGGTAATTTTGATGAGCATACGAAGAAGTAGCATTTCCAAAATTTCAACACGTTATTTAGAAAATAGAATTGACATTTATTATTGCGATTTAGTCTTTGTCCCTTTCCGTCACCCAATCACCCCCAATTTTTTTAAGACACAATTAGGCCAAGAAAACGACAATAGTATGCGGGATGAAACCTGAATATTAGTGAAAATTGTACAGCCATTAAAGAAAAGTATAAATGATTCAACGCAGTATATATTTGTTCGATAAAGATATTATATTTATATTGTGTCATAGATTAAACTTACTTGTTTTTGTTTAAATGTTTTTGATCGAGTTGAGCCATTTCAACTGATATTTTATAGTGTGTCTTTTATGTTGTAATGTTACACCACTGTCTCAGGTTAGGTGAAGGTTGGCGCCTGTTAAAACAGCAGTAGCCAGTACTTCGGAATTGGCATGAAAATACGGATTTTGTGTTATTAAAATTTGCTGTTACAAAATTTTGGAAATTATTTAAAATTAAGGAATGTATCTCCTTCATGCAAAGCTCTGATTCCTTGCCCGGCTTTGGCTATACTTTTTGTCCTTTTTGGTTTATAGCTCTTCATCTTTTAATAAGCTTTTGATTTTCAAATATTTTGGCCTCGAGCATCACTAAAGAGACATTGATTGTCGAAATGCGCATCTGGTGCAGAAAAATTGGTACCGTTTATGTTATTACTACTACTGGGTCGATACCTCTGCTGGTAGACTGATAGTTCCGAGGGTATCACCAGCCCTGTAGCCAGTACTTTGGTACTGGCATGAAAATACGGAGTTTGTGTTATTAAAATTTGCTGTTACAAAATTTTGGAAATTATTTAAAATTAAGGAATGTATCTCCTCATGCAAAGCTCTGATTCCTTGCCCGGCTTTGGCTATACTTTTTGTCCTTTTTGGTTTATAGCTCTTCATCTTTTTAATAAGCTTTGGATTTTCAAATATTTTGGCCTCGAGCATCACTGAAGAGACATTGATTGTCGAAATGCGCATCTGGTGCAGAAAAAATTGGTACCGTTTATGTTATTGATGATGACATCCAACGCACTTTCCATATTGAACGAAATGCCATGACGATAGACATATTTTTTTTTATTCATTACTGCAAATTCCTTGAATTTTCAGGTTTCATTGCATCTACAGATGAATGTATAAACGTCTGACATTTTTGATGATACATGACAATCTAATTGGAACATTCAATACATTTGGATCTGTTCACCATGCAATCTGAAAAATAAACTAAAACAGCAGCAATTTTGTTTATTAAAGGGAGGGAGGGTGGATTGTGCAACCTTCTTGAAAAATAATCGTGTAATGAAAATTGAGCGGGAACACGTGTTTATATATGACCAAAGTCCACGAGGCGCTTCAAAGCATATTCTTTCGTATGTTTAAATGGTGTCATCCTGGTTTGCCCACTTTTAATTACATGCATATGTAAACATAGGGGAATTGTTGTTGTAACAATTATAGTTTATTTCTGAATTATAGTCATACTTTTAACCTTTTATTTTACCTGTAAAATTTTATAAAAGATACTATATTCTGCTATTAAATCAAGGAAAATGTGCAAAAATATTTTATATTTGATATAGTTTCTAGCAAGAAAATGAATTGAATTTGACAAATGTAAAACAAAAATAAGACAAATATGTGTACAAAGATGATTATTATTTTAACAATTTATCAACAAATTGTTTTAATTGTTGGTACATTGTGAAAAAAAAGTAAATAGTTTAATAATGAAACTAAAACTAGAATAAATGTCATTTAAATTTCTTTTCATTTATTTAACTTGTATTGTTTTTAATTTTAATAAATATACTGTTCTGAAATTTGATAATAAAATATCCATTTAATTTTAACAAATAGAATATAAATGCAACTGTTTTGCATTTGACACAATAACGTCAGTTACAAACTTCAACCATAAACAGTATTTATTGATTAAGAGACAGCAACCTACAACACAGCACGGACAGTGTTAACAGAGGTTACCGTGAAAAGCTGCTTCCTCCACTTTACCCAGCGTATTTGGCAAAAGGCACAAAATGTTGACAACAGTCGTATCATAAAGAAAATGAAGACATCACTCGACTTATACGACGTGCCGCAGTATCAGCTCTTGTTCCACCCAACCTTGTTGAGGATGTTTGGTTTATAAAACTTTAGATGACACTGGTGAAGCTGACAACATACCCGCTACAATATCATTTACTGATTACGCGACAAAGTTCTGGGTTGAAAGATACCGCTTTCTATAACATCTACTACACAGAAGGTCCACACACCACCAATCACCTGGAAGGATGGCACAACAAAATTACGAGACTCCTACATGCCTACTCCAACATATACCAGATCATAGAGTTACTGAAGACCCAGGCACTGACAGAATGTAACATTATCCAGTATGCAGGAGGAGGAGCCCGCCCATGCAAAAAAAAAGAAGACGAAAATACAGTGTAATAGACACCAGACTCCAACTACTGAAAGACAGATACAAATAATAACTCATCAAAGTGATAGACTACTCTGACGCAGCATCCCATCCCATCGTCTCCATTTGAACTGAACAACTTAGTGAAATAATGTAATAACTGACTTTGGGAATAAAATATTTTGTGACTTTTGAAATATACATATAAAAAGATTGTATTTCCAATCATTATACATATAGTGCCCCATATTACTTAGATATGTTACCATAGTGCTTTATTTATTTCCTTTGCTATGCATTTATAAACTTGATTCATATATTATATAAATTATGTTTGCAATGAAAGACAACTTGTATTGGTGTATTTATATTATGAAATTCATTGAAAAACTAATAAATTATTAAGACAATTTTATAACTGAATTTCATTGTTTTGTCATTAGTTGTATATGCAGTTTATATAATGTTATCTACACACAAAAACGATGTTTGGGGTTTAATCTGCGGGGACAACAACATATTTGTCATGGAGGTAGGACAGGTGTTTTGCAACATGTGGATCTTTAAAGATTGATGTTGCATGTGTTTTCATAGACACGTTCAGTTTTTTAATTCTGATTTGTATCAACGACCTCACAGCCTTAATTCATTCGGACAATGTATCTACGTCTTTTTTCTCGCAATTAACCAATTGCCTGGCATAATCCTCCACTGAATCCATCAGTATTTAAAAGTTGTGTTTCCATTTGATGGATTTAGGCTCACGATATATCGGGCCTTTGAATAACACATTTCGCTGAGAAGTGTTATTGATAATATTTAGGTCACCAGTAATAACGTAGACATTAGGATTATATATGAATAGGGAACTAGCACATGCGCAATCAGAAGGTTTAGACTTGAAGTCATCAATATTGAAAACCTGTAACACGTGTTTGTAATTGAAAATTTTAGTTGAAATTGCTTTGGTATATGTATAAGAAATGATAGGTACAGACTGATCTTTAAAATAGGGACGTATTTTCGAGTGAAATGATTTATGATGAAGGATATTGCCCAAGTTGATGGCATCGAGAACTTATTGTCAAAGGAAAGTTTAAGAAAGGATATTTTTACTTTTCATCTTTTCCAATGCGAACTGGTTTGAAAAGTCTGTGACTGGCAATAACCGAGATGATAGCTGAAAGTTTATATTGGTTTGAATGGAGGTTTGTAACAGTGCTTTCCAAACATCTGTTGTAAAGAGAATGAAGTTTAGAAAGGGTAGTAAACTCGGGTTTGTATATTAGATGTTGTGTAAACCTACATTTTTCAAATCAACTGACGGTTTTAGATGGCATGATTACAATTTATTTTACTAATATTACAAAAAGAGATCTTTCAAATAATCATTTAAGGTCAACTTTTCCTGAACGAGTTCCATCTTTATTTTTCCATAAAATTTATTGAATCATCGACGGACGAAGGTACACAGCGAAATAGATTTGTGTCTTTATTTTATTATTTTGTTATACTAAAGGAACATTCAGTAAATAATGAAGCTAAAGCAAGGTATTACCTGTATAATATAAGTTAAGATGCCTACTTTAGTAACTTAATCTGCTTATATAATATAACATAGCATACTACATGTACTAATAATGCTAAAAGTTTATATTAAATCTCAAAAAGCTTTGATTTCCTTATTTTTGCTGTAGGCCGTACAAAATAAGGACACTGCGAAGCAAGGTCATACCAATAATAGGCTTTGTCTTTATCACCGGAGAGCTCACAACACACACCAAGTATTATCATCGATTCAGATACTCCATTGGCGGTCATAAAACATTTATTTTTGACTGTTAGATATAAATTATGTAATGCCTGTTGTCTGTTGGAAATATCACCAAGATGATGATAACATAGAAATCTTAGACAGTGAGACAAAACAACAGGCGGTATTATCATGCTGAGAACCTGACCCATGTTCACCTCCAGCTGTAGTTCTTCTGGTATTAATGACGAGTGATGTAAGTAGGTAACACAATTCACAACGGATATTCTCATTCTTTCAATTAATGTCAATGTTGAATGAACATTTTGATTGTTATAATAATCTTGTTCACGATGCCCTTGAACGCCTATTCTTTTCATATCCGGTGTACATCTTGACAGAACATAATCTGTTAGTCTCAGTGTTACATTGTATTGCCCTATTACATAATAAAATGACGCGTATAACAACCAGCCAGACACAGCATCTGTCTTAATGCCGTCTTGTAAATGTCTATGATAACGTTTGTGTATGTTATACGTGCTACCTCTTGTATTTGGCGATGGTAGTAGTTGTGCTATATATTGACTGATTTCAGCATAATGATATTTACATACATCAATAATAAATGTAGAAGATTCAGACTTTATGAAAGATTCAGTAAATGCAAGACCTTTAAAACAACTTGAAATGTCTGTTGGTTCCGATGTCGATCCACCAATCCTGAAAAATAGATATTCGAACATTACGAACGAAAGTTCACTCTTTGTACTTAATAAACGGTGATTTGCATTGTCAAGCTGAAATAGATTCGTTATTAATCCATCAATCCCTCCACACTTTATACTCTCAAGTACACATAGTAGTATCTTATTGTTACTCTGATTAATCTTTTCTAGGAACATATTGTGTTCAGGTATAAAATAGTTCGGACAGTAGCAGATGTTTACCCATGATATTAATCTATCAAGACAGAGAGAAAAACAATAATACAATTTAGGTAGTTGAAATGTGTCAATATCTTCCTCCTCCGAGACCCAGAATAAAGCCGTCTTCAGAAAGTAGGAACACAATAACTCTTTGGCATCATTATTTCTGTTAACGATATTCTTTAATGTTAATTTGAGTAGACCGTAACATAACAGTTGAGTGAAATTAAACGAATGTACAAGAATTTTTTCAGCTACAGAGAAAGACAATCTCCATAAAAGTCATCTTTTGATCTATTCTTAGGTCCTATAGGTACTATCAAACATCCGTAATCTATGATCCTGTCAATTACGATATTAGGGGCCATTGACGTCGATGACGAGATGCAAATGGAATTGCGTTGTAAGGAAAGTATTTGCTCCGTACGCAGAATGCAAAATCCATACTGTGGTCTGAATCTGATAGACATGGACCGTGTAAAGTAAATGATATATTCGAAATCGAGTGTTTGTGACTATCAACAAAGTGATCAAATGATGCATACAACCTTTTACCTTCTAAAGGTACAAAAGGATTCCCTTTCTTTTCTGCTACACATTTGAGTCTAGTAAATCCAGGATGATCAATATCTGTCTCCATAACCAGTGTAGTACATTGTAATGGGTGTTTGATATTCCTTACATTCTGTATTACGTCTGTGTCATTGCGTACATACATTATATCCATGTCACTGCCTGGTAAATCAAGTCCTTCTGCCAAACTTCCACTTGATATTTTTGTACCATAAGTCGAACAAGCATTGTCCATAATATCATTCGTGATAAATAGTCGTTGTCTTGTTCGTATATCTATTTCAGTACCAACTGTTTCTACTAGGTGTTCGTATAAGTATTTTTCCCTCGGGTCATTTCCGGGCCAAAGCAAGTGATCTGTAAAAAGTATATATATTTTTTTATTTATCTATCATAAAACCGTATAATGACGTTTTTACAAAGAAAGTTATGTGCCCGAGATTTATTCCTAGCAATCGTTATGATTAGAGCGTTAATGTTGAGTAGTATGTAGACAAATTGTACGTCTATCGTAGTATATTTTAAGCCAGTTATGACTATTTACAACCAATGGAACAATACTAAATGCTGAATTTTTAAAACACAATGTTTTTCTACCCGTATATAGACTTCTCAAATTCTTCGAAAATTTAACCCTTTCTGAACCCATTGTATAAAAAATGTAATCAACGTGTGGTTGCCGATGATCTCAGAAGGTGATTGGCTGCGTTTAAGGGTTATAATCTTTATCAGCTCACTGGATGAATCGAAATGTGTTAAAAGGTGTTAGAGAAATTGACAACTTTGTGGAAGGCACCCGAAGGAGACTTTCGTTTATCAAAATGATACTTTATTTGATAATCATTAGAGAAACAGATTTTACATAATTATCGTGGATTATCGATTTATCCAATCTCGATACTTAAATTATCAATTTTAAAGTCCTCGCCGAGGCTCGGACTTTAAAATTCGATAATTTAACTATCTCGATTGGATAAATCCGATAATCCACTGGTACCAATGTAAGAATCTATATTTAGATGTATTTTGCTTTCAAATATTGGTTACTAAAAGTAAAATAACAAAATACCGAACTCTAAGGAAATACAAAACGGAAAGTCCTTTATAAAAAGCAAAATCAAAAGATCAAACACATCTAACGAATGGAAAACAACTGTCATGCTCCTGAATTCGAACAGGTATTTCCTTATGTAGAAAATGGTGGATTAAACCTGGTTTTATAGCTAGCTAAACCTCTAACCTATATGACAGTCGCATATAATTCCATTATATTGACAACAATGTGTGAGCAAAACAAACAGACATAATAGGTAAAAACGTCAAAAACTGGGGTACGGCAGTCAACATTGTAATACAATCTTAATCACTATAAAACAAATAACTGTTTCAACAAAGAAACACAAATAGCATATAGGCACTCTATAGACAAGGTACATAAGCAAAATGAAAGACAAAATTCAAAATATACCATGGCACAGTAACACAATGGCGGGATGTATCAGTACCGAGCCACGTCAAACGTATATACTGTAAATTCAGAAATTATTGCGAGGTTTTATTAATGCGAATAAAGCGACTGGGTGACTATCACAATAATAAGAACTCGCATTCTGATGTCTGTTACATATATCTGTATGCAGATGTTCATGGAATCGCAATAATTAATCCCGCATTTTTGTCCATTCTTCAAAAATCGCAATAATAAATGCACGCAATAATTTCTGAATTTACGGTAACCCAAAATGGACTAAACAGTAATGGTTAAAATATTAAGCGCTTCTTTGGAAATTAGAAAATCAATTTAGACATAATTAATTTATAAGTAATTCATAACCAATTTGTATGTTACTGCAACCCTAATACTGAAATTATTTTGTTGTGCACGTAATAGTTGCAAATCGACGTATACATTTTAAAAACTTATCTATATCACTTTTTTCAAAATTAAGTATTAAGTATTGTACTGATAACTTTTAAAAATATGCCTTTTCATATAATGTACAAGGATCTGAATGGGTGGGTGTGGGGTCCTTCGTCTCTCTATTCTTTAATTTTTTATGTCATTTTTCATTATTCTGTTTATGTTTTTCACATTATTCTCTATTCTTTATATTTTATTACCCCATTATTTTCCATTCTTTATTTTTTTGCTCTATTTTTCATAAATTCTTTTTTTTTTGCCATTTATTCTACAAATTTTGCCCATTATTCTCTATTCTGTAAACCCCATCCAGACCCTCATATAATGAACGTCTATCGGTAGCTTATTTGTACTGATATTGACATAGATCTTTCTCGTTCAATTGTAAATATACGACGCCTAACAAATTTGTCTTGTCATGAGTATAACACGACATAACAAAGACAAGAAATTGAACCATTCTGTAGAACCGGGTTTTGGTAGGATTTCTGTTCTTCAGTCATAAGTTTCCTGTGTAGTATTTTGTAAAATACTTTGTATGTTTGTACCTTCTCTCTTTGGTCATGAAATTGTATCTTTGTCGTTTCCCTTTTTTGTCTATGTGTTGTTTGTTTGTCTTTATTTCGTGGTTTTCGATTTGAATCATGGTATCTTTCCCTTCTTAAGACCATTTCGTCATTTGTCTTAAATCACACCCAGGTATACACCTGTCATCCTCTAGATTTTTAGAAGTTAACATAACAAATGTTTACCTGTATTGCAGTCTGTACAATTCTGTAAGTATTCCAGATAGTCATTTGAAGATTTATCAGGATATCTAAGGTTTAGTATCCATTGTTCTTTTGTTTTCCTTCTGTCTAAACATTCTTTATACATTCGTTCAAACTGTCTGATTGTCAGTCCGAAAACGTCATTTGAGATTATCATCCCTCCATCAAAAGATTGGTAAAGCAATGGTGTAAATTTACGCCTTCCACGATACGGAAAACGTTCACACCGTATATTTCCCAATACGGGATTTTCCTCATTCCAAATAAATTTCCATCGTCATTATTGTCCTGGTTTGTGGAGTTTCCATTCATGATGCCTGTAAGAAAGATATGATTAAATACATTTTAACTGTGGACTAATTTCTTATGCAATGAATTCCAAGTTTCATATTACTGTTTGATATATAAAATAATATACTGATTATCAGTTAATATATAATCAGTCAAAATGTAAAACTTGGTTTCCAAAGGAGAAGATATGATAATAGATATAAGAAGATGTGGTATGAGTGCCAATGAGACAACTCTCCATCCAAGTAACAATTTATAAAAGTAAACCATTATCGGTTAAAGTACGGTCTTCAACACGGAGCCTTGGCTCACATCGCACAGCAAGCTATAAAGGGCCCCAAAATTACTAGTGTAAAACCATTCAAACGGAAAACCAACGGTCTAATCTATATAAAAACGAGAAACGAGAAACACTTATGAACCACATCAACAAACGACAACTACTGAACATCAGATTCCTGACTTAGGACAGGTGCAAACAATTGCAGCGGGTTTAAACGTTTTAATGGTACCAAACCTTCACCCTTATCTGAAACAATAGTGTAACATCACAACGCACAGCAAGCTATAAAGGGCCCCAAAATTACTAGTGTAAAACCATTCAAACGGGAAAACCAATGGTCTAATCTATATAAAAATGAGAAACGAGAACCACTTATGAACCACATCAACAAACGACAACTACTGAACATAAGTTTCCTGACTTAGGACAGGTGCAAACAATTGCAGCGGGTTTAAACGTTTTAATGGTACCAAACCTTCACCCTTATCTGAAACAATAGTGTAACATCACAACATAGAAAGACACACTATAAAATATCAATTGAAATGGCTTAACTCAGTCAAAAGACATATTACCACAAGTGAACATACACTGAACGAATAAATTTGATCTATGATACAATGTAAATTCAAAATCAAGAAAATAAGGGATGAATAATTAAAGTAACAGTATTATACCGCTGTGAAATGTTAAACAATTTCAGAAAACAACAATAACCTTAAACAAAATCCGCCATTTACAATAATATTTTACACAGGTAAATGAAAATAATTTTGTTGTTAGGTATACAGTTTAAAAGGAGAAAGGAAACATTTTACAAAATAAATAATTTTGATGTTCATAGTTCGAAGAAGTGAAAATTTATAGTAATACCAAACACTTATCAAAGCTGGTATATAGACCAGATATAACCCTGAATAAGTAAACACTAAATAACAAAAAGCATTACAAATAGTATCAACAGGTCAAATTAACAAGAAAGTACGATTTGAGAGTACTCTCAGTTACTGACAGCTAGTTCAAAGCCAAAACAATTAATAATAAAAATCATGCATCAGAGACTAAAATCAACTAAAACACATCCCAGGGATTTAGTATTTTAAAGTCATTGACAGTCAGAGAAGACATGACTTGTGCAATGATAAGGCCACTTTATTGTCCCTTGAACTCCAAAATCAAAAAGTAGTATAAATCTACCAAAAACATTCTTCAGGTGTTCATAAGACATTAGTCTGTTGGACAACAGTATTCATATGTTTTATACTTTGTCTTACATATTGTAATTAAGGCTTCAAACTTCTTAAGTGTAATGCAACACAGTAAAAACTGTCAAAATAGCCTCATTTTTATATCTTGTTATTACTATTTAGATATGAGCAACAGCTTTACCCAAGAACATATTTTGCTACAATACGTTAATTCCGACATGTTTTTGACGTCACTGTGACATCAAATATGACCTTCTTGCACTAAAGTGTCCAAATTATATTAGCCTGTTTGTTTACCAATAAAGGCTGGAATAAGTTTCCTTTTCTTGCAATTTCAGGGGCCAAATAATAACTCTTAGCATACCTCCTCCTATTAGTTACTCGTTACAATAGTTACAATTCAGGACTGGGTTGCACAAACGTCTATTAAAGTTAATAGTCTATTAAAAGTACACTTAAATTTAATTATCTATTACTTGCGTTGCACAAACGTCAATTAACGGTAATAGTCTATTAACTCACTATTAAATTTAATTGAACAAATGAGCGCTATTAAGTTCTTAATAGTCCATTTAAAATAGATGCCAAGCAAGTACTTGATTTGCTTGTACCTCGAAATCAGTCGAAAAATTACCGTGACAGGCTACTTAACTCGATGGATTTGTCGGACTGAGAGCTTCATTAATGTGACGTAATTCCCTGTGTCCGCGCGGCCGGTGATATCGTGCTTTTCCTGATTTCGTCATATCCGCAATGTTACATAAAAAGAATCGTTTTTGTAATTGTTTTTGTCTTCCGAAGAGACAGAAGAGATAAAAATTGATAAGTTCAACCATAAATAAAAATATAATTGCAATCCTATGATTAACCATATTTATTATGCATTTATTAGAGAAAAGGGTTTCATTTACAGCAAATTTCATAAAACTGAAGAAAATAAAACTTTGCTAGCATCCTTGGTAGTCTGTTTTTGTTCAATCTAAACTGTATTTCGTAGTATAAAGTCTTTCCTTCAAAATTAACCATTTTTAGAAGGCATGCGCGAAATCATCGGACATTTATTGAAAACCTTTCAAAACAGGGTTTTCCCGGCCTAATTTATGGCACATAATCATTATCTTGTGAGTAAGATCATACATGTCATACATTCAGAAGATTTTATGAAATTAAAGTATGTCCTTTATTTGTTAAAAATATTTTATCCGATTATTGGTTTTTATAAGTTTAACAAAGTGGAGCCAAAAGTCTTAAGGTGCGCGGATACATCGGACTGCACAATACGTTAAAATAATTCACGCGGTCTTTGCTATGCAAACAAAAATAGATCAGTTTTAAATTAGAGCCGTAGCTTTTCTTCTTAAAAGATCGATATTAGTGTCAACATTAAAATTTAATACACATTTTCCCTCAAATACATGTATTTTGTTGTATAAATGAAGAAATCTTCGAAATGTGTAATATATTCCCCGTTGAGGCTTTGGTGAAGAGTGCTTTCTTTCACGTCCGCATTTCTATCAAGTATGGCATACCAAGTTAACATTTTAGATGATTACTACAGATGGGAAAAATAAATAACAGAACATTGCACAATAACATACATTGTAATTCGTACATGTAGGACACAAGAGAAACCACGTGACAATTATGATATATTACAGTGGTTGAATTTATTTAGATTTTCTTATTAAAGAGGGCATGGTGTATATTGTCTGTAAAATTTATAACCAATACATAGAACAAATATTTTTTTTAACAAAAGAAAACTGTAATAAAGATGAAAGAAAACTATCCGACACTTTGGTATATATCTTTGGTAACTTCAAATAAATATCTGATCTTCACATGGGATAGGGTTCATAATCAAAGTACTGAACATCGGATGACCTGGTAGATGGTCACAAGCACTTGTCTCAGAAAAAAAATCACATCTCTATACCTGAAAGTTATGTTAAGGTACAGAGATATATTTTTTATGCCCCCACCGTAGCGGAGGGGGCATTAAGTTTTACCCTTGTCCGTAAGTACGTACGTACGTACGTACGTCCCAAAATTGGTTTCCGTTCTCTAACTTAAGATTGCCTCAACCAAATGTTATGAAACTTATACACAATGCTTATTACCACAAAACACAGATCAAGTTTGAATTTTGGTGGCGTCACTTTAACCGTTCTAGAGTTATTTCTCTTTATAAATGGAAAAATTACAAAATTTTTAGTTTCCGTTCTCTAACTTAAGTTTGCCTCAACCAAATGTTATGAAACTTATTAACAATGCTTATTACCACAAAACACAGATCTAGTTTGAATTTTGGTGGCATCACTTAAACGGTTTTAGAGTTATGCCCTTTTAAATGGAAAATTGCTAAATTTTTAGTTTCCGATCTCCAACTTAAGTTTGCCTCAACCAAATGTTATGAAAGTCATACACAATGCTTATTACCACGAAATACAGATCAAGTTTGAATTTTGGTGGCGTCACTCAAACCGTTCTAGAGTAATGACCCTTTATAAATGGATAAGTTGCTAAATTTTTAGTTTCCGTTCTCTAACTTAAGTTTGTCCCAACCAAATGTTATGAAACTTATACACAATGCTTATTACCACAAAACACAGATCAATTTTGAATTTTGGTGGCGTCACTTAAACGGTTCTAAAGTTATGCCCCTTTATAAATGGAAAAATTGCTAAATTTTTAGTTTCCGATCTCTAACTTAAGTTTGCCTCAACCAAATGTTATGAAACTTATACACAATGCTTATTACCACGAAATACAGATCAAGTTTGAATTTTGGTGGTGTCACTTTTACTGTTCTTGAGTTATGCCCCTTTATAAACATAAAAAATAATGAATTTTTCATTTTCGTTCTCTAACTTTAGTTTACCTAAACCAAATGTTATGAGACTTATACACAATGCTTATTACCATTTAACTCAGATCAAGTACAAATATAGGTAGAGTTACTTTTACCGTTCTTCAGTTATTTCCCTTTATATCTTTAAATGATATGTAAGCGGGGGCATCATCTGTGTCCATGCATGGACACAATCCACATTATTTCTGAGACAAGTCCCTGTGTGTATGATGAATAAATGACGGAATTCAACCTCACCGTAATGATTATTATATTGTAGTGATCATATGGAACGCCATAGCTGCCTTATATGTAATTATTTCTATATATGCACATACTTGTCTATATACGACATACTTTTCGATATATGCACATACTTTTCTATATATGCTCATACTTATCTATATAGGCACATACTTTATCTATATATGCACATACTTGTCTATATATGCACATACTTTGTCTATATATGCACATACTTTGTCTATATATGCACATACTTTATCTTTATACTTTGTCTATATATGCACATACTTTATCTTTATACTTTGTCTATATATGCACATACTTTTCTTTATACTTTTCTATATATGCACATACTTTTTTAAATGATCATAACCCCAACCCCCTCCTCCAAAATGTAATTTTCCCCGTCTTTTCATAGAAGGTGTTCGTAATGATTTTCTGGAAACAAAATCCAGTTTTCTTTTCGTGAGTGTGAAACACATACAATTGTACTTCGTTCCAAAACTGGTGTAAACGTATAATAGATTGAATTAGCAGGTCAGAGTATATATTTGCTATATATAGAAATAAGAAAGACTGCAAACGGTGAAAAGGGGTAGGGTTGTCCGTCAAAGTTATGAAACTGACAAATTAACAATTAGAAACAAGTTAATCGTGTTTAACCCCGCCACATTCTGTATGTATGTGCCTGTCCTAAGTTAGGAACCTATAATTCAGTGGTTGTCGTTTGTTGGTGTGTTACATAATTGTTTTTCGTTCATTTTTTTGTACATAAATTAGGCCGTTACTTTTTCTTCACACCGAGGAGGATTTAGGTAGAAAACATCATGCAAAACCATAACATAGACTTGATGTGCCATATTCCGGAAATGATACGAAACCCACCGTTTTGGTTATTATACAATAATTATAACAAAATGTCTATTCAATAAAAAGTTTAAAGTATTGAAAAACATTAAACATATTCTTCCGAGGAAAATAATATTTTACAAAGTTAGCAGGCTATTCAAAACAAATAAATTAACCACACAACAAACAAAAATGAGAAATGTAATAAGTGACCACTGTCCTTGTTAATGACCTAATAGTGTAAGCAACAAAACGATTATGTCACGGGATAATCCGTGTTTAATGAATGCCAAAATGTTGACTTGATTTGTGTTTTTAATAGCTTATTTCTTCAAAACTACTTTTATTTCGCACATGAAATTTGGCACACACATGCACCGTGTCTTATTGCTTTAATCACAGTAAAAATCATCGTGATGATACACGGTAATAATTTTGCTTTCGATGAAAATGTGGTAAATTTAGGGTAAAATTTTAGTCTTACTTCAATGCTGAAATAATTATATAAAAATCACTTAAATACTTTTCGCTTTTTCCTATATCTAATGTATAAACTATAATATAAGTACTATTTTAAGCACCAACAAAGAGCGTAATAATTTTATTTTTCATGTTAAAGATATAACGTACACTACAGTATCTGGGGTATCCTGTAAAACACGAAATTTAGAAAATCGTGACCATGGGACCTTACGACGACAATCATTTTTTAAAAATATAATGATATTCCTATAATTTGCAAACAAAATCAGCCGTGTGTTATCCGTTAACTTAAAACTCGTTAACTAGACGGCTTTTTGGACAATGGGCACCCTACTATAACCTTCCCGAATCGAATTGAAAACTTGACTCGAGTTGACTCTCAAAATGGAAGATATAAATATAGCAGCAGTTAGCCAAGTTGTCAATTTTCTATTATGGACGTCGACAATAAACTTTATATTTAAATTAGTATCATAATTGAATTTAAGACTAATGCTAATTTATCCCTCCCTCGTTTTTAGACTCTTCTATCCTTTTCATTGACAACACATGCAATTTCTTGTATCTTGGAATTGGACATGTTTTGGTGTCAATTGAAAGTAGACCAGTTGATAAATGATGAAAATCATTGAAATCGTGTTGAAATCGTGAAAAATGAGAAAAATCGCGATGATCATGATGACGTCGTGAAATATGATGAAAATTGAGAAAATTGAGAAAATTTGTGTGATTAATGATGAAAATCGCGAAAATGCATGTGTGTCACATTGAATTTTAGAATTAAATGGAGCTTAATTGACTATTAAAACGTTAATAGTCACTTAATAGTCTATTAGTTAATAGAAGCCTTAATAGTGATTCGTGCAACGCTATTAACTCACTCTATTAACTAATAGTCAATTAGATATTTAATAGTCTATTAGAAGTTAATAGTCTATTAACTTAATAGACGTTTGTGTAACCCAGTCCAGATATCTGAAGTAACGTTTTAGGAAATAAGTTGACAGTATTGTATCTAATAGTTATATTTCCAAGGTTTATAATGTATATATATGTGTCTAAATCTAAGGTTGTGTTAAACATTTTAGATACTTTATACAGGTTTTACTTTATAAGTTTCAATACAATTTAGGAGATGCGTTATAATTGTCATTGTGGCAAATATCTAACAAATACGTTGATTTCAGTAATCATAGGTCATTACACTTAACAATTAACAAAACCCATATCGCATTGACAAAGGGCCCTGACAAAATGTTAAAAAATTCAAACGAAAAAACAATGGTCCGATTTGATTACCAGTCTGGTATCCTTGATGAGTTTTACAGCCATTTGGTAGAAAGGATAAATAAGTTGAACAGAATCGTATATAAATATACGTGCTCGATAAATAACATCACAGTAAAAAATTAGAATGCGCTATCCCGTTTGTAATAAGTCTTGTACAGGTACAGACAAACTTGCAAACCAAATCATTGTATCTATTGAAAATGGGGTAGCGAAATCCTTGACTCAATAATTTACCAGCCATACATAGACTACGTTCCTTGAAATCCAAAACGTCACTACAGACACGAGCATTGCTAACGATTAATCATATATAAGATGGTGTCAAATGAAGATCACCGTTCAAAAAAGGAAATTAACCATGTTTGTGAGCGCTCAACCGTCACCTTAACCTTGGACAATGGTGTAGCAGTGCAACATAAGAACAAGTGCAATGCGGAAATATAAGTACATATTATCTACAGATAAAGAACCATATTTTTAGTTTTTATAATAAAAATAAATACATAATGTTATGTTTTGATTATCAAAATCAAAATCAATGTTAATGCCTACCAAACAAGCAAAAATAATCATAACTGTGTCATTATCCATATTGTATAAATGTTTTAAAATTTTGAATATGATTGTCAACAAGATTTGTGCAATTCTTAGATTAAATCCAATGCTTTTTTATAACCAAACCTTTTCTGAACTAAGAGTTGCAGTAAATATTCAAAGAGGAGTTGATTACTTCATTGTATAATTATGTTAATTTAAGACAAAATTAGATATTGGCGTCCCTTTCTAAAACATTCATCTCCGATTTGTCTTTGAAAATGTCAATGTATTCGGAAACAACATGGACAAAAGCAACATGTATTAAGACATTTAATTTGAATAGTCTGAAAACTCCGGTCTATTTTCTACATCAACTTCGGGAATAATAAGTGCATATGTACATAATACTTTCTTCTTAAAAAAATTCAATCGTAAGAAAGACTAAATAGTGCGGTGTATACATGGTATAATCAAGTTACAGATTCACAAAATTTTTCAACAGATTTTAATTTTTAAATTACTAACATTTTTTATTTGTGCCTCCATTAACACATTCAAGTTACAAAATGCCGTTGATTGTAGGCTGTGTTATAAAGGATTCTAATATGACGTCCTCATTTCGCTTTGTAAACAAAAACGTGTTCTTATTAGCACAAAATATATTTGACACATGCGCACAAACTTACTGTTTTCATTCTTCTTATTTTCACTTGTATCCTAATAAAATATATACATTTTAGCTGCTTACATAAATATTATTACATATTGTTATTCATACATCATATATTTACCATGCAATTAGTTTTTAAGCTTATTAAATACGAAAATGTAATGAACATACTTCTTGGGAGGAAACGGGAACAGCCAAACATTTGTAAGGTATTTTGTACGCGTCGACCTATAAAAATACCGTTGTTGTCATATTAGAATCGAAATAATTCCTTCGTGTCATGCTCTTTGATATAGTTGACCATATTTTACAACTCGCTAACGCATAGTGAAAATTATCGACAAAATAATGCCTACCCATGTTAAAATGAGCATAAAGCATGACATGAAGGAATTATATTTCTTAATTAATTTCCTGTTGCAAACAGGTATGATAAGTTGAAATTCTTCGTGCGACAGATTTATAATTATACATTCTATTGTTTTATAAATCTCAACCGGAGCTTATAGAGCTAAGAGAAGAAGAATGCAAACTTTCGGTAAATAAGGTTAATACATCTCATATGACTTTCGAAAAGCCTATCATCTGGAAAACAAGTCCTAATATCCATGGATGAGTATAAAATGATAAGATTTGATTTCCAATGGGATAATGAGATAACTTTCCACCATAGACCAGTCGAAGTAGATGTACGCAGCTACATAAGATATCGTACGGCCTTTAACGACGATGAAAACCAGTACTGTATGTAAACTATAATAGGCCCCGACATGACGAAATGTAAATCAATTCATTTTAGAAAACAAACGGTCTGTTTTCTGTACACAATAACAAAAAGGATATATAGCAACCAACGACAATGTTTTTAAATGTGTACAAATCACAGACATGCATTAATATATGCCAATAAATAGTATATGTGTATTGATTTTGTCTTATTTCTTATTTTGAACTCATGAATATATTTAATTGTTTTTGTGGGTAACTGATGTGTAGAACGGAGAAGTCATTGAATATGGATTTAAAATAATCAAAATTTTAGTTGAATAAAACCATGTAAAAAACGTATTCTTTATTTTCCAAAAAAATGTTTGCAATGCTTTGATAAAGTTATACAGTGCCTTTCCTTTCATACAGGGTCATTTATAATCCTTTAAAAGGCATGCAAATTGTGTCATACTTTCAACTTGAAATGTATAATTCAAAATTACCAGAGAAAAAGCACATCCTCAAAAAGTAGAGACAAAATAGAAAGTGGACTTCACAAATTCTTTTGTTTTCGACAAATCAATAACGGCAAAATTATGTCAGCTCAAACCTAACCAAAACTTTTTTCAAAATTGCTGAATTTGACGTATGTAGTATCACATGAAATAAGACGCAAGAACAGCATATACCATTTGAAAGTACTTCTTCGTTAGTATTGCTGATCATAAGCTTAAGATATTCGACATAAATTTCAAAATAAACTGTCTTATCATCGAAGTTGTTCTTAGGCAGTAAATCATCATGCATATTATTATTTTAAATACTGATATCAAATGCATTCTACACGCATTGACAGTGATTAATTTGCATACATTATCCCATTTAGTATTGTATATGCACATTAACTTGCAATCTTATTACTTTTATTTTATTTGATTTTTTATGCAATATAACAACACTTATAAAATAAGGAGATGTGGTGTGATTCCCAATGAGACAACTATCCACCAAAGTTCAAATGAAGTGGGTGTAAGCAATTATAAGCAACCGTATGGCCTTCAACAATGAGAAAACCCCATACCGTATGGTCGGTTATAAAAGGCCCCGACATGAAAAATATGAAACAATTCAAATGAGAAAACTAACTTGTGTACTTAATGTAAATCAGTTCTTTAAGAGTTATACTTTGTGCAAAATAAATACTGTAATGGTTCATGCCAACTCCACTTACACCCTAAATTTGACCCCTTTAATTACAAATTTTCATAACAATTATGTACATAAAAGTACATGTTCAACTTTTTCAAATACAAAATATATTGTGTTGCACAATATTTCATTACAAACGTAATTTATACTTGTGTTGTTACTATATCAAAACCAAATTCAACATGCAATATCGCAAGATATGTAGCCTGTCCCGACAGAATTCGGAACAGTGCAGTGTAAACTCGAAAATATACCATGCTTATGAGATAACCAGTTTTATAGGTAATTTTGATGAGCATACGAAGAAGTAGCATTTCAAAAATTTCAACACGTTATTTAGAAAATAGAATTGACATTTATTATTGCGATTTAGTCTTTGTCCCTTCCGTCACCCAATCACCCCCAATTTTTTTTAAGACACAATTAGGCCAAGAAAACGACAATAGTATGCGGATGAAACCTGAAAATTAGTGAAAACTGTAAAGTCATTAAAGAAAAGTATAAATGATTCAACGCAGTATATATTTGTTCGATAAAGATATTATATTTATATTGTGTCATAGATTAAACTTACTTGTTTTTGTTTAAATGTTTTTTGATCGAGTTGAGCCATTTCAACTGATATTTTATAGTGTGTCTTTTTATGTTGTAATGTTACACCACTGTCTCATGTTAGGGTGAAGGTTGGCGCCTGTTAAAACGTTTAAACCCGCTGCATTTTAATGAACCTGTCCTAAGTCAGGAGTTGATCGAGATACTGTTTAGCTTTTGGTGGTATATTTAATTGCATCATATCAATGCTGTATGAACAAGATGAATTCAGCATTGTATAAATGTATTAAAATCAAATGTGTTTGTCCAAACTGGATATATTTGAGGTATATGTCGATAGAAAGGCAAACTAACCTCAAAATTACAAATGAGGAGGTCTCTACATCAGGTCTTTGTTCATATTTAAGGAATATGAGGTTATCAACCTCTAAATAACAGAGACTTGCAAAAGTGTATCATCATCAACAACAAAAGTGTATAATCAGCAACAACAAAAGTGTATAATAAGCAACAACAAAAGTGTATAATCAGCAACAACAAATTTCAAAAATTAAATAAAACGATTTGACCCTGGACAATAACTAAAAGTATGAGCTTAAGGAAGCAAAGATAGAAAACTAGCTCTCTCTAAAACTAAGTTTGGTCCAACATTTTCTACATAAGGAAATTCATGTACCAAGTCAGGAATGTGACAGTTGTTTTCCATTCCTTTGGTGTGTTTGAGCTTTTGATTTTGATATTTGATAAGTAACTTTCCGTTTTGAATTTTCGGTGGAGTCCGGTATTTTTGTTATTTTACTTTTACAATATGCTGTTTATGATTTGAAATCATATGCGATTGACACGTTTAAATTGATTTAAGTACCAATTATCTAATACTTAGTATTAGCACGTAGGAATACTTTGTTGGAATAACTTTTCTGATGCACGAGATATATGATATAAAAGTATTCGATGATCACATGAACTTATGTCTGATAAATAAAGACAACAGTAGTTTATCCATGTTCAAATTTCGTAGATCGATTAAGGTGGTACCTAACACTACAGGAGATAACTCTGTAAAATCAGCTAAACGTTTTAATCACGTTGTATTGTTAAAGAAATATTAAGCTTTTCAATGATCAAAATTAGTGTTTGTCAAACTGCTATATAACCAATGAAATTTTTCTGATAAAGTGGTTGGTTCAAATTTTTGAAATTTTTATATTTTGTCAAAGGGTCAAAGTAAACATTTTGTCAAAATTTTATGAAAATTAAACGAGCCAAATTAATATTAGTCAAGGTGTTGGGTACCACCTTAAGAAGAGTAAAATTGAGAATGGAAATGGGGAATGTGTCAAAGAGACAACAACCCGACCACAGGACAGACAACAACAGAAGGTCACCAATAGGTCTTCAATGCAGCGAGAAATTCCCGCACCCGGAGGCGTCTTTCAGCTGGCCCCTAAACAAATATATATACTAGTTCAGTGATAATGGACGTCATACTAAACTCCAAATTATACACAAGAAACTAAAAGTAAAAATAATACAAGACTAACAAAGGCCAGAGGCTCCTGACTTGGGACAGGCGCAAAAATGCGGCGGGGTTAAACATGTTTATGAGATCTTAACCCTCCCCCTATACCTCTAGCCAATGTAGAAGAGACTTACGAAGGTAACAAACAAACCCTGAGGAAATCCGGGTACGTCGACAGAGTAAGCGTCTCCTACAATGTAAGCGTCACCAAAAATGTATATCTTACCTTTTTCAATTGACCGCTAGATATACACGTGTTGCCTCACAATATTTCTTGAATGATTAAAAGTAGGATTTTAAGGACGCTGAAACAAAAAGAGAAAACTTCCTTATGAAAATATTAGAAATACTTTTTCTGCGGATATCTGATTTTGATCGTTTTTAAACTAAGGATGGAAGTCACTTAGCAAAATTGTTAAAAAGTTGTATAAATGAACTTACAAGGATATCGAAACATACCGTTCATGAATCATAATTCGACGCCTAATTCTATTCTTATATTTCTTGATTCATACATTTCCCAGTGGTCATATGACAACTTGTCCAATGCATTTTAGTATTTCATATCGTTTGGTACATGATGCGTAATTTGAACATGTTTTATGTCAGATGAGGTTTGACTGCTAATGCGACAACTATCAATTTTTAAAAGTCCAAAGAGGAAAGATGTAATCAACTGCATGTCACCTTCAACCATGATCAAAACCCGTATCGTTTGTTTTGCTTTTAAACTCCCGGCCCCTGTGTGATTAAAGTGAAACATTCAAACTTAAAGAGAAAACCAATCTTTTTATTTCTCCTGCAACAATTAAGGAATTGTAATTCTTGCAGTCAGCAACCAACGAAAATCTTTGGATAACAGGCTCCTATCACACCTACAACTTGACCACTTTTGATATATAAGTCGTATGTATATACATATTTTTCAAATGTAAAACATATGATTGTGTGCAATATTTCGGAACAATTTTAGCTCATACCTTTTTACAACCTTCCTCTTTGACAGTAATTCGACCGTATTAATAGTAATAAGAATACCATAATCTATGAGATTAAAACCCGAGCTTTGCATGCTTTGTATCCGAAGACCAAGTGAAGAATACGATATATCGGAAGTATATTAGATATATAGTATAAAAATTGCGATGCTAATATAGCCATCTTGATTGAGAAACCAAGATAACTATAATTCATTAATAATTTTATATTCGATGTAACACGTCTTCTGATTGGCTGAAAGTCTTTTGTCTATCAGCTCATAGACATAGTTTTGTCATGTGACCGTGACGTTATCAACGTTTTATCATGATTTACTCCTTAAAATGGAATTTAGAATCAAATTATGAGGAATTATATAATAATTTTATGTCTAACTGAATAACCTCAAAATGTGGTGCACACTTTTAAATAACTCGCTATGCGGGTTATTCAGTGTGCACCACATTTTTATGTTATTTCTTCATAGACAGAAAAAATAGTACAGTCATTCCTTAAACACGACGACTCAGTCTTCGTTTATTCTATAGAGAGAGTAAAACAAGGCTTAATGATAACAGTTACTGTAGTCACTGCTATTAATTCATGTATGATAACATTAACACTGTAGTTATTTCTCTGGGCTGCTATGCATAAAACCACTTAAGTTAAGGTATCCAATCATAGTACTAATTTATCGTAGGATGAAGAAAACTCCGTCTGTTCGGAACAAATCTTAAGTTAAGTAGTTTTATCCATACCATCCCGGGTGAAGATAAAATGTTTGTTTGATTAACTATGCGTCTTCAATGCGATCTTATAAATATACAATCAACAATTTATCCTAAAAATCTTAATGTTTGAAATATAAGATATAATTCTTAGTCATACATGTACGAGTCAAAGACGCACTTTTCTTCTCAGAAAACTGCCAATTTTGTTTAATTTGCAGAAGAAATATTTTTACTTCGGAATCCTTAGAAAGAAACAAAAAATAATTGCCGGTAAATTTTCATATAATTTAGGATAAATTCACAAAGGGATAAACATGGTTTATATTTTGAACTGTACATAATGTTTACTGTAATTTAGGAAGCCATGTATTTCAATATATTTTACAGTAAATCGCAAAACAAAGCTGCATCTGTTTAAAATGTTGTTGAGATTTTAACTAATAGATAATGCGTCTATCATGGTCGATATAAGTATTGATTTCCTACATTTTGTTTTTATCTAAAGTATTAGAAAAATAGAAACTGAAACAAAATGAAAACAAAACTTCCTAATACAATCATTGTAAAGTACTTTTTATGAGAATGTATAGTTGGGTTGGTATTAAAGCAAAAGTATCGAAAGATACTTATCATGGGTGTTAAAACACTTGTATAAATGCGCACGAAAATCGAAACGCAACATTAGTAATGTAAGTTCGAGATCTAACGTTCTTAAAACAATCATTTCTAAGTAGTCATATGTGTCAACATGTCAAACAAAGTTATTTCCATCTAATTCAAATCTTTTGGACTCTGTTGGATAGTTGTTTCATTGGCAATTATTCTTCAACTCCGTATTTTATATTATGTTTATTTATATTTTTTGTACCGAAAAAGTATCTGCACAAAGAACAATTCATTCAGAAATGTTTTATAAAATGGAAAGATTTGTAAGAAAATAAAGCTATCCATGCAATTCAGTCACACACATATTATAGTTAGACGCGGTATGATTACCAATGACAAAACTTTGTATAGACCAATTTACAAGATTGGATCTGCCGTACGCCCTTCTACATTGTGCAGAACATATGCATCATAAAAAGCTAGTATAGGCTCATGTGTGACAAAGTTAATCAAAACGAAACAAACAACAATGAACAAAAACAGTTTTGTTGTTGATGGGGTTTGTGTTGCTTAGTCTTTAGTTTTCTATGTTGCGTTTTTACACTCCTGTTTCTCTTTGATCTTTGTCGTTTATTTGCTATGGCGTTGTCAGTTTATTTTCGACTAATGAGTTTGAGTGTCCTTTGGTATCTTTCGCCTCTCTTTATTGTAAACATTAACAAAGACAACAACATAATAAGAGAAAGATGAAACAAACCAAAGGGATATTCAAATTCATAAGTCGAAGACAAAACCGGCAACTCTAATGCAAAATCAAAATCGACCAACAGACAAAAATCAGTCTTCAAAACATAACATAGAAAACAACACGAATCGCAACAAAAGGGTGGTCTCAGATGCCATCCATATCATTTTGAATAAAAGTAAAGCATTCATATCACAAGGCTAATAGAAAAATGCTGCATATCTGTATCATATCTAAATACGATGTAGTCCTTGTAATCTGTGTTAATGTCATGCACGCTTTTACGTATTTGAATGCTGAAACGCATATGTTCTGCACATTGTAGAAGGCCGTACGGCAGATCCAATCTTTGTTTACGCTCTACAAATATTTTTCTGCAAAACAAGACTCATATTTCTTTTGACATTTTGTTAAGCGGAATTATATTTTCGCTTAGCCATGTGATTTGAATACTTTACCTTTATTCAAAATTGATAATATGGATACGTGAAGCTGGTTATGATACCATTTTAGACATGCCGGAAAGTGTTAATGATTGGACGGCTGGAAGAAAAATAGTTCCGTAGAACTGTTTCATTTATCAAAACAAATCAAAACAACAGGCCGGTTCATCTTGATGCTTGATTCTGATTGGTCAGTTTTGAATTTGTTCTCTGCTAGTATGGGAAAATTGCAAAATGATGACAGCTGGGATTCATAAATAATTTATCGGTTATTTGAACATTTTCCTTTGATCTTACTGCCAAATACTTTGTAGATCAAAGACAGGACCAGATACACAAAAATATTAAGCAATGACGTCATGTTTCAGTGCAGCAACATCACGTCTTCATGTCCATCCGCGTCAATTTATCAATGAAATGCACGCGACTTCATTCATACAACCGAACAATTATCACAACATTTGGTACGCGTATAAAAATAGTGATGCTTGGTATTTCATTTAATTTCGTATTCTCAACCAAAAAATATTGTTAAGACAAATTATCGATAAAAGAATAATGTTATTTTTTTAGATAATGACTTCATCAGCTCGAAAATCAGCTCGGCCTAGCGGGCTCGCTTGATATTCTTGCTGATAAAGTCAGTATCAAAACAAAATGCCATTGTTCTATATGTATTAGTCCTAGATGACAGTGAGATCTGAATGGCAAGTCTTTTTTTTCAAAATCTGCATTCATTTATACCGGTTCTGACCAATTTAATAAATTTTGATAATCACGTGTTGATCACATGTAAAAAAAAAAAATCATAAGGGGTATGTGCACGGACAAAGAGAAATAAAATTGCCATTTCGACTGAACATTTATTAAATTGCTTACATGTTGCTTCATTACTAATTTGCACAAAACACGGTGAATAGTGAGCTTCAATCACGTAAACATGTGAAATAAAAATTTCGAACACGATGCATAATAATCTAACTTGTTACCACCCGATTTAAAATGTTCCGTCATATAAATTCGAATCACTGCAATCCGCATCTTAATCAAATTAGTAAAATAAATTACAAAACTTTACCTCGTTTACTACAATATCTATCCACTCGATATTTAAATTTAAAATCAGCGCGGTGTCGTGGTAGAATATATATCAGATCTAAAACATATTAAACATTTCCCGTTCGTCTGTGCATGTTCCGCTGTGGTCGGGTTGTTGTCTCTTAATTTGACACATTCCCGTTTCCATTCTCAATTCTATATTCATGATCATTATTAGATATCATTTTAAGAATACGCCTACCATCTTGTTCTTGTAATTAAACTTTGTATGATTTGATATACTCTTATGTATATGTTGTTATTGTCAGAAAAGAAACTCTTGTGAGATTGTGTTTTCTATGTTTTATAAACCTGACTTTAAATAAAATTCGTATCCATCTTATCTTATCTATCTTACTAAATAAATCGGAAGTTGAAGTAATAAACCAGGTGAGCGATACAGGTGAACAGCTAGCTTGTAACTCTTTCAATGTGGGATTGTTATTGTTCCTTTGTCGTCCATTCTTATCATTGACTAATACCGCTTATAGTTAATTACAGTGGAGCATAACAAATGGAAACGATTGTGGAGAAGATTATCTTTTTTACATGTATTTTCTTTCCAAGACTATTGTATTATTATTTTGTGGCCCTTGTAACAGCGTTTATTCCAGCTAAACCCAAAAGCATTTCGGGAAAAATGGCATTAGTAACAGGTGCTGGACATGGTATTGGAAAGGAAATCGCATTTGAACTTGCACGAAAAGGAGCAAAATTAGTTTTATGGGATATAAATAAGGTAATAAAATAATAAGGTAGAGTTCACAAATTGATTGTTAACAGTTTACAAATTGACTGTTAACAATTCACAAATTGTAAGTTAACAGCTCACAAATAGTCAGTTAACAGTTCACAAATTGTCAGTTAACATCTCACAAATAGTCCGTTAGCAGCCAACAAATTGACAGTTTAGGGACAATTTAATATCACTGAAATTTCGAAAGGATAAAAAATCAATTCATATAGTTTTGGGTGAGGATTCAACTCTCTCCAAATTTTGATATTCTACATGATTTTCGGGTTAGAGAAATATTCAAGACTAACAAAGGCTAGATGTTCCGGACTTGGAACAGGCGCAAATATGTGGCAGGGTAAACATAAGTATTGGAAGAAGTTTAGCATTGTATCTACGTCGTTCAAACACTATCTGATTGGCAATTCTGAATGACAGTGAACCATGATACAGATCAACGCAGATTTGTGTTGATTAATGGAAAAACAAATACAAAAATAATTCACAGTAATAGTATGATTATGGATTATGCATATCAGTATTTGTACTCAATGCCCAAAGTCAATAAACACAGAAAACACTGTACATTTTGTTTTATCCATGATAGTGCTGAAACGCATTTAATACTGGGAAATAAAATATTTTTTCAAACTAAGTTAAAAGGGGATACGTTTATAATTAATTTGACACAGTTTCATTGAGTCCTAAAATGAAATGAAATGTGAAGTTGAAAGTAAAAACTGAGTTTTGTAGTTGATATTTCTAGTTATATGAACTGACGCAAATACGGTAATGATGTTTGCAGAAAGCCTTACAATTGAACTCTCTCTCTTAACGAAATAAACGTGTATGGGTTTCATATGGAAATCTTACAAGCCTTATTGCATACTAGATTATACTGCACTAGGCTGGTAATTGGTGTTGCGAAATTACCCTTTTCCGTGTTTAATTACCAATGTCCAAATCCAAAAATTATCAAGGCAACAAAAAACCGGGTTCAGACCTTTATTCACTAAGATTTGACAATATTAATGGAAACTATAGCTTAACTTGTGAAAAAAAAAAATAAAGGAAAAGGAAATTGTGACATAAGTGTGTCATTATCAATTTCCGTTATCTTACTAAACATGATGCCATTTTAAGAAAGTAGTTACCAAAATCGTCTATACTGATACTGGTTGTTCTATATTTAGTCCACTTCACCTAAGATAGGTCCTCTGAAGTTTATTCTTGGTTATTATTGATTAAACTTAAAATATGTAAAGAAGATTTAATCTCTTCCCAACGTAGATTCGATAATAATCTAAATATTTATTTACTATTACATAAACATTTTCTATCTTTGAATAAAGTTTTGTATTGATAGTGATTGATTTATTTTAGTACGAATGTCCTTGGGTGTTCACTTCCGTTTTACGTTTTGTCTTTGTATGTACGTGTATTTTGTCGGAGAAGTCGGTCGTTGGTGGTTGGTATCTCTTTTGTACTGTCCAATATTTTTTTCTACGCCATGTTATTTTTTTTGTGTATTATGTAACTTGTTATCTTTCCATTTCCGTAGAACAACACACACAATAAAATAGTATCAAAATTTTATGAACCTCATATAGGGAATAACAAGATATCGCTTTTATACATCTTATTATTACAAAATGGACATGCAAAAGGTGCATAAAACGTTTAAAATTAAACACTGAAATATTAACAAAGACAACATATAATATCTTTATATTCAAGGATAGTTTTATACTCATGCCTCAAACTACATTCCGGGTAAGCTGTCAAAGTAGATCCCTTAGTGACTATATGTAGAATGCTCTGTCATGCATAAAATTGAGAATGGAAATGGGAATATGTCAAAGAGACAACAACCCGACCAAAGAGCAGATAACAGCCGAAGGCCACCAATCGGTCTTCAACGCAGCGAGAAAATCCTGCACCCGGAGGTGGTCCTCAGCTGGCCCCTAAATAAAACTGTGTACTGGTTCAGTGAAATGGACGTCACACTAAACTCCAAAACATATAAAGGAACTAAAATTAAAAACATACAAGACTAACAAAGGCCAGAGGCTCCTGACTTGGGACAGGCGCAAAAATGCGGCGGGGTTAAACATGTTTTGTGAGATCTCAACCTTCCCCCTATACCTCTAGCCAATGTAGAATAAAGAAACACATAGCAATACGCACAGTAAAACTCAGTTCAAAAGAAGTCCGAGTCCGATGTCAGAATAGGTAACAAAAGAAACTAAGCAAAATGACAATGATACATAAATTAACAAAGGACTACTAGCAGTTACTGACATGCCAGCTCCAGACCTCAATTAAACTGATTGAAAGATTATGTCTTCATCATATGAAAATCAGGTACAATCCCTCCCATTAGGGTTTGAGTATCATACCATCATAAAATATATGAGAAGAACATAACCCGTATCATGCCAACCACTGGTTTTAGAATAAATGTGTTTATTTCCGATGCAAAGACGGCTATTTTATCAACTTTTTCTACATTGTTAAACTTCCTTTTTCTCAGTAGTAACATATCCTCTCTCTCCATTGTATGGTGTTAACCTATCTCAATCAATGCACCGCTTAAGTGTAAGTTCACGTTCTACATGACATGGGTGTGCTCATAACGCAAACACTGCTCCAGCAGGGTTATCACGAGGAAGCTTAAGAACGACTGAATCGACACTACACATCTTACGGTCTAACATCAGAACGCTAAATTGGTTGACCTCTACGATGTGTCTATTTCACAACTCATGAGAGACATATTTTCGCAGTCTTAGATTTTGAGATTCCAGAAAAATCGTCTAAACTGCGATTTTTTACAGGTTGTGTCCTATTTACTATTGTGCCATTTTGACTGAGTCTAGACTCGCATTGTGGATGAGGAACCTCCATTTTCTGAAAATACATAATGAATATTGACTATTAGATTTTAAGTAGAAGTTGTTTTTACTAGGAACCTCCATTTTCTGAAAATACATAATGAATATTGACTATTAGATTTTAAGTAGAAGGTTTTTTTTTTTACTAGAAACAGAGTTTCTTCACCATCATTTGGTCTCTGGTGGAGAGTTGTCTCATTGACAATCATACCACTTTTTTTAAAATTTACTTCCGATGTAGCGCATAGTACTAATGTGCTGCTATAATATAAAGGGTCATCTATTTCTTTGAATGCTGTACTTTGTAACAGTACAATATTAGAACAAATTGTTAAAGATCAGTTGAAAAGGATTTGACTCATCATCTCGGTAATAAACAACTAACAAAAAGACAAAAGAAACAACGTACCAACCAGTCTCAGTACTCGTAGTTACTGAAAGCTAGTTAAAAGCAAATAAACTCATCATAGATACCAGGATTAAAATTTCAAAAAGTGTACGCCATTTCATCTATAAAATACTCATCTTTGACGCTCGTTCAAAACAGTAATGAAGGCCAAATAAAGTACGAAGTTGAAGAGCAAAGTTTAAATAATTAACAAACCATGTTTTCCCAGACTTGAATAAATCTCTATCGAATTTAGTTTATACGTCATCAGCAGTGAGTGAAAAGTAAGACCTTGTTAGTATATCATATCTAGCCAAAAATTGAGCGTACGCCAGAACTGGAAGAAACAAACTGTCCAACTCGTAGATTTAGTTTTACGGCATGGGTTAGGGCCACTCAAGGCCACCAGAAGCTCTGAGATTAATGATACAAAATCCTTCGTTCGGATCATTTCTCGGCACTTAAACTAATGCCTGAAAAATCTATTTTAAAGAACAACATCTTGACTTCTGAACAAAGACTTCTGAAAAATACAATTCAAACACAATTGGACTTTACACTTTGACTGCAAAAGACACTAAGAATTTGTTCGAAAATTAAGCTAGACTTACCTGAAAATATAACCAGGAAGAATGTCATATTGTCGTCTCTTCAACATCTTCACAACCAATTTTATTCTAGTACACAGGCAAAATTTGCTCACGTGAATTTCACATAAATCTCACATGAAATTCATGTGAAAATGTCACGTGATTCACCTCAAACATGCTTATTTTCATGTGAATTTCACGTGAATTTCATGTGAACTTTACAAAAAAAAATGGTATTTTCATGATTTTAATTAAATTAGAAAAATTAGATGTTATTTGAATTACTTTATTTTAAAAATTCACATGAATTTCACGTGAAAAAAATTCATGTGATTTTCACGTGAAATTCACGCGAGTTTCACATGAGATTCACGTGAAACTCACATGAACTGATTTCACGTGAGTTTCATGTATAAGCTCGTTTGGGTGAAATTCACGCGAATTTAAATTCACGTGAAATTGATGTGAGTGAAATTTCCTGTGTAGAAATGATAACTCAACTGCAAGGGAACTACACGAAGAGTACAACACGGCAAAATCTAAAACGCTTTGTTTTGGTAAACTTTAAAATGCAACTCAACATAAACAACCGTAGATTTAAACATAAAACCAACATCAAATTCAGAACATCGTCTAATTGTTTAGATATTTGCTACTACAGATTAAGAAAAAAGTACAAGGTTCAATTATTTTATTCCAGAGTGCCGTTGATGTTTTTCTGTAATGCATAAGAACAAACAATAAAAGATTTTTTTGTTTTTCATATCTACAGTCAAATAACGATGAGACAGCTTCACAGATCAACATAATGGGTGGCTCAGCAACGTCTTATGTGGTTGATGTAGCAAATGCCGACGAAATCCACAGAACAGCCGAGCAAATGAGAAGAGAAGTAGGAGATGTAGATATACTGGTGAATAATGCTGGAATTTTATATGGTGGAGAGCTGTTAAAACTTAAAGAGGCTCACATAAGGAAAACTTTTGATGTCAACACGTTGGCACATTTCTGGGTAAAACAAATTTAGTGTCGTCAGTTATTTGAATTTAATCTACTGAGATATGTAACGTTTATAATTTCAAAGTAGTTCAAAAAGTAGTTGATACCTAACAGATAAAAAAAATCGTGGAAATGGTTTTCTCGGACACGACTCCTCCAAATCCCCAAAAAGACCGTCAGACGTAAGAGCTAACTCCGATTTGGGAGAAGCTAGTTCTTCTTTGTCATACGGAAGATATTTATTTGTTCCACGCAATATAATCTTTTAAGTTTGTCAATAAAGCTCGATTTTTCTTCCAAAACTGCATATCAGCCAAGGATCGAACGCGTAACGCCTGGCACAAAATGAGTACTCCACTAATGGAGGAGAGTAATAAATCTAAGCGGTCAATGGAAGCACCGCTAAAAATGTAACCAGTATACTGCAACTAATTTGCCAGATGAAGACTATTTAAATTTATCATTTGCCCACTACTCTTGATGCTGTAAAGTGTATTTAAAGATAATTTTCAAAACATATGTTTGCACAAAAAAAACTCAACTGTTTAACCAATGCTTTTAAGGTGTTAAGATTGAGTTACAAATAACCATTGTCTCTATGTTCCATAGAAACAGAGTACTAACAAAACTTTCTGGACACATTGTTCGCAATAGTATGTGGTTTAAAATTTTAAATTTTGTATGATCAAATAAAACCTTCTGATAAAAATCAAGATGTTTCACAGTCCAGTTTTTTATATATTTTTTCTTATATTCGCAGACTGTGAAAGAATTTTTGCCAGCAATGATAGAAAAGAATTGTGGTCATATTGTCACTATAGCATCAATGGTAGCCAAATCAGGGACAGCCTATATGGTAGATTACAGGTAGATAATATGCTATAATATACAGTGTAACCACAACTAGTTATAACTCAATATTCAAAAGCTCCGACTGGGATTCGAACATATCCCTTCCATCGGTCAAAATGAGAACTCGATAGTCAATCTAGGCTAGCAATCAGTTCTTGTCATTTATAGTTGGTAAAACATGCGCGATGTTCAAAGAAGTTCGTTTTGTGGTATGACAAAAGCTATTGTCTGATCAGACAAGACAATCGGCTCGGCTCGGCTCGGCTCGGCTCTCTCTCTCTCTCTCTCTCTCTCTCTCTCTCTCTCTCTTTTTCATACGTGTGAAGAAACACAATGTAGGTGAATCTCATTCTGGTTTATTTAAAAGAATTTGAAAGTTTTTTTGTTGTTATGACACATATGTTTACTATATATTTCATAGTGCATCAAAGTATGCTGTATATGGATTCACCGAAGCTTTAAGTGAAGAACTTATGATATTAGGGAAGAATGGAGTAAAAACTACAACTGTTTGTCCATCATTTGTTTCAACTGGACTGGTCAAGCAGATAAGAGACAAGTAAGCAGATTTTAAAGCGACATAGTATACCATCTACATCCTACAACCCAACCAGTTTGTATTTAAGAAAATGCCTGAATCTATTCAATTATAGGCAGTAGCATATATAACTTTATATTAGACTGTTTTTACTGCTTGATTGATATTTGCTTAATGTTCTATGAAAAAAGCTGATCTTGCAAGATTTTATAGAGCACACCATGACATGATGATTAATTAAAATTCCGTTTTCAAATAAGAAACGGTCATGCAAATTTTTATTCTGTTTCTTTTTTATACATGTCCGCTTCTATATACAAAACTACGGTATTGCCAGTACTCAAATATATAAATAAACGTACACTATTATTTTGCTTTATATAATTTATAGGAGGGTATTGATGGAGTTTACAGAATAGAGAATAATAGGCCAAATGTACAAAAAATCGATCCAAAAAATAAAGAATAGAGCAAAGTAGGGTTAAAAAGTAAAGAAAAGAGAAGAATGGGGTGCTAAAATATAAAGAGCAGAGAATAATGGGGTGCTTAAATATAAAGAGCAGAGAATAATGGGGTGCTTAAATATAAAGAGCAGAGAATAATGGGGTGCTTAAATATAAAGAACAGAGAATAATGGGGTGCTTAAATATAAAGAGCAGAGAATAATGGGGTGCTTAAATATAAAGAATAGAGAATAATGCGGTGCTAAATGTAAAACAAAAAGGAAAATAGGCACAAATTATATAAAGAATAAGAATAAAAAGGCCTAAAAAATCAAAGAATACAGAAATGAAGGACCCCAAATCCAGATTCTCATTTACCTATTCCATTATTCTATTATAGGATAACGACATTATTAACTCCAGATACTGTTGCTGTTGAAGTTGTTAAAGGTATCCAGTATGAAGAAGAACACGTGTATGTACCTAGGATCCTCCATCTTGGTTTGAAGCTACAAATGTAAGTTATTATAGTTGGGTCACAGGCGCTTGTGTCTGAAAAAAATCATATATACCTTTATATTAATGTTATGATTTTTTTCTGAGGCTAGTCCTTGTGAGTTGGGAACATTATAAAAAATCCTTTTTCCCTTCAGATTGATGTAAAAACTGTTCCATATTTGATCAGTCCGGTAGCCTTCTGAACTTGCTCCCCCAAAAAATACGTTGTGAAAATTTGAAAGAAATTGATTTTTATATCTCCATAACTGTTTTAAATTAATCAATATCTCTGACTCATATATCTAAGTAAACACCTCTGTTTTTAGACATCTACTAATGGTTAGTATGACTTTAAGCACAGTTGCTATCATCTTGAAAGAGCGTGAAGAATACCAGATAGATATGTACTTGAGACAACTAATGAAATACTGAAAACAAACCTTTCATAATAGCAACACGCTCTTCATTTTGAAAGTTGGACACAGAAACCTCTGACCCCAAGATTTGATTGAGGTATAGAATGTGGTCATCACTTGATTTCTCCCACCCGGTGGCAATTCCATGTTCAAAAGGGGCGTCTGTTTGACTATGCGGGATGTATAAATACGAAACAACGTCCGATCGGAATTGGGACGTAAAACTTAATGTATTGTTTAATTAGATTGCAACAACTCTTTGATGGGTAAGGAGGTTGTCTCTACAAGGCAAAATTTCTTCCACTTAACCGGTAACATACCATTGTTTTCCAGGGGAGGACTCAATTCTCGCCCTTCATCTCGGTCCAACCACTTTGCACAGCCTACCTTTTATATTTTATGTTAATTTATTCTCGTCTTGAATATTAATGTAATATTTGCCACTGGAGTAGAAGTGAAACAAACAACAATCGATCAATAAAAATGGTCATAACTATAATGTATTCAGTATAAAGATGTTGGATTATAAAGACATTTATCAAGTTATTTGAAAGGTATTTTACCATGAATATCAAACTACTAAAATTTGACAATAAATGTTTGAGACATTTCCTAAGGAAAAAGACACCTTATCAATATCGACCAGAAGTGATATTCTTAGCTTTTGGTTACGCAGCTGTAGGGCACGGACGGTTTGCTTCAACTATTATGTATACCTAATTTGAGCATTACTGAAAGTAACTGTCGTAATGGACGGTTCAAGGTTTGTAAAAATATATGTCTACCGGTGTCCTATAGCCATTTTTCCCCATGCTAATTTTTCCGGGGACCGGAAGAACTGGATTTATCCAGTCCTCCCCCCCCCGGAAAAATTGGCATGATCCCATTTTCCCCCCTCAGCGTGATGGGGGGGGGGGGACCAGGATCATGCCTATTCTTCCCTCTAGTAACACGAAAAGCTCATTTTTCCCCTTGTAGTAACGTCGGTGGCGTTAGTTGGAAATTAACTATCCATCAACGGATGGTTACCTTCTTTTTGAATAGTTTAGCGTTACCAAACAATCATCGTGGACACATAAACAGACCAGTGAACATATTGGCAGACTGGTGGACCCATAGACAGACTAGTGGACACACACAAAGACTGGTGGATGTGTAGACAGGCTACATGTGGACATGTTAATAGACTGGTGGATCCATAGACTGACTTGTAGACATGTCGATAGACAAGTGGACACATAGACTGACTGGCGGACACGTAGATAGACCGGTGAACATGTCGAATGACTGGTTGACACGAACAGACTGGTGAACATGTAGACAGACTTGTAGGCATGTCTGCAAACTGGTGAGTATATACACAATCTGGTGAACATGTAAACGGATTTGTGGACATATACACAGATTGGTGGACATGTTAACAGTTAACAGACTACTGGACATGAAGACACACTAATGGACATTTAGACAGACGAGTTGCCATGCAGAAAGTACTCAGATTTGTGGATATGGCCGGATGAAATCACCATAATCTGGCATGCTCACGCTATACACTGTAAATATACCTGACGCCTGACGCGTCCGGACGCGTTCAAAATTTGTACACCGAATGTTCAATATTTTAACGTCATATGTTCATGCTTAGAGACGTGTTCAAAGTTTTAACGTTTGTGTTAAAATATTAACATGTGTGTTCAGACGCAGTGAACACCGGTGTTCAAATTCTGATCTAAAACAGAAGATAGTCGTTTGTCCGACCTTCTATCCTTCCAATTGGTAAATTCAAAAGAAATTCTTTAAAAATATGAATGTATACACAGGATGATGATCTTGTGAATTTTTGGCTAATATTTTAGTAATTGTGAAATATTAAACTTCAAGCTGGCATATATGTATAGTTTATGAATTTATTTTATTATTTATTTATATATACTAGTTTTACTTATAAGTGACATAATTATGCATATCAATGAGGCCTGTTATGATAATATCGTAATAAAAATATGTCGATGTTTATCTTATTTCATGATCCGTTCATTTTATTAACATTACATGTTCAATCAGTGTTCAAATCGCTCGAAATTTTGAACACCTCGTGTTAAAAAATGTACCAGGATACCAAATACCGGAAACAGATATCGGCTGCCGATTCAGGCGGTTAAACGAAGAATGGATACACTTAAGAAAGAGAACTGGAGAAGGGACTTCTATCCCATATGAACACGAAAGAAGTAAGTAACAAGTTAGAATAATCTCCATAGGTAGTTCGATGGCTTCCTAGGTATTTTCTCATGCAAGATATATATTTGTCAAATATTCATAACTGTTATATCCAAATTTTCAATATTCAACATAAAAGACGAATTAAAAACGGGCTTTAGATACAAGCGTAAATAACTGTCAGCTTTGTTCTGATGATTTCCTAAACTGTAAATAACCAGTCTGTCTGTTATACAGAATAAATGATGGTTTTCGACATCCACATACATTAGCTGAACACTAAGTGTTAAGAACTCTAACATCAAGTGTTCAAAAATGAAACACAAAGGCATAAAAAACTGAACACCACACATTCAATTGATGAACACTTAAGTGTTAAGAACTCTAACATCAAGTGTTCAAAAATGAAACACAAAGGCATTAAAAACTGAACACCACACATTCAATTGATGAACACTAAGTGTTAAAAACTCTAACATCAAGTGTTCAAAATGAAACACAAAGGCATTAAAACTGAACACCACACATTCAATTGATGAACACTAGTGCAAACATTTGGAACACCATTTTTGACTTAGAAAATGCATTCGTTTATTTTTTTTTATTTGCAGGAATCGTTAGATTAAAATGTTTGAATTAGGAACCGGTAGCCAATAATCCCAAAAAGGTCATTTCTGGATGCTATAAAGTGGTGGAAAAAGAAAGATGTTAAAAAGGTATGACAATATATGTATATTAATAGCTTATGTGGGTGTATCATTTCTATCTGTTCAACAACCTAAGGTCAAGAAATCGACTTTTGTAAAATATAATGTCAAAACTTGCATTTCATTGCCATAGAATATCAATTTGAACTCTAGTATATATCGACATTAAAGCATAACAAGCATTGCATAATTTGATGCTTTATGAAAAACTCTCTTCTATTAATTTTAAATTTTATTTTGCAGGATATATAGGCTCATAGACATTCCTTGTTGTGGAGGATTTTGACATTGGAAGTTGATAACAACACATAAAATGCCACCCAGTTGATAGCTTTAAGTGAAGATGCACTGAAAAGTGGAGCGTACATTGTATGTGATCGTACAAGAACTGTTGGAATTTGCAAACTTTTAAACTTTCATTGTGACAAATACCTATATCATAAACTATCTAATTATCACATTGACATGCTTTTTTGCTCAGGATAGAAATGATGTAGCAACTATCTAGTCATGTAGGGGAAAATCATTATTAATGATATATATTTAAGTCAGTTTAAAAACATTATGTATGTGATTTCACTGACTGTAACTTGTGATATCATAAGGTATCTGGTGTACTTTTCTTACATATAATATGCTCATTTGATTACATAAAGAATTACTTGTTTAAATATGTTTTATTGTTATATTTTGCCTGATTGAATATAGTTTTATAACAGTTTAATTAAGATGAGTACTTATGGAAAATTATGAACGCTTGAAAATAGAACATGTTCCACATTTGAACACCATCACTTTGAACACTTATGTCAACTGTTCTGAAAGTTAACGTCTGGTGTTCTGAATCTTAACATTTTGGCTTTAAACATGTTCTATGTGTTCAAAAGTGTTACATGGCTGTTGAACGCGTCGACGTATTAAGATTTTGAACATTCAGACACGTTAGATCGTTGAACACTAAGTGTTAAGATCTAACATCAAATGTTCAAAATGAAACACAAAGGCATTAAAACTGAACACCACACATTCAATTGATGAACACTAGTGTAAACATTTGGAACACCATTACACGTTCAAAAGTGTTACAAAAAGCGTTCAAACAGTGTTCTATTTATTAACACTTAGATTTACAGTGTAGCGGACACAGACGGCTGCACTAACATAAAGTTCAATGTTTAATGTAGGGTAACTCCTTTAAATAAGTTCTATACTGATGTCCGTTTTCAGGATGTTAAATGTATGAAAAGATGGAAATTTTCAACCTATCAAATACCAATTGGTGGCAATTTTATTAAACAATATAGCAATGGGTCTTAATATCTTACTGAATATTAAATTAAATTCTGCCTCGCCATGTTCGTCCGAATTTAAAACATTTCTTTACTAAAATCCTTGGTATAATAAATAAAACAAAACTTATGGCAAGCCGTTCTCGTCAAAACTATGTTTAAACCATTTTTTCGAACAAATTACACACTGAGATTTAAGAACCTTAAATAACACACTGAGAAATTGAAATTACACACTGAGAAATCGAAATTACACACTGAGATTTTATTATTACACACTGAGATTTAAAATATGAAAACACACACTGAGAATTTAAAATTACACACTGAGATTTTAAAAGACACACTGAGATGAAATAAATTGAAAAAACACACTGAGAATTGTTAATTACACAATGACATTTCAAAATACACACTGAGATTAATATGCAAATTACTAATGAATATTCATGAGATGAATAATTCAACAGATTAATATCTTGGTCTCCCGAACTTTTGTCATTATAATGAAATGCGATTCCTACAACCAACATTCGTAATAAATTTCAAGACTTAACAAATTTTTTGCTAACTCGTATTCATAAGTTTGTTTGCCTATAATTCAGATTATTACTAACAGTATATCAGGATTTTGCTTAAAACTGTTTAAGCATGGTCCCTTTTCAAAAGTCTTTCAACTGTTACCTTGATTTCGCAAGGTAATTTTTTATATTTTTGTTACGTATATATGCTATAATAGACACTTGGGAAAAAATTCACTGCATTGTTTGTATTTTTGCAGATTGTTCCAATGTTTTTATAATTTTAATAAAAGTTTTCACCATTTGGTTATATTTTGTAATGAGAGTAAGTGGGTATTTTTCTTGTTCTATTGGTCTTTAATAACGTAGTTTTTCTATACGTTGTATTTTAATGTTTTTATAAAACATTTAGCGCCAAATTGAAGGACTAACGAGTTCTGTCCCTAGTTGTTTTAAGCTTGTAATAGATTCAGATTATGCTAATTAGATATGTGCGCATAAAAGTGTGCACAAATCTTAGTGTGTAATTTTAAATTCTCAGTGTGTAATTTCAAATTCTCAGTGTGTGTTTTCAGTTTATTTCATCTCAGTGTGTCTTTTGAAATCTCATTGTGTAATTTTCAATTCTCAGTGTGTAATTTTCAATTCTCAGTGTGTGTTTTCATTTTTGTAATCTCAGTGCGTTTTATGAAATCTCAGTGTGTAAATTTTAATTCTCAGTGTGTGTTTTTAGGTTTTTTAATCTCAGTGTATTTTTTTTAAAATTCTCAGTGTGTAAATTTTTCGAAAAATGGTTTAAACATAGTTTTGACGAGAACGGCTTGCCATAAAAACTCTAGGTATAGGTTTAGTTGCTCGCAGTAACTTTTCTCTTTTCTAGCAAACAATGTTTAATAACATTATAAACCAATATATTATAACAACAATATTCAAAATACTAACAAAATTATCCAATACATTTAAATGGACTGAAATCAAACTTGATATTGTAATCATACATTAATATGCGACAATAAACGGCAAACTGACTGTCGTAGTTACTGTGAGCACCTTTCGATGAAGTGATCGACACCCAAAAATGTTCTTTATATAATATAACGGAACCCCACCTTTTAAACCGCCAAAGTATTTCACGTGCATATATTACCCATATATGTTCTTATCCCAAAACAAGAACCCGTTATACAACTATACTCTCACTAACCAGTTTTGAACATATAAATAGTATAACTATAACACAGGGAAAAACCCCCAAGTCTCAATGAAAAGAAATTTAATAAATTTATTCCTGCGGTGAAAGTGTTAATCTCCAAATTTTACAGTAGAATTTTATCATCCACAGTAAATATGAATAGGAACACATTTTCATGCAAGCCGTACGAATAAATCGAATTTTGGACAGAGTCAATATATGAATCGGGATATTTTTCGAATGCAAACGGCACCCCTGTAACAAAATAAAGGGTGCCTCACCTCCACTCCCCGACCCCAGACCTTTCTAGTGACATGCGTGTCAACAAAACGAACACAATTTGTACCCAACATGTTTTCTATGCAACACAAGTCGAAAAACAGATTATTTCAGCATTTCAGCAATCAATCATTTCTTAAGAAAATACGAAAAATATATGCAATAAATGGCCGTGAAACATGGGTATGGGGGAATGGTGGCTATATGTATACGTATTGTCAACTTTCCTCGGGGGAAGAATGGCAATGATCCAATATTTCCCCGGGGGAAAAATGAGATCATGCGAGTTTTTCACTTGGCGAAAAACTGGCATTGGGGAAAAATGGTTATATAACAGGGAAAAAAAAAGATACCAAACACCAACAATAAAATTATTACCATCAGTAAAGCCTTGATAAACAAATACGTAAAGACAAACAATACTTAAAAAAAAAAAAAAATTGAGCAACGTAAACTCAACAAAAACATTTTTTTTAAATAGTTATCAAAGGTACCAGGATTATAATTTAATACGCCAGACGCGCGTTTCGTCTACATAAGACTCATGCATGCATCAGTGACGCTCAGATCAAAATAGTTATAAAGCCAAACAAGTACAGAGTTGAAGAGCATTGAGAACCCAAAATTCCAAAGTTGTGCCAAATACGGCTAAGGTAATCTATTCCTGGGATAAGAAAATCCTTAAAGGTTGGCTATACGATACGGGGTGTGTTAAGAGGGGCGTAAAGGGGGGTATCTGCACGGAAGAACGGGAAATAAAATTACCATTTCACGATGAACGAACAATTAAAAATTTCTTGCAGTTGATCTTTTTACGATTTCACGAAACACGGTGAATAACGAACCTTTTTCACGGCTGCACATGAAATAAAAATGGCAAAACACGTTGCACGAAAATTACCCTTTACCACCCTCTGTTAAAATTCCTGCTCCAGCAGTGACATAGTGACATTCGACGCGTAGAGATATGTTAGCGCTGTGATAACCATTCATTCATAGTGTATGGATAGTCGTTTCTTTTGCAATTCTTAGACATTTCCATTTTCATCAATCGTCGGTTCACATAATCAATTGGTCAAAACGATGAACGTTCCAAAACGACATCAATGATTTGTAATCTACGTCCTCTTTGGAAGTCAGTGTCAGATGATGGTTCTGTACATAAAAATAATTGTGCACATGTCTAAACATGGTATTTGTTACCACATAATAATTTGGTTAAATATTTTCTCTTATTTCAGGTTTTCTCCACGTAAGTTTGAGAGATGGGTGAAAGAATTTGAAGGTATTGTTCCTCAATACGATCCGAATTCCTCGATGTTTGATTGAAATTTAAATGAACAAATTAAAGTGTAACCATTTTAATACATATTGTTTTTATCATGAAACACATACCGGTTAAAATGTGTATTATTAATACAATCATGTATATACTGAAGCATAACTGATCATTCCATAAAATCATTGAAGCCAAGAAAAGTTTGACGAACATTTTCCTTGAACAATGCATGAAATATTTGCCACTGGACGTTCAGCAACCAACAATCATTCAATCAATCCTCGTACAATGAGTGTTATAAAATTTCAAAATATCGGAAACCAGGATATGGGTGCACGGCAGATGTAAAAATTGCTTACACACTACAACTCATCATGATAAAAGTGTAGATCAAATATAAAATTGTTCACTTCCATAGAAGCCAAGAAAAATTTAAACTATTGGCTGATATGAAATGACTACACGAATGATGTAAATTGTTCACACACTATACAACTCAACATTATCAAGCCGGGAAGCCCAAATATTCTGACTCCCGTTAGGTCGACACTCAAATATTTCGACAAAAGTTATCTTGTTATATCAGAAAACCGTATAAGTGTTCATTTAATACCATATCATGGTAGATCGTTTTGAACCGAAGGCCCTGCTCATCGTCTAAACAAGAAATGCAATTTATCAAGGTATATTGGTGTAGTAAAAATTAGCGCTTATATCAGGATTTCATCACATAAATAACAGATAGAATGTTACAGACACTGACCTCAAGCCCAGCGTGCCTAAATGCATGAGTATCGATCGATTTGTTAAAATCAAAAACATATGCATTATGCGTTGTCGTTACTTAGACCCGTAACTGTTTATCTCACCCAAATTAAAGAAGAAATTTAGGACTCCATTTAGGCTTACTGAGTATATGGTACAACTTAACCCATTAAAAAATAAGGTTAATGTGATAGCTTGAAGGAGGGTGTGAATGGGGGTTTACAGAATACAGAATAATGGGCAAAATATATAAAGATTAGAGAAAAAAGGAGAAAAAAAGTAAAGAAAAATGAGGTGCTTAAATATAAAGAATAGAGAATAATGGGCAAAAATAAAGAATCCAGAAAATTGGCCTAAAAATCAAAGAATACAAAAATTAAGGACCCCCTTACAGACCCTCATGAAGCATCCTCTTCTGCTTAAGTAGAGTTTTGGATAGTCGAGCAAGATTGCAACAAAAATGCCATTATTTTGAAAACACCACAGTTTAGCTTGTCTACATGTGCACCAATATTTAAATAGTGAAAAATTAGGATAGACCTTCAATTCATTGAATCCCTTAGACAATGCGGGAAAAACTAGTTTAAAAATCTCCCTTCCAAATGAAGCTCTTCAAAGTTACGTCCTAAATATGCCTGAAATATTCGCCACTAGACGTTAAGTAAAGAACAATCAATCAGTATTTGACACGCTCTGCATATGCAAGCTGTTGACTATCACATAAGCTCTCAGCAAACCGTTTTGGAATAATATACGTTAAGTTATATATAAATTTAACTGGATACCTATCTTTACAAAGGTCTGGTTTATTTCATTGGAGAGAATCAGTTAAAGAGTAAGAACTTAAGAGTGTTCTATACAAGTTGCATGGTTGATCATCAAGACAAACACAGAGCCATTTTTTTACTGGTCAATCAATGTCCGCAGTAAGACAAATTTCTCTATCTGATCACATTATTCTGACTCTGGAGACACGTCTTTAAAAAAATAAATCGAAGTGGTATGTGCTTATGAGAGAAATAACTAATACAAATTTTCAACTATGGGTTCACTCCTATGGAAAAAACCAACAATCTCCTGCAATTTAGAAAGTACGTTATATATAGAGTGCACACGCTGAAATGTCTCATCTGCTTTACTCGTCATGATTGAATTTCATAACATACACGAATATAGTTAAAAGACTTTTGCCTATAGTATCTGAGGAACAGACCTAATTAAGACAATTGAACATTGACAAATGAAGCATATAAAATGGGGTCAATGTCCGATGAACCCTGCCAAACAATATGAACATCATGCAATCATTCCATACACGGATATTTGACCTAGCTATCGCTTCTAGTAGTTGAGAAACAGACATAATAAAACTTAAAATTGACAAATGAACCATGATAATGAGGTTAATGTCATGAATCCTGCAAGACGTGTTCACCTAATAATCATTCCATGAACCATAAAGTTGACCTATTGCTTAAAGTATCCGATAAACGGACAAAACCATGAAATTTTATCATTGACCAATGAACCATGATATAAGGTCAAGATCAGAAGAAACCGAACAATCATAACCTTAAACCAAATACAGCCGATATATTTCTTATTGTATCAGAGATAGACTTGTTTCCTTTTACACATTGTGACTTGGATGGAGAGTTTTCTCATATCACATCTTATTTCTCTTGACCATGAAACTTAACCTTGATCACTAATCCTTGAAATGATGTCAAGTCAATTGAACCAGGTCAGAGACATGTAGACCTTGCTAGGATCCCACACACCAAATATAGTTATTCTATTACTTATTTCACATGACCAAACAAAAAAAATTCAAAGCCACCTAATGCAACAAATGAGGTACATTTTATGTTGGTCTTGTTCACATTAATATTTATTCCTTTTAACATGTTAAAGAACACAAGCTTTCTACTCCATAAAATAGATCATAATAGAGCTTTAAGATCCCTTGTAGTTTTGTAGTCCAAGATATATATGTATTTAAGGATCCAGTCTCATGCACTTTTTTAATCTAGCTAAATAGCCTGTGATAAAGAGGGCTCTAGTTTGACACTGCTGGAGTGTACATTAATATGCAGCCATGTCCAGTTTGAATGGGAACGCTAAATCCAATGTCTCAATTAGGGAGTCTCAAGCTCTCTGCACGTTACCAAATCCTTGCAATGGGTTCCATACAAGTGGTTTGTTGCCAAATTGCAGCCAGTATCAATATACCCTTTCATCAATTTCCTGCTAGCATTTTGATCTACCACCCTTTGCAGAATCTAACATGTTATTTTGTTTTTCATCATAAATATGCCTGAAATATTTGCTGCAGGGCATTCACCAAACAATCATTTTGGATTCCATCTTTTAGCATTCCTGGAGAAGGTTGACAATAAGGTTATCAATTTTTTATGGTGTAATACTTCCTAAATATACAGAAGAATATTTCAGTGAACTACCAAAGATTTTGGTGTTCCTGGAGAAGGTTGATAAGGGATTTAATTTTGTTTATAATGCAATAATTCTTATATGATTTGCATATTAAGAAATGCGTTAATATTATAGGTCGAGAGGGCTTCCGGCAGAGGCTCTTGAAGTTATTTATTTTTCGATAGACGACGTTGACAGAACTACTTTTGGTAAACAATGTAAACAAGATGGCGGCGATAATAACAAACCGGCTCGATGTTAAAAATATTTATTTTCACTTCGCGTTCATCGTTTAGTTAAATAATAAACACAAAACATTCATTTGAATGATAAGATATTTTTGTTGTTTTTTTTATCAGACAGCAAATTTCATGGTGTTTATTTCTTTTTATGTTAACCAAAAAATATATTCATGAGCCAGTCCAATTAAATGACACAAATATACAATTTACGTGTGATAGAGGTTAGAAGTGGGGAAATTGAATTCCTTATCTCCAATTTTACTTTGAACTTCTTTGGCTTTATAACTATTTTGACCTGAGCGTCACTGATGAGTCTTATGTAGACGAAACGCGCGTCTGGCGTATTAATTTATAAGCCTGGTACCTTTGATAGCTAATTAAAGAATTACAAGGATTAAACGCATTTTTAAAGGAATTTATTGGTGTATCAACTGGACCAAGTCACTCACAAACATATCATTAAAGGACTTTTATTTGTTTGTGAGTGACTTGGTCCAGTTTATACTCTAATAAATTCCTTTAAAAAAGCGTTTAATCCTATAATACTTCCTAAATGTACAGAAGGATGTTTCAGAGTAATCTACAGTTTACCACCATCATAATTTAGCACAACCAAGAGATTTTGAATTAAAACACCTTACTGTATGGATTCTCGATCATTGTTGAAGTTTTAAGTTGTTCTTGTTTTTTTTGTCTACAATTTGTTGCCATTTCATTGACAGTCACAATACATCTCTTTTCATTTATAAATACAGCACTTAACCTATTTCTTTTAGTTCATTTTAAATTTTGGTAGATTGATGAATTTGTGAGTGGGTGTTCTGTTGCTTTCTCAATGATGCATACCACACATTCCCATTTACCCTTTTGAATGCATTTTTTATTCATTTGTTCTTTATTGTAGTTTGTTTTCATGGTGAAATGACTATGAAGATATAGACAAAATGAAGAGATGAAATAAGTTAAGAGCACTGTCATTTATTTCTTAGCAGGTTCTTCCTTTTCAGAGAAAGATTTGAGCAGTTCTTCCTTCTTTGTTTTGATACGCTCCTCACGACGCTTACGGGCCTCCTTGACCCTCGTTCTTCTAGCCTCTGCTTGGTCACTGAGAAGTTTGCTTCTGCTCTTTTCTGCCTTCCTCTTGTGAATATGTTCCATCAAGACACGTTTGTTCTTGAAACCATTACCTTTACATTTCATGTATAGCTCATGGTACCTGAAAAAATAAAGCAGAAAACTATCAATATTTCATAAAATACCTAAAATTACACGTGGAGCTCTAATAAGCATAGAGGTAATTCCTTATATGACATTGGACTGAAATACTCTAAAATCTATTTGGAGAAAATTCAATCTTTTTGTCTTTGAATTGTGTGATGTTAAAACAAATAATGTCAAATGAAAAACACCTTTTACTGAGTTATAAAATCTCAAAATTCTATACATTAATTATATTTTTTTTCACAGTATCACATCATTCGAGTTTGCACATTATACTCATAATGGTCAACACCTTCAATGTAATGTTCAGTTGTCATGATTGATTCAAAGAAAATTTAATGTAGAGTTCAGGTGTCTTGGTTGATTCAAAGAAAATAACAATGTTTCCACTGCACTTTCTCATACGAACGAGACAAAAACTCATCATCACTCTCATATATTTCAATCCCAATGTATCAATTTTATTTAGAATGCAAGTGCTGTAATATCCCCCATTCTATATAGAAATTATAAAGGGGCATAACTCAAGAACAGTATAAGTGACGCCACCCATTTTCAAACTCGATCTGTGTTTTGTGGTAATAAGCATTGTGTATAAGTTTCATAACATTTGGTTGAGGCAAACTAAAGTTAGAGAACGAAAACCAGCTTTGGGACGTACATACGGACGGACAAGGGTAAAACTTAATGCCCCCTCCGCTGCGGCGGGGGCATAAAAAGCTCTACTATTTAGTTCATGACATCAAATGTTAATAAAATATAAATATAAGAAGATGAGGTGTCAATGATAAAGCAATCCAATGACCCCAAAAAATATTTTTTAAATAAATGGAGAATGTGACACATGATTGGACACAGATCGTCAGATGACACCCCAACATGCATATTTTAATGTTATAAAGGGCATAACTCCATAACGGTAAAAGTGATGCATCCAAATTCGATCTTTACGGCAGGGGCATAAAGAGTTCTGAAGGTCAGCATATAGCCTAAAACAACAGACAAGTGTTTATTTAACACTAACCACTCTAAATTGCAATGATCAAAAGATAAAAGACAAAACACTACATTGAAATTACAGATTTACACTACACAAACCAAACTACATGTACAAATAGTGTGTTTATTGTACTTGTGATGTGGTCAATGAATAAAGTTGCACAAAGACACATTTGATTTTTAAATGTACTTTAATACATATACTTATAACTTATAATAAGAAACTCTGTCAATCTGTGAGAGTTCAGGTGTCTTGGTTGATTCATAGAAAATAACAATGTTGCCACTGAATTTTCTCATACGAACGAGACAAAAACTCATCATAACTCTCAATATCAACAAACAATGCCATGAATGTTAATCTGTTCATAGCATGGCAAGATGATTGCTCTTCAATTGCACTTGGGTTTGACCATGGTTTTGGGACTTCAGATGTAGAATAACTCAAGCCTGTAAGTAATTTGACAAGTAGCATTTGATGTACAGTACAGAGCACAGAAGACAAGAATCTTGACCCTCAGTCTTAAAACTTTGGTCAAACTTCTATACACCCCCACCCCCAGTTCCCTTGGGTATTGAGGAAACAAGAAATTAACAACAACGACTAGCTACAACCCACAAGTTTTTACAAATATCAGCAAATTCTATTACTTTCAGCACAAACAGCTAGTGATGAAGAGAATTAGTGTGAAACAGGGTGATTAAAAGTGATATAACTCTGATTTACTTCGTATACCCTGTCAAATACATGTTCAGTTCTCAAGGTAATTCAGTTAATAAACTGTCAACACAGAGATATGTCCCTTTTCGTTATTTGATAGCAAAATGCAAAAGTTGAAATTAAAATAGTAATTCATTATTAATTATGCAAGTTATGCAAATATTTAAAGTCAATTGACCATGAATGAGGGGGCAGGGCCAAATAATCTCCATGGAAATGAGATGTGCCAATGCAAATACAACTGCATACCAAATATCATTGATCTACCACTAGTGGTTCCCCATAAGCTGACCTAATCACAAACAAATACATTGTTGACAGCACTGCCGGACACAGTCAGTCAAGGCGAGAAAAACCGGGTTAAAAATCACTCTGTAATGGAACTATTATTGACAGCAGTTTTAAGTCACTTTTAAAAGCTGATGGTTTACATAATTGTTCAGCAAGGTCAAGGTTGTTTACCCTTCCACTCAGCAAATGTCTTTGCAGTATTTACTGAATTAGATTTTGTGAGAGTTCAGGTGTCTTGATGGATTCAAAGAAAATAACAATGTTGCCAATGTACTTTCTCATACGAACGAGACAAAAAGTTCATCATCACTCCCTAAATTTACAAATATTGCCATACATGCTTATCTTATACATAGCATGCTAAGCATGGTGGGTTGCACTTTGATTAGTCTCTTCTTTTAAAATGAGACATAAATACAAAATGGAAGATGTATTATTATTTTACCAGATCAATATACAGATGAACTGGTTTACAAAATATAAATGCAGTTTTGCTCCACATGAACAATATTATTAACTTGGGTTTTCAATGATGGCTATAGCTAGGTGTACATGTATGAAGATGCACACAAATTAAACGATGAATTGCATTTTTGCTACATATGAAACAACAGCTTACAAGTGCTTGTCGATTTTCTTGGCTTCTCTGTATCTTTTTAACAATCTCCTCAGGACCCTCATTCTTCGAATCCATAACACTTTGACAGGCATACGAGCATTAGCAGTACCCTTCCTTTTACCATGGCCCATGTGACGTCCTTTCCTTCTGGCGAGAGCGTTTTTCCTTACACGAGCTCGAGAGTGTACTGCCACAGGTTTACGGATGATCAAGCCATCTTTTACCAATTTTCTGATGTTCTGTCCTGAAGACAAAAGAAGTCGACTGTATGTATTACTACATGTAAAAAGGTGATCAGCAAAGAGTTACCAAGCAAATGTAGGACAAAAAAGTGCAGTAAAAATTAAATGTATACATGTACAATGTACATGTTAATTTGTGAGAATTCACGTCTTGAGTAATTCAAAGAAAATGGCACGTGTTAATTTGTGAGAATTCAGGTGTATTGATTGATTCAAAGAAAATGCCACTGCAATTTCTCATATGTTCAGACATTTCAAATAATTCATCATCACTCTCAAAATTAACAATAAAATGCTCCTCAGGGCGCAGCTGGATACGACCGCAGAGGTCGAACCCTGAACAGTTGGGGCAAGTATGGACACAACATTCAAGCTTGATACAGCTCTGAATTTGGATTGTGATTAAATATTTGACACAGCATAGGTTTCTGACACAGAATGAATGTGGTCTCTGAACTTAAAAATTTTAAATTGGACATTCACCTATTATGGTCTAATATCCAAAATCTAAATACATGGTTAGATTCAGCATATCAAAGAACCCCAAGAGTTCAATTTTGATGAAATCAAACAAAGTTTAATTTTGGACCCTTTTGACCTCAATGTGGACAAAGTTGATAACGGGGCCCAAAAATCAAAAATCTAAATACATGGTTAGATTCAACATATCAAAGAACCCCATATATATTCAATTTTTGTTGAAATCAAACAAAGTTTAATTTTGGACCCCAATTTGGACCAACTTGAAAACTGGGCCCATAATCAAAATCTAAATACATGGTTAGATTCAGCATATCAAAGAACCCTAAGAATTCAATTTTGTTAAAATCAAACTAAGTTTAATTTTGGACCCTTTGGACCTTAATGTAGACCAATTTGAAAACGAGACCAAAATTAAGAATCTAAATACATGGTTAGATTCAGCATATCAAAGAACCCCATATATTCAATTTTGTTGAAATCAAACAAAGTTTAATTTTGGACCAACTTGAAAACTGGGCCCATAATTAATAAAATGCTCCATGAGGCGCAGCTTGATACGACCGCAGAGGTCGAACCCTGAACAGTTGGGGCAAGTATGGACACAACATTCAAGCTTGATACAGCTCTGAATTTGGATTGTGATTGACTATTTGACACAGCATAGGTTTCTGACACAGAATGAATGTGGTCTAAGAACTTAAAATTTTTGAACATTCACCTATTATGGTCCAATATCCAAAATCTAAATACATGGTTAGATTCAGCATATCAAAGAACCCTAAGAGTTCAATTTTGATGAAATCAAACAAAGTTTAATTTTGGACCCTTTTGACCTCAATGTGGACAAAGTTGATAACGGGCCCAAAATCAAAAATCTAAATACATGGTTAGATTCAGCATATCAAAGAACCCCATATATTCAATTTTTGTTGAAATCAAACAAAATTTAATTTTGGACCCTTTGACCTCAATGTGGACAAAGTTGATAACGGGCCCAAAATCAAAATCTAAATACATGGTTAGATTCAGCATATCAAAGAACCCCATATATTCAATTTTGTTGAAATCAAACAAAGTTTAATTTTGGACCCGATTTGGACCAACTTGAAAACTGGGCCCATAATCAAAATTTAAAGACATGTTTAGACTCAGCATATCAAAGAACCCTAAGAATTCAATTTTGTTAAAATCAAATTAAGTTTAATTTTGGACCCTTTGGACCTTAATGTAGACCAATTTGAAAACAGGACCAAAATTAAGAATCTAAATACATGGTTAGATTCAGCATATCAAAGAACCCCATATATATTCAATTTTGTTGAAATCAAACAAAGTTTAATTTTGGACCCCAATTTGGACCAACTTGAAAACTGGGCCCATAATCAAAATCTAAATACATGATTAGATTCAGCATATCAAAGAACCCTAAGAATTCAATTTTGTTAAAATCAAACTAAGTTTAATTTTGGACCCTTTGGACCTTAATGTATACCAATTTGAAAACGGACCAAAAATTAAGAATCTAAATACAGTTAGATTCAGCATATCTTTTTGTATTGCTATGAGTTACAATTTATGACTAAAATCAGCAAAGACCCATCGAAACAACATCTGATACAAAATTTAATAATACTTTTAGATATTTGGATGATATATTGGCTCTCAATAATGCGACTTCAGTATGTATACTAAAGAAATTTATCCTGTTGAACTTACTTTAAATAAAGCTAATACTAACAATGACCACTGCCCTTTCCTCGATCTTGATATCCATATCATTAACGGAAAGCTTAATACAAAAATTTATGATAAAAGAGATGATTTTCATTTCCTATCGTTAATTATCCATTTTTAGATGGTGGCGTTCCTTGTCACCATCTTACGGTGTTTATATCTCAACTTGCGATTCGCTCGTGTATGTAACAACGTTTCAGATTTTAACGAAAGAAATTTATGTATTACTGAAAATTATTACACCAGGGTTTCGATATCACAAACTAGTCAAAACATTTACTAAATTTTATCATCGGTATAAGGACATCATTCGTAAATATAGCTCAACATGCAGACTTCTTATCGTTCAGGTATTTCACATCCAATCTTTTATGGTAATATTCTTTATAAAGCACTAAAATGTCAGTATTCACCTCAGAAGCTAACAAAACCTTTAAATAGACTTATTAAGAAGGGATATAGTTACGATACTGTTGTCAGGTCATTAAAGATTGCATATTTTGGCTTTAATATTGATTCACTTATAGGGTCTTTGCATCGGAACTAAACACATTTATTTAAAACCAGTTGTTGGCATGACACGGGTTATTCTCTTCTCATATATTTTATGATGGTATGATACTAAACCCCTAACGGGAGGATTGTGCCAGATATTCATATGATGAAGACATAATCTTTCAATCAGTTTAATTGAGGTCTGGAGCTGGCATGTCAGTTAACTGCTAGTAGTCTGTTGTTATTTATGTATTATTGTCATTTTGTTTATTTTCTTTTGTTACATCTTCTGACATCGGACTCGGACTTTTAAGAATCTAAATACACGGTTAGATTCAGCATATCAAAGAACCCCATATATTCAATTTTTGTTGAAATCAAACAAAGTTTAATTTTGGACCCTTTTGACCTCAATGTGGACAAAGTTGATAATGGGGCCCAAAAATCAAAAATCTAAATACATGGTTAGATTCAGCATATCAAAGAACCCAATATATTCAATTTTTGTTGAAATCAAACAAAGTTTAATTTTGGACCCCGATTTGGACCAACTTGAAAACTGGGCCCATAATCAAAAATTTAAAGACATGTTTAGATTCAGCATATCAAAGAACCCTAAGAATTCAATTTTTGTTAAAATCAAATTAAGTTTAATTTTGGACCCTTTGGACCTTAATGTAGACCAATTTGAAAACGGGACCAAAAATTAAGAATCTAAATACATGGTTAGATTCAGCATATCAAAGAACCCCATATATTCAATTTTTGTTGAATTCAAACAAAGTTTAATTTTGGACCCCAATTTGGACCAACTTGAAAACTGGGCCCATAATCAAAAATCTAAATACATGATTAGATTCAGCATATCAAAGAACCCTAAGAATTCAATTTTTGTTAAAATCAAACTAAGTTTAATTTTGGACCCTTTGGACCTTAATGTAGACCAATTTGAAAAGGGGACCAAAAATTAAGAATCTAAATACACGGTTAGATTCGGCATATCAAAGAACCCCAATAATTCAATTTTTGATGAAATCAAACAAAGTTTAATTTTGGACCCTTTGGACCTCAATGTGGACCAATTTAAAAGCGGGCCCAAAATCCAAAAACTTAATACACGGTTAGATTCAGCATATTAAAGAACCCCAAGAATTCAAGAATAAAACCCCATTGAAATTGGTCAAGAAATAAGCAATTTATACAAAGTATCTTCTTTTGCACAATACTGTGCAATTAAATATTTCTTGCAATTGCGCAATACTGTGCAATTGAATATTTCTTGCTATTGTGCAATACTGTACAATTGACAATTTCTTCCTATTGTGCAATATTGTGCTATTGGATATTTCTTGCTATTGTGCAATACTGTGCAATTGAAGATTTCTTGCTATTGCATAATACTGTGCAATTGAAAATTTCTTGCTATTGCACAATACTTATTATATAATAATTTACACATCCTGTTTGGTGTGTATCTCCTGCCATATCATTATTATTTGCTTTTAAATATAAATCAGAAATAACCAACTTAAAATGGAAAATTTTAAAGAAAAAAAAAAGGAAGAAAAAGGGGGGAAAAAAAAATCCCCCAATTTTTGAACCCCTTATGATTCATCACCCCAAACTCAATCCCAGCCTTCAATGAGGTATGGTACCTTGCAGTACAATTTCAGAGAGATCCATACACTTAAACACAAGTTATTGTCTGGAAACTAGAAAATGCTTATTTTGGCCCTTTTGGCCCCTAATTCCTAAACGTTTATGGCAATTACCCCAAACTCAATTCCAGCTTTCCTTTGTGATATGGAACCTTGTAGTACAATTTCAGAAAGATCCATACACTTACACACAAGTTATTGTCCTGAAACTAGAAAATGCTTATTTTTGCCCTTTTTGCCCCTAATTCCTAAAATTTTGAGGCAATTACCCCAAAATCAAACCCAGCATTCCCTTTGTGATATGGAACCTTGTGGTACAATGTCAGAGAGATCCATACACTTACACACAAGTTATTGTCTGGAAGTTACAAAATGCTTATTTTGGCCCTTTTGGCCCCTAATTCCTTAACTGTTGGTACCATAACCCCAAAATCAATCCCAACCTTCCTTTTGTGGTATTGAACCTTATGGTAAAATTTCCTAGAGATCCATTTACTTAAACTAAAGTTAGAGTGCGAAACCAATGTGTCTTGGACGACAACGACGACGCCGGACGACGCACGGCGCCAACGTCATACCAATATCGACCACAAAAATTTTTGCGGTCGTATAAAATCTAAATACATGTTTAGATTCAGCATATCAAAGAACCCTAAGAATTCAATTTTGTTAAAATCAAACTTAGTTTAATTTCGGACCCTTTGGACCTTAATGTAGACCAATTTGAAAACGGGACCAAAAATTAAGAATCTAAATACACGGTTAGATTGGGCATATCAAAGAACCCCAATAATTCAATTTTGATGAAATCAAACAAAGTTTAATTTTGAACCCTGATTTGGACCTCAATGTGGACCAATTTAAAAGCGGGCCCATAATCCAAAAACTTAATACACGGTTAGATTCAGCATATCAAAGAATCCCAAGAATTCAATAATAAAACCCTATTGAAATTGGTCAAGAAATAAGCAATTTATACAAAGTATCTTCTTTTGCACAATACTGTGCAATTGAATATTTCTTGCAATTGCGCAATACTGTGCAATTGAATATTTCTTGCTATTAGCAATATTGTACAATTGACAATTTCTTGCTATTGTGCAATATTGTGCTATTGATGTTTCTTACTATTGCGCAATACTGTGCAATTGATTTTTGATTTTGATTTTGGTGTTTTAACGCCACTTTTAAGCACCGCTTTTGGGCTATTCGTGGCGGCCAGTTTTATTGGTGGAGGAAGCGGAGTGCCGGAGAAAACCACCGACCTTGATAGGAAAACTGACAATCCTAGTCAATTAAGATTGAGTCGAGTGCACCCGCACGGCGGGGTTGTGCAATTGAAGATTTCTTGCTATTGCGCAATACTCTGCAATTGAAAATTTCTTGCTATTGCACAATACTTATTATATAATAATTTACACATCCTGTTTGGTGTGTATCTCCTGCCATATCATTATTATTTGCTTTTAAATATAAATCAGAAATAACCAACTTAAAATGGAAAATTTTAAAGGAAAAAAAAATCCCCAATTTTTGAACCCCTCATGATTCATCACCCCAAACTCAATCCCAGCCTTCCCTTTGAGGTATGGTACCTTGCAGTACAATTTCAGAGATCCATACACTTGAACACAAGTTATTGTCTGGAAACTAGAAAATGCTTATTTTGGCCCCATTTTTATTGGCCCCTAATTCCTAAAATTTTGAGACAATTACCCCAAAATCAATCCCAGCATTCCCTTTGTGATATGGAACCTTGTGGTATAATCTCAGATAGATCCATACACTTACACACAAGTTATTGTCTGGAAGTTACAAAATGCTTATTTTGGCCCCTAATTCCTTAACTGTTGGTACCATAACCCCAAAATCAATCCCAACCTTCCTTTTGTGGTATTGAACCTTATGGTAAAATTTCTTAGAGATCCATTCACTTAAACTAAAGTTAGAGTCGAAAACCAATGTGTCTTCGGACGATGACGACGACGCCCACGTCATACCAATATCGACCACAAAAATTTTTGCGGTCGTATAAAACTTCCATAGCTTGCTCTTCCAGAGCACTTGATTCATCTATACATGTACATGTTATCACTCTTGCTGTGTTAATGTTACTGGCTGGATCGGCCCCTGCTCCTGTAATCTAAATAAACTGCTTCGCTGAGCGCAGCTGGATACGCCCGCAGAGGTCCAACCCTGAACAGTTGGGGCAAAAATGGACACAATATTCAAGCTTGATACAGGTCTGAATTTGGATTGTATTAAATATTTGACACATTATAGGTTTCTGAATAAATGTAGTCAAAGAACTTGAAATTGGTTATATGAATTGAATTTATACTCAATTAAAGATAAAACTTGCTGTTGTGCAATACACTGTGCTGTTGCGCAATACTTAGTAAATCTGTTGTCAGACTATAAACAATTAAAGTTCAATTTATTCTCAATGTCATATTAGAAAATTATGAAAATGTAAAGGGAGCTTACATCAATAGATATAAACAATTCACCAAAGTTTCATGAGAATTGCTGACAGCATTTTGAGTTATTGTCCAAAACTGGAAAATCACCCTTTTTAATGAATAAAACCCCATAACTCAGAAATGTAAACTGTAAAATTTATAAAATTCCAAACGGAGCTTACATCAATAGATATAAACAATTCACCAAAGTTTCATAAGAACTGCTGAAAGCATTTCTGATTTTTGTCCAAAACTGGAAAATCCCCCCTTTTTAATGAATAAAACCCTGTAACTCGGAAACATAAAATCTAAAATATATAAAAATCAAAAGGGAGCTCATGTCAATAGATATAAACAATTCACCACAATTTCTTGCAAGTTGGTGAAAGCATTCTTGAGTTATTGTCCGAAAACTGGAAAATCCCCCTTTTTTTTTAATGAATAAAACCCCATAACTCGGAAAGGTAAAATCTAAAATTTATAAAAAACGAAAGGGAGCCAACGTCAATAGATATAAACAATTCATCAAAGTTTTATGCAAATTGGTTAAAGCGTTTTTGTGTTAATGTCCAACATGTTGGCGACGGACGGACAACGGTGTACCATAATACGTCCCGTAAACGGGCGTATAAAAAAAAAAAAAAAAACCTAAAAAACAAATGTTTGTTTTCTACAAAGGTAGTCATGGTAGTGAGGATACTATTTCTTTTTAAAAGGTTTATATCACAAGGCTTGAAAGTACAACTATTTTCATTTTTTTTTACCCAAAAAAATTAAACTTTGACTCTGACAGTCCACCAAAATCCAAAAGGTATGTCGTAATATAGGGGTAACAACATTTTTCTTATTATTTAAATTTAAATGTTTGAATGATTAATTTGTATATACATGTATATATATATATATATTGAATTTTGATGTATGAATGTTAACTGTATACATGTATTTTGTTTGAGGGCCTCAATGAAAATTAGACTAGTTCTAATTGAGTTACCCTCTTTAAATAATTTATTATTATTATTATTATTATACACATACTCTTGAGTATTTTTATTAGAACTGAAAGAACATTTGTATCTGTTTTTAATGTTACATCAATACATTTACACAAATTCATAAGTTTGTCAAAATTTATTTTTGGAACTCCTCAAACTATGCAAGTTTTAACAACTTCTGCTTGAATTCTCAAACGACCCTGAGATATAAGATTGGGGGACCACAGGTTTACAGATGATCAATCAATCTTTTACTGATTTTCTGATCATCTGTCCTGAAGACAAAAGTTGACTATACTTTTTTTGTACATGTATGATGAGTTTACTACATGAATACTAATCAGCCTGGAGTTACCTGCAGCTGGCAAATGTATGTAGGTTGCAAAAGTGCAGTACAAAATGGCACATGTTAATATGTGAGAATTCAGGTATGATTGATTGATTCAAAGAAAACGGCATTCTTGCCACTGGAATTTCTCATATGTTCAGACATTACATATAATTCATCATCACTCCCAATATTAACAAACACTGCCATAAAGATTCATCTATACATAGTATAGCTGGTTGCTTGTTCTTTCGAAGCACTTGATTAATCTATTCATGTACATCACTCTTGCTGGAGTTCAGCACTGCTTTTACAGGAAATTTTTCGTAAATGTTTTTCTACAAGGTAGTCATGGTTTATATAAAGCATGCATCTGGCTTCTTTAATAATTTTACAAAGTACAGTTGTAATAAATTTTTCTAAACTTTTCTGATCAAATTGATAATCGATTTTTTTACCATTCCACTCATCTCCTCCAAGCCTAATTCAACTATTGCCACTTTTATGCATTTATGCATTTATGTCATCATCTTATCTTTCAAGTCAACTGTTTACCATTTCTTTTTAAATAACTTACTTGAGTTAGCGTTTGCTATTTCATTTGTTTCATTTGGATCCAACCAAACTTTATTTTTACCACATTTGAGTACGGCTGAGGCCAACCGTTTCTGCAACCTTAAGGTGCTGCAAAAAAGAAAGAAATTATTAATAAACATGGGTATAGATCGGTTTTGATTGACAATTTCAGCAGGAGTTTTTGTTTATTTCTTTCAGCCTTGCTTTATTTCTATTTCTAGTACTACCATTATGGGGCCATTATCAATAAACTAATTATTTTGTAACTTTTGGTCCATGCGCATCAAATTTGGATTTGTATGTAAACAGTGTTTTCCATAAGAACCGGCCACCGGCCAAATTGACTGTTTCAAACAGTTTTTTGGCCGGTTCAATCGTCATCAGCAAAAAAAAAATTATGGGTGCACGTTTTAATTATTGAATTATTTTGAGCGTCGCAATCATTATTGTTGTTCTTGGTTTATATTTACATTTGAGTTTTCCTATCGGTTAGAACAAGATTTCTTATTTATCTATATACAAAGTCGTGCCAATGATGAAATGTTCTTACAGACCGTTGTGCATCGATTATATATTGACAACGTTTGCGCAAGTTTGATTGTGTTTTGTCGAAGATTTCTTAGGAAAATCAATAGAGATATCATAAGAGTATATAAATTTTGTAAAATAAAATTCCTGTTTTCCGTATTTTAAAATGGACTTAGTTTTTCGTGCCATGGATTTGTACCAAACTTGGACAGAAGCTTGTTTGTGATCATAAGATAGTATCCAGAAGTAAATTTGTTAAAAAAAAATTTCTTTTTTTCAGTATTTTACTTATAAATGGACTTAGTTTTTCTGCCAGGAAACAATACATTCACTCTGTGGTTTAAGTTTTTAAAATTTTAATAACTTTCTTAAACTATGCTGGATTTGTACCAAACTTGGACAGAAGCTTGTTTATGATCAAAAGCTAGTATCTAGAAGGAAATTTTGTTAAAATTTTGTACCTGTTTATCTGTATTTTACTTATAAATAGACTTAGTTTTCCTTCCAGTTAACATTAAATACAGTCTGCAGTTTTTAAAACATTTATTAGATTCATTAACTCAGTGTTCTCCCCAGGCCCTTAAAGGACCGCGGGCCCGCGATGTATAATTTTTGACTGTGGTGGTATCGATATTACCGGGATGTATAATTTTTTACCGTGGTGCTAAAATTTTCAGTAAAAAAATTGTAAATCGGTAAAGTTTTAAGCGATTTGTTAAAAATCTTTTCCGTGCGGTATAGAATTCCAGGTGAAATTTGACCAGTTCAAACCAGTTTACTCAGATTGTTGACACCACGTGATCGATTTACCTTAGGGAGCTAACATTTGATTTTTATGGGGGTGGGTAAGAATGAAATTTGAAAAAATAGGCAGGACAGGAGTTTGAGTAAAAAAAAGGCAGGATGAGACACTTGCAAAAAAAAAGTCAGGATGACAATTTAGGTAAAAAAGTCAGGATAAACTTTAAAAAAGGCAGGACTGAACAGAGTGAAAAATAAAAAGGCAGGACAGAGATTACAACTAAAAAAATGCAGGACAAAATTTTCATCCTAGCCCCCATAAAAATCAAATGGTAGCTCCCTTATGAGGTTAACCTTGTTGATTGGATTTAATCGATGTAATTAACACTTGTTACATTATTCTTTTGTGTTTTAATTATATGAGTTCATAACTTTATGATCAGTGATAACTATTTTATGGCTTCACTCACAACCCAATCGCTGACCTGTGACAAGTCTGCAAATACTTTGTACACAAACAGTTTGAACCGCTAGTTGCACACACGCCTGTACATTTTTGTACATAATAAAGTTGGCTCATTAGTTTAGTATAATATGTCTGATTAAACCATGGCCAAAATTTTCTTTATGACATAGTTAGTGCATGATATGGATTTTCAAACTAGAGTATCTGTGAAGAGGACGGACATCTGTACATATTACACGACCCAGTTAGTTCACGTAGAATATCAAAGTTTGCAATTAATTGCAATCTATTCTATTTTATAAATAAAATGTATGACTGTACCTTCAAACTGGATATCTATATCCACAATTAATGAATAACAGAAGTAATCTTGCAAATTTTATCCATAAGCACATGTTAAATCTATTTATATCTACTTCCTGTCATTTAGGCGGGATAAATAGGGAGACTTTGTTGTTGACATTGAATATTGTTACTTACAATGTATAGACCTAAGATAAATTTATAGATTTAGGAATTCTTTTTAAATGGATCATGACAAATAAAGATTTAGATTTCAGTGCAGTATTAAGTCTGTATCAATGTTTGATTATCACCAAAGACAAGAAAGGTTAATATTTACATGAAATCTATGGCAAAATGTTTTAAATTTATGAAAAATTTCTTAATTTTTTAAATTTAAGATAGAAACTAGTTCAAATAATAAAACAATATTTGTTCTTGTTATTTTATATCTCCTTATGACAAGAATCCTTTCACATACAACAACTTTCTTTCTAGAAACTATAAAGTTTTTTAAATTGAACATTTTGGTCGGTCTCCTTTGAATGATATTTTATTTTATTGATCATTGATTTTATAAGATTTGATTACTATAAATTTAGATGAATATTTTGTAATGAATCATGTTTTATTTATTTAAAAAAAATATTAAAGTATACAAACTGTTTATTGATTTACTTCTTTTTTTACCAATAATTTTCTGACTCAATGTCTACATAACACAGTAACACAGTGTTAAAACAAAACAAGAGACATACTGCAGTAACTAGAAATATAGCTAAGCGACGCGACAGGACACAACTGATTGTATGAATCATTTCACCAAGCTGTCCACATGTGTTACCCTGGTGCTATCCAAAAATCCTGGGGAGAACACTGTAACTATCCTGGATTTATACCAAACTTTGACAGAATCTTCTTACAATCAAAAGATAGTATCTAAAGGAATATTTTTATTGATTTTTTTCCTCATTTTTGTTGAGCCTGCGATTAACAGCAAAAGTAGGCGAGACACTGGGTTCCGTGGAACCCTTACAAATTTTTTAATTTGTTCTGTTGTGTTTAGTTTAATTCGCGATTGAATCAATGGCATGATAATTGATTTGCAAGACGGTTCGAATAGACCCACTAAGGCCTGAAAACTTCAAACGAATGCAGAAAATTTCCTACGATGAAGCAATATTTACAAATCAAATCTGTGAACAATAATTTGATGACAAAATCCAAAATTTATACCAGTATGCCACCCCTTTTTCAGAGTTCGCGAAAATGGTCAGTCCTGTCGGTCAAAATGACCGATGTAAAAACAGCCGTTGAAGTGCATATTTCAGCACTTTTTTACATCGGTTATTAGATCTACCGCAACTGTTTCCAATAAGTGTTTACATCGGTTATCAGATGTACCCGCTGCCAATTTCAGGTTCTGGTTTATGGATTTATTATAAACAAACCAAAGCGGCGATCTACACGTGGCCCATTAAATTTGTTCATAGAGCCATCCCTGGCAAACAATCAGCGATTGAACCCTACAATGGAGCAAACAAATACTGTAACAGCCGAGAAAGTGATTCAGATGACTTTAAATAAGAACAATCAGAAGACCTGAACTGGTCCTTCATTGTTAATTTGCCTGTGGGTGCGAAGAATAAAACTAATATTAATAAAGTTATTTTTCGATAAAATATGTTATTAATTTTATTTCAGGAAAAAATTGACAGATTTTGTAGGACTGACAAATAATCATGCTTTGTCGGTCCCATGACGGGTCAAAATAAGTTTTCGCAAACTCTGCTTTTTGTCTCAAAATGATCTCGTGAACATGTGAGTGTTGACTGTTGTTAAAAGTACGACATCTGGTGCTTTTTATTCTAATTTAGTAATTACCAGATTATTGGTGGAAATTGATGTGCTGTACAAATGTACATACATGAGAGACTCGGAGGGAAAATCAGACCAAGGTTAAAATTGCTGTATTAATTCGATACAGAATTTTAACACATATTCATTCTTAATTTTGTCAACATTTAAATTATAGTATTCAAACTCTTAAAATTGATTTTAAGTGCAGACATAATTTTTAGAAAAAAGTACTGCTAATAATACATTTTGTATGTCCATTTGACAATCCTGAAATCTGGTCTTAGAATTCACCAAATGCCATGATTTTGATTCTAGATTTAGATTTCAAAATTTTTCGGGTGGGGGGGCCTGAATTTTCTGTGACCGCCTACTTAATCATTTTGGCCTGTTATTTAATAGAAAACAAAAATGATTTTTGCTATACAATCTATATACAGTGAAGTTAAAAACATCCTGAATGGTGGTCTAGAACGTCTCATGTACATGTAGGGGAGTCTTGACCAGGGCTTCCAAAAAATATTTGAGCCAGCCGGACATTTTTGTCTTATCCCGATTTTAAGCCCTTAAGACTTATATATAATTAGTAACAAAAGGCAACCATAGTAATCAGTTAAGTATCATATCCATTGTGATTGACACAAAAACGATATTTGACTTGAATTTTAATAAAAATTCGATGGATGTTCTGGCACTAACTGTTAAATTGACAGTGCACCATTCGCAGTGTGCAACATCAGGGTATAAATATCTGTCTAAGACTCTTTATTTGTGCAAAATTACGTACGCTGTCAATAACTTCCAGGGTTCGACACTAACGCTAGTCCGAGACTAGTAACTTTTGTGTCGGCCTAGTGAAAGTCTGTGGTGCGGTAGCCCGAAGGGCTAGTAAATTTATTTGTCATTGATCATCAAAACTGTTGTACTTTCAGCAAAGTACAGTACTAAACTGCGGTCAAATCTGACAACTTTCAGTGAAAATTGTCCACAAAATTACCCATTTATTTAGCATTGGCGGGTAACCAGTGTTCTCCCAGCTGACAACAAATGAAAATTGTCCACACTGTTCTACTACCCATTTATTTAGCATTGGCGGGTAACCAGTGTTCTCCCCAGGATTTTTTTAAGGCGCACAATTCAAGGGCGTGTAACTCTTTTTTTAGAGTGAACGTTTGTGATCTGAAGCAATAAGTCATAAATCATGACATGCAATATGAATTATAATGCTTTGTGTTATTTGTTTAATAATGCAGAGTATTAATGAATTACAAGAATATATATATGGATTTTAAACACAAAAGTTATTTATATTCAGTCAATTAAAGAAGTCAAAATATAAAAATATTCATCTCTACTCTCTGCTCCTTCTAGGATATTGTTTCAAGATAGTGTTATTTTGTTGGACAGTCTGATCCTCAACTTTGTCTTTATCCTCTTCAGGGTTAAAATTAAACCCCACTCACAATAACTTTTGCTTATACCCCTTTAACATTTCTAAGCCATGAAAACTCAGTAAGCCACTTGTCATTGAAACCAGAAACATGGTGCTTGCTTTTATCAATTGCTAAAACTTGAGCTTGGTTGGGATTAGGAGAAGCTATGAAATCTGCTTATACTGACAGTGTAGACGGAGGTGTATTCCCGACTTTATGATTAGATTGTAATAACTAGGTATGTAATTCGGTCTATTTCCGGTGATTTTCTATTTCCGGTTAAATTCTCTGTCGTCTTCTTTCGTTTTAGCAGACGGAAGTCATCCAACGGTGAACAGGTGAAGGTCGTAACGGCTGAAGGTTGCAGCCGATTCAGTTTCGATAAAGAATTTTATCTTCACAAAGCTAGCTTCACCATGGAAGACCACAGAGAGCGTTTGTTAAGGAAAGACAGTATTTGGATCGAAACTGGAAGAGGGACAAGAACTTGACGCTGGATCTGCAACTGGCAAATCCTCAGGTTTTCACGAGCGGGGCGATTCACAGGGTAAAATTAAAAAGTCGCAAATGTATAGTTTATGTATTATTCACAGTGACATTCATGATATTTGTAAGCATGTCATTTGATATTAGGTCTACCAAAGTCTGATGTCATTGCAAAAGAAATTCAGAACAGAAAAATGTCTGTAGACTATATATATCTATTTTATCTTTTCATTAGAAGTCATTGGTGTGAAAAAAACTTCTACTTCCATCATCTACCTTTTGCTTATAATTCACCCCTTTGTTATTTGCAGAGAACATGTTCATTCAGAATTAATAAAATCGAATATGGTTAAGATATTTGGTATACAACTTTTTAAAACAAATTTTTTTATAAATGAACAGCTGACCAGTTTCCGTAGTTTCACATTACGCTTCTGTGCGTATTATTGTTTAATCCTATCTTTGGCAGATAGATTTAAACGAAACTTTACAAATTCGTTAAAGTTAAAACCATTGAAATTATTTACCAGTGACATTATACAGAAGCTGCGGCGATTCTGTACCCGTGTTGATTGTCACATATTTCCCGACGCACGGATTCACGATCGATGTTCAGTGATCATTTTATTTCTAAAAATATGACAGTTTCAGACAATTTACCTTGCAAGCAACATTTTTTCACTTTCTATTAAAGTAAATCACTCCTCGTTATCTTTAATCAAACTTTATTTTAATTTTTCAACTACTAATACTTTCATTCATAGTTTTCATCGTAAATATCTTTAGCAATGTATATTCAAATTTATCATGTGCATTCAACACGTTCATTGGTAGTGTTTAAATAGATTCTTCTTCTCGACCAATGAAAAAATTCGTTATATAAATGGTCAAGTGATCACACACACGATGCGTAAATACAATGTATTTGCGATCTTTTTCTTCAATTTCTGCACTGAAGTTTTTAAAATTTTTAATTTTCTTCAAAAAATATCTATCTTCTTGATGATCATTTACGCTATTACCTGATAACATAGTCCGATAAGGCTGAGATAAGCGTGGCTCAGGTAAAACTAATTATCAGTTATTGCGTAACACTGACCGACCCATCAGCGATGATCAGTAACTTGACAATTTTAACCAACATTTATAATGAAAATGTGAAAATTAACACGGTGCGGGATCAAGTATTAAGGGACAGCGGCCAATTAAGACGCTGCGGGATCTACAAAAATATTATGAAGGCGCTGCGGCACCGCAGCGTCATATCGGCCTGGGGAGAACACTGGTAACATTTCTATCGAAAACCAGTCACTATAATAAACTGTCAACTCGGCCCGTACTATACGATTACTTGGCCCGTATAGTAAGAATGCACGTAGTTATCAGATAACCCAGAATTCTCACTAGGAATTTTTCATGGTGAGTCCTGGGACTCATCACTTTTAGAAATGGTGAGTCCCACTAAATTTTGATGAGTCCAGGATGCATGTAATTTTTTGTGTCTTAATGAAATATGACGAAGTAAAACTAAAACAACGCGTGTTGGATTGGTAGTTTTTATTATATCAATAACATTTATGATCTCTTAATAATTATTGTTCATTACAACATAACAGACTTGGCTTTCTATGTCTATCAATTCTTGGTGTAGTGGATCATTGACTCTTTGTCTTTTACTTGGAACTGATGATTCAATGTCATCAGGTTTCTTTTGAAGAAGGACTTTAACTTTGACTGACTCATTGTGATACTGATGTCATTTTGTTAGACAAACTAGTACCCAGTTCATCATTATTAATTAATTTTAATTATATTAAATAAGGGACCGTTGTTATCTTATAATTGAGTTAATAATCACTTTGATGTTTTTATCATTATAATTATTATAGTCTTTAATAAAAACAAGCAAATCTAAAGTGAACACTGTTCATGATAATGATTTTGGCTTTAATCATTTTTAATCCGATCTGTTTCAATTTCAAAACATTTTTCACCTTTGTTTACGATCGCGATGTTCAACATACTGTCTGAGAAAATGTTAAGTAAGAGTAAAATTATTTTTAACCGTAAAATTTTATATCTACACTGTTCTACGATCTATTTTATGCATAGTGGTAACAGTTATAAAATATTATATCATTTCATTTCACATTCTCAAACAAAATTTACTTTTTTGTTTCAATCGATATGTACGTGATGTTCAATACGTGGAAATAGTCACGCTTTTCAAATAATCGTAAAATTTTTAAAACATCGGTGACTTTTACATATATATATTTATTAATTAGTTTGAACAGAATTATTATACTTTTAGGATGAAATACGTATAATTTAAAAAAATAATTATCAGTCAACAAAAATATTAATCTACGCATCACATAAATTTTGCAACGTCGACTTCCGGTTTAGTTTCTTGTCAACAATGTCGGAGATCATGAATCTCTAAGGCAAAACGAAGTGTTTGGGACTCAGGCGATACAATGCGGACGCGTCCCAGGGACTCACGGGTTTCAAAAATGACGCGTCCAGGACGCATATACGCGTCTTAACGAGAACCCTGTAACCCATTCTGTAATAAATATTAATTAGACTGCAATTACAGGTATTTAATTTTGGTTTTATCTAATTCTCAATCATTATGCATCCTCAGGGTAAGGGTTTACCCATTCCCATTTATCTACATTGTCTCGCATGGTTGAACAAGTCAAACATCGTATGACCAAGTTTCATCAAGTTGAAAATTAAAAATTATATGCAAATTATTCTATAAATGTAAATGCTTGACTGTACCTTAAATTGAATATCTATATCCAAATTAAATTAATAAAAGCAGTAATCCTGCAAACAAATCATGGTCACATGCAAAATTTGTGTTTACATTTGTTGGAAGCCATGTGCTTTTTGGCAGGAAAATATGGGAAATCCCTAAATTAATGACTACACTGTATTTGGTTACTTTTAGCCAGCAAAGAATTTCAATCTAATAAACAGCTGAGATGCAAGTGCTTTTTACATTTATTTAAATAATGCATCAAGTAACAATCAAAATAAGTCATACAGATTCTTAATAAAGATGATTAGAAAATGAAAAAAAAATTTTTCTTGTACATTTTATTGGCAAACCAGTGAAATTTTATGAAACAAAACATGTTCAAAACCCTCTGGAAATGCTCCAGAACACAGGGTTTTGCTTCATTTATCTCAAAATTTTCTAGGGGCGGGGAGGGGGGGGCATTCCCCCAGACCCTCCTAGAAAGGGTCGTGCCAACGGCACGACCATCCAAGTGCCTTTGGCACTTGGCGGGCTAGTGAATTTGTACCAGGGCTAGTAAAATGAAAATTTAACTAGCCCTGCAGGCTAGTGCATGAATTTAGTTAGTGTCAAACCCTGACTTCACTTTCGTTTTTAAAAAGTACTTTTCCTTTTACCGGATGTTGACTTGACAATGGTAAAACACGGACCAGAGACAGATACGTAAAATCCGTGTACGTTTACAAAGCATGATTAAGTTAAAGTAGATCTTTCCACGTTTTTTCTACAGGAAAAGACTCGACAAGAACGTTAGATATAGGTATCCATGATATTTTTTTAGCATTTTTGAAAATTCAGATGCATAATTTAATCTCGCACCTGCTCACATGCGCACCAGAGTACTAGTTCAAACAACGTGGTTCTGACGATTTTTCTCTTACAACCTTTATCACTACTTTTAAATTTTCATCAAATCACGTTTTCTGGTAATCTGAATCTTGTTATCTAAATTAATTAGATACTAACAGCTAACTTTTAATACTAGACCGACCAATGTCCGGTACAAAAAAGTTCACCTGTCGCCTGAACAGGTAAAATCAGCTGTCGTAAGAGAGCTGACAGAGAACTAATTAATCTTGATTGTAATGAGAGGGTATTACAGTAGGGTTTGTTTTGATAGTAATTATTATTCATGTCACTTATATGACCGGAAATGTGTGGCTGTTTAAGGCAAAAAGTCAGGTCAAAAAGATCGCATAAACTTCAATTTTTTTTAAACTATATAAAAATGTCCGGTTTTTTTTCTAAACTATATTAAAATGACCGTTTTAGCCTTGGCACAACAAGTCATTTATATAATTTATCGGACTTGTCCGGAAAATATGACCGTTTAGGAGCCCTGGTCTTGACACATTTAACGGTTGTAGTAGTGCGTTTCGCCTTTGGTCTCGGTCTCTTAATTGTTCTTCGGTAGAATTATTCTTTCCACGCTTCTGTTCTACTAGTCCGAGATTACTCTGGCGTCCAACGGCTGTTTGCCAGACAAGCTGGGGCCGTGGGACGTCAGAGCTCGTCCCATATCAAAAAGTGGATATTTGCCCGTCCAAAATAGATCGCTGCTTAAGCTTCTGGTGCCAACGGATGGCCTTGGAATTATATAAATCGGGTATCAATTTGTTCATTTTCATTTATCTCTTCATTTATGTAAGTTTCACCTACCTGCCACCCTTTGTTTTCTCATATTTAGACAGTTTTCACAGTGACCCACCGATTCTGGCATTTTAACTTTCATTTTGAAAGATTGTCATGTGATCACGAGAAAAAGTAAGGCACAATGGACTATGGAAATGATGTATGCATATGACCCTAAGTCAATATGAATATATAATCTAACACCTCACTCATTTACGATGCAAGCAATGTAAATATCCGAGAGCTTCGAATGTTATCGTGGTGGGCACTAAATGTTAAATATCGATCTCCTGTAAAGGAGATGTAAAAATATAAATATTTGCATATTTGAGTCTCGAGTCGTGAAATCTCTCGTAACTTGACGTCTATTTGAAAATAAAAGTAAAAATGTCTGAATCGATGGGTCACTGTGAAAACTGTCTAAATATGAGAACATAAAGGGTGGCAGGTAGGTGAAACTTACATAAATGAAGAGATAAATGAAAATGAACAAATTGATACCCGACTTATATAATTCTAAGGCCGTCCGTTGGCACCAAAGCGACGACAGCGCATCTATTTTGGACGGGCAAATATCCACTTTTGATATGGGACGAGCTCTGACGTCCCACGGCCCCAGCTTGTCTGGCAAAACAGCCGTTGGACGTCAGAGTAATCTCGGACTACTGTTCTACAAGATGATATTTTGAAGCTGTTGATGTTCAAGTTATGGGTTAAGTCTGTCTGATGAATTGAGATTGTTTTCTGTATCAACAATAACCATTACAATCAAGTCATCACATCATTCACGCTTTAATCAGGCAACCAAGGAAAATAACAACTTAAGTTACCTCATATTTTTACTTATTTCATTCATGATCACATAAATAACTGCTATTGGTTATGAACTCGTATAATAAGGGGGAGTATTTTTTTCACTTTTATTCATGATAACACATAAATAACAGCTTTTGGATATGATGTTGTATAAAAGGGGGAGGCATGTGACCTGTTTTATTTTACAATTCAAGCATAAAATAATATTTAGGGACTATGATGAGGCAGTTTTCTCATACAAATCAAGTAAGGGCAATTATAACATAATACATGTGTAACAAATGTGCTATTCTCACATGAAAAAACCATGAAAATCGTGTTTTTATGTTTACCTCATGGCCGCAGATTGCACGTTGTTGAGAAAGAGAAGGAGCGGAGGTATTCGGTTTTAAAAGTAGGAACGTAAAAAATAGTTCTAGACTTTATTGGTCCAAATTTTATGTCTATATAAGTGCAAGTCTCCTACAAGCTAACATCCTTAACATTCAATGTAATAGTTAAATTATCTGCAGAGGAGAAAGACTTTATGATTAGATTGTAATAACTAGGTATGTAATTCGGTCTATTTCCGGTTATATTCTATTTCCGGTTAAATTCTCTGTCGTCTTCTTTCGTTTTAGCAGACGGAAGTCATCCAACGGTGAACAGGTGAAGGTCATAACGGCTGAAGGTTGCAGCCGATTCAGTTTCGATAAAGAATTTTACCTTCACAAAGCTAGCTTCACCATGGAAGACCACAGAGAGCGTCTGTTAAGGAAAGACAGTATTTGGATCGAAACTGGAAGAGAGGGACAAGAACTTGACGCTGGATCTGCAACTGGCAAATCCCTCGGAGTTTTCACGAGCGGGGGCGATTCACAGGGTAAAAAAGTCGCAAATGTATAGTTTATGTATTATTCACAGTGACATTCATGATATTTGTAAGCATGTCATTTGATATGAGGTCTACAAAAGTCTGATGTCATTGCAAAAGAAATTCAGAGCAAAAAAATGTCTGTAGACTATATATATTTTATTAATGCATGTCAACACTGCAACAGACTCTATGGGCCAACTCGTCCAAAAAAGTATTATGTCTTGGATCGCTACTTGGACTTCTATCTGCAAACGAACCCACGGCAAAGATGTAATTAGGACCTGATACCACAAATACATATATATTGTAATCTAAATAATTATAACCTCTTAAAAGGCTTATTTATCACAAAATATTAAAATAGCCTTTATTTACATCATAACCACCGAAGCTACATTCTTTATTGGATTGTTTGTGCATATTACACTACTCACATGCACACAAGTCCTCGTTATTAAATATCCAGTATGGTTTATGACGAGTTATGAAGTTGAAGTTAATAGACATATTTACACTTGTATGCAAATTTTTCCGCCATTACTTAAAAGAACATAAGTTCCCGGAAAACTTGACATCACAATTTAAAAAATTTGATGTCATAATTAAGTAGTAATTGTTGCTTGACGTCAGAAGGTTATTCGGCAACAGATCTAAGGTCATTCGGAGACAAAATTCAGCTAAATATCAAAAGTGTAAATACTTTTATTGATGTAGAAAGGTGGCTTTCAAGACATCATTATTATTTGGACCAGCACGACAATCGCCCTGTTTACCGGTAGTCCAGTTGATCATAATACATCTGCTGAGGTTATTTTTTATTTTGATTTTATTGATCCTTAATGGTTACAGAAGTTACAAGCATGGACTTTTAAAAACAAAAAAAATAAATGGCATGATACTTATTTGTCTGTGAGTAAGTTACATAACAGGTACCACATTGGAGCAGGAACTGCTTACAAGCCTAAAAGTTTACCGCAGGTTTTTGTTTGATTTTCGTTTGCTCAAGCTATCAAATCAACCAATTTATTGGATAAATAACATATAATATAAAATATGACCATGCATAAAACATAATACACAACAAATGAAAATTAATGATATGCTATAACCACAAGTTTCAAAGCTAGCTCCATGCTGGAAGACTATACTTTTCTGTGTTATTTTTTTTCTTCAGTTCATATCTGTGGCAGTTAAACTGTTTATGTCATTTTTGTTCAATTTACTTATGAACCCCTCACCAATAGTTTTCAAATTATAATATGTTGCTACTTATGACAAAATGGAGGTTAAGTTTAATATCGATGATTTTCACTTTTACTGTTTAGGAGTTATGGTCATCGATCTATTGGAAAATTACACTTTATGTCATTTCCATGCTAATACTTATGAACCACTTGAGCAATGTAAAAAGGGAGGTCACTTATGATATTGATGATTTTCAGTTTTGCCATCCAGGAGTTATGGTTCTTGATTGATTGAAAAGTTACACTTTTAACCTTTCCGTGCAAGTACTTGTGAACCGTTAAACCAATGCTCTTAAAATTTTCATATGCTGTTACTGATGTGAAAATGGTGGTCAACTTCTATATTGACTATTTTAATTTTTGCTGTTGAGTATATATGGGCCTTGATAGATTGGTAAATAGGCATAGAATGTGGCAGGTAAAAAAAGCCGCAAAGTGACCTTCCATAATTAAAAAAAATAAACAGTTTGTTGTCCTTGTTGAAATCTGTGTTGAAAAATCCTTTTTTCAGATTAAACTTTTCAAAGTAATAAAAAGAAACCTAATATGAGAATTATACTGAGGTAAAAAAGTTTAGTTTGAATTAGAACTTTAATTTAAAAACTTCCAAAGTTTGTGGAAATAAATTTGTTGGTTTATTTTCTTTGTAACAATTTTTTTTTTTTATTTTAAAGGTACATGTATAGTTAATTATTTAAACATGTTAAATATAAAATGAAAAATATTTGTTGCTAGATGTTTACCGCAGTGTTCTACCCAGGCCCTTAAAGCACCACATACCGGCAAACCTATATTTCTGTTCCGTGATCTATAAATTTCGGTAAAAATCGTTAATTTGGTAAAATTGTGACTTGTTAAATCTTATCTTTATGGTATAAAATTACAGGTGAAATTTAACCAGCACGTTGATTGTTACAACAAGTAATTGATTTACCTGATGAGGGTTACCTGTTGCTGATTGGATTTAATCAACCAATTAGCACTTGTTACTTGTTTCTTTTGTGTTTTAATTAATATGGAGATAATTTATGACTTCTGACAACAGTTTTATGGCTTCACTCACCACCCAAGCGTAGACCAGTGATTTAATTGGAAATATTAATTTGGACACTAACAATGGCGATAGTTGTACACATGCCTTAAAATTGCTTATACTTGACAAAAGATTAACTGTTGGTCCAATAAATTATTATAATTGACAATTATGCATATTTTTATTACAAATGTATGTATGAAACAATTTGTCCAAGCTAGCATCATATCCTGTCTCTTTCAGTGAGTCTCCCTTCTCTTTTTTAATAAAGAAACTTCTGTTTTTGACCACCGGTTTTCTTCCAATTTGGTTTGATTTAATGAGTTTTATACATCAGACACAATTAATTTGGACCCTAAACTGACTAATGTCTTCTATTTCTATTTTGAAATTCTTAAGCTAAAACTATGTTTACTCAGAGGAATATTCACAAATTAAAAATAAGTTGCCAACTATTAAAATGGAATGTAATTTAATAATTTTTAATTAAAATTCTGTATACATACAGAAATAATACATTGTAAATGAGAGGTAATATCTTCAATACTCCTAATGAAATCAAACCAGTATTATGTAGATATTAGTAATTGGGCATCAGAAATATATAAGTTAATAAATAATAAAATACTCTTCATGCCTTTGACTGAATGGAGAAAATTATGTAATTCACTGCAACAATGTCTAGTAAACAAAAATTATGAAAATGGTTAGATCAATGTTAAGAAGGGAATAAGTGCTGGTTACATACACATTGAAGGATTCATCCTTCTTACTATTTAGTTACTGCATGACCATACAACAAAGTATAAAAGAAAAGAAAAATTCAAATGGATAAAAGGTCATAAAAAAGAACGAACTTTATGGGAACTAACCATAAGGAGGATAGAGCAAAAGAGTTGCGACGCGATGCGAATTGTGTTCGATGCATATATCTAATTTGTTGTCTTGATAACCCTTGTGCTATCCAAAAATCATGGGGAGTACACTGTACTGTAGATATAATCTGTTTTTTACTTGTTTTTCGCACATTTATTCGGATTTTAAATGAAGTATTCATTTTGATTTTCTAAAATTCTAAGTCACCACTGTTTGGTTGAAATAAATGTATATTTGGGCATAGATAATCAACTATAATTTGTTTTACAGGTATGAATTCTGCTGTGAGAGCTGTGGTTAGAATGGGAAGCTTTCTTGGTTGTAAAGTATACTACATTAAAGAGGTAAAATGTCTTCAAATATCTAAGAGTAACATGAATAGATTTATGGTAATATTCTTTACAAAGCACAAAAATGTCGGCATTCACCTCAAAAGCTAACCAAACCTTTAAACAGACTTATTCAGAAGGGATACAGTTACGATACTGTTGTCAGGTCATTAAAGATGGCATATTTTGGTATTAATATTGATTCACTCATAGGGTCTTTGCATCGGAAACAAACACATTTATTCTAAAACCAGTTGTTGGCATTATACGGGTTATGTTCTTCTCATATATTTTATGATGGTATGATACTAAACCCCTAATGGGAGGGATTGTGCTTGATTTTCATATGATTAAGACATAATCTTTCAATCAGTTTAATTGAGGTCTGGAGCTGGCATGTCAGTAACTGCTAGTAGTCCTTTGTTAATTTATGTATCATTGTCATTTTGCTTAGTTTCTTTTGTTACCTATTCTGACATCGGACTCTGACTTCTTTTAAACTGAATTTTACTGTACGTATTGCTGTGTGTTTGTTTAATCTACATTAGCTAGAGGTATAGGGGGAGGGTTGAGATCTCACTAAACATGTTAAACCCCGCCACATTTTGCGCCTGTCCCAAGTCAGGAGCCTCTGGCCTTTGTTAGTCTTGTATGTTTTTTAATTTTAGTTCATTTATATGTTTAGGAGTTTAGTATGACGTCCATTTTCACGGAACTAGTACACATTTTCGTTTAGGGGCCAGCTGAAGTCCACCTCCGGGTGCGGGATTTTCTCGCTGTGTTGAAGACCCATTGGTGGCCTTCGGCTGTGTTTTTTACTCTTTGGTCGGGTTGTTGTCTCTTTGACACATTCCCCATTTCCATTCTCTATTTTATTATCATTTGAAATAGATATAAATAAGAAGATGTGGTATGAGTGCCAATGAGACAACCTCTCCATCCAAGTTACAGTGTATAAAAAGTAAACAATTATAGGTCAAATAACGGCCTTCAACACAGAGCCTTGGCTCACACCGAACAGCAACCTATAAAGGGCCCCAAAATGACTAGTGACTAAGTGTAAAACAATTCAAACAGGAAAACCAACTGTCTAATCTATATGAATAACAGATGTAGATAAAATATTATGATATCCACTTCTATTTTGAAATTTCCTTGTATTCTTACACTTTCAATGTAAATCTAAGAATACACAAGTTAGCGTCTGCTGCTATGCAACTGAAAATGGTCTTTCTGAAAGAAACTATAGTGTGAAAGTCACAATGAATCTATAGCCAATGCCTATCGAATCTTGCTTGTCAATTGTAGAAGTATTATCCATTTCAAATTTCACTGGGGGTCCACTGTGGCCAAGTGGTGTAAGTAGTTCATCAACTCTGAGATTGTGAGTTCGAACCCTGCTTGTGGCAAGGTGTGTTTGACTCCAATCTTTAGTGACAAAGATTACAAGTTTTCCTGCTGAAGCTTGTGGTTCTCTCATAGTTCTCTGGCTTCCTTCATTGAGAAAAAAAACAGGCCGCCAACAGAACTCATTGACTTACACCAACAAACAAACAAATTTCAGTACAATAAAAAGTAAAAGCATGCAAGGTCTATAAGAATATTAATAAAGCTACGATTTACATATTTATCATAGACCCAATGTCAAAAATACTTAAATCTTTTATTTCTCATGTCAAATTTAATTTCTTTAAACAAATTTAATTTTCCCCTATTTTTTTCCAAAAGTTGGATGAAAATCTAATTAATTTTAGTTGGCCTTAATGATTTTAATGAATAAAACCCATGGGGGACTTAGGATGCACTTTTTAGCTCACCGTTCCAAAGGAACTGTGAGCTTTTGCCATCACTTGGCATCCGTCGTCGTTCGTCTGATGTAAACTATTTCAAACATCTTCTCTGAAACTACCGAACCAATTCCAACCAAACTTAAGCTGAATGATGCTTAGGGTATCTAGAATAAAGTTTGTGTTTCATTTACTGTTTCGTCAAATAACATGGCCGCCATGGCTAAAAATAGAACATAGGGGTAAAATGCAGTTTTTGGCTTATATCTCAAAAACCAAAGCATTTAGAGCAAATCTGACATGGGGTTAAACTGTTCTTTAGGTGAAATTCAATCAGCCCTGAAATTTTCAGTTGAATCTGATAACCCATTGTTGGGTTGCTGCCACTAAATTGGTAATTTTAAGGAAATTTTGCAGTTTTTGGTTATTATCTTGAATATTATTAATGATACAGATAAACTGTGAACAGCAAAAATGTTCAGCAAGGTAAGATCTACAAATAAGTTCATATGATCAAAATTGTCAATAGACCCCTTAATGAGTTATTGCCCTTTAAGGACAATTTTACACAATTTATCATTTTTTTTAACTTTATAAAATCTTCTCTGAAACTACTGAACCAATTCCAACCAAACTTAAGCTGAATGATTCTAAGGGTATCTAGAATAAAGTTTGTGTTTTATTTTCTGTTTCGTAAAAAAACATGGCCGCCATGGCTAAAAATAGAAAGTAGGAGTAAAATGCAATTTTTGGCTTATATCTCAAAAACCAAAGCATTTAGAGCTCATCTGATGGACGTAAAAATGTTTATTAGGCCAAGCTCTGTCAGCCCTGAAATTTCAGATGAATCTAACAACCCATTGTTGGATTGCTGCCACTTAATTGGTAATTTTAAGGAAATTTTGCAGATTTTGGTTATTATCTTGAATATTATTAATGATAAAGATAAACTGTAAACAGCAAAAATGTTCAGCAAAGTAAGATCTACAAATAAGTTTGTTTGACCAAAATTGTCAATTGTCCCCTTAAGGAGTTATTGCCCTTTAAAATCAATTTTTCACAATTTGTTCATTTACATGTTTAGTTTGATTACTTTAAAAATCTTCTCCTTTGAAACTGCTGAATCAATTTCAGCCAAACTTGGGCTGAATGAGTTTCAGAGTATCTAGTATAAATTTTGTATTTTATTTTCTTGTACGTCAAGAAACATAGCCACTATGGCTAAAATGAAACATAGGGGTAAAACGCATTTCTTTGATTTTGAAGAAAATATGACAGATACAAAGAACATTTCAATGGAAGTTTTAAGCCATTTATTAATATATATTGAAAAGCAAAAATAATCATTGATGAAAGATTTAAGCAAAAAATTACAGGTCAGCGATTCAGGCTCTTGAGAGCCTCTTGTTTAAGACCCTGACTACCCATACAAATTATTTTTTCATTTTGCTTTTGATTCTTACTAAAGTCTGAGAAAAAGAATGGAGACACATTAACATTAGTTTGACCTGAAAAATAGAAAAAATACAGAGATGTCAGAAGGATCTCATCCAGACCCTCATGCATTACTCTCAAAATTGTACCAAAAACAGCAGCTTTTAATTAAGTGCATGAATGATCAGTCTTTTCCTTGAAGGATATATGGCAGGAGAGTAAAAAGTGAGATATCCTTGGGCAAATAACACAGCAGAAAAGTTAAAAAGCAACATCAGCAGGGTTATACATGTATATGAAAGAAATTCATCTGATATAAAACAATAAACTAGCTGTCAACCAATAAAAATCTTGGATACTGATGTTTTGAAACAGTACACTAGCTGTCAACCAATCAAAATCTTGGATACTTGTGTTATAAAACAGTACACTAGCTGTCAACCAATGAAAATCTTGGATACTTGTGTTATAAAACAGTACATTAGCTGTCAACCAATCAAAATTTTGGATACTTATGTTTAATTATAAAGACAGTACACTAGGTATAAACAATTGAAAATCTAGGATAATATTGTTGAGTGTAATTATGTTCTTTTAATCTAAAAATATCTATCTTTGATTTCAGGGATACCAGGGTATGGTTGATGGAGGCGATCACATTGCAGAAGCTTCTTGGGCAAGCTCATCTGGAATAATGCAAAAGGTATGAAAAATACACCATGTCATGACTTAATTCTATGCACATATGGTATCTAAGTTTCAATTAGCCAGAGTGAAGTTCCAAGCAAGTAAATAAAAAAATAGTACTTTAAACTCAGAAATTATTGCAATAGATAATTCGAAAATGCAATAGTACCAGATCTGAAATAATAAAAACTCGCCTTCATTTTGTGTATGGTGATATTCCTACATAAAAATTTTTGCAATGACATTAGGCCAAATAAAAATATATGTGTGGTTCCAGTTACATCCTGAAAAAAAATAGGGTCTGTAGGTCTGCATATCTTTTTTTTTTTTTAAAGGCAAAATTCCCCTTAGGGGTTTAGTATCATACCATCATAAAATATACGAGAAGAACATAACCAGTATCATGACACCAACTGGTTTTAGAATAAATGTGTTTATTTCCAGTGCAAAGATCCTATGAGTGAATCAATATTAATTCCAAAAAAATGCCATGTTTAGTGACCTGACAACAATATCCTAACTATATCCCTTCTGAATAAGCCTGTTTAAAGGTTCTTTATCCTTTTACAAAAAAGGGGGGAACTGATGAAGACAATCACAAAGAACTCAAAAAAACAAAATTTGAATAATTAACAGGGTGGAACTGTGATTGGCAGTGCTAGATGTGCTGATTTCCGTCAAAGAGCTGGAAGGTTGAAGGCTGCCAAGAATCTTATAGATAAAAACATAACAAATCTGGTAGTGATTGGTGGAGATGGTAGTTTGACTGGTGCTAACTTATTCAGACAAGAATGGAATAGTTTGCTGGATGAACTTAAAGCAACAGGTACACAAGTCATGTGGATCATTAACAGTGTGTTAGAAAATACTGTTGATTAAATTATTTTTGTGCTAACCATTTTTTTTTGGATTGAGGGAAATTTTTTTTTTCATGGTTTTGCTAAAGTCTGCATACAAGCCTACAAAAAAATTGTACTATATTGAACATTTAAATATGGGTTTATAAACTATTCAAAGTTGATTCCAGCTGTCAAAAATATAAAAAAAAAAGAAAATGGGGTAAAAATTATTTGCTGTTTGTGCTAGGATTTCAACAAAAATTGACATATAAGTATAATATGGTATTCAAAATTGTTCCCCAGTGTCAATAATTGAAAAAAAGTGTAAAAACATAATTCCTTTTGTTAAAAAATCACAAATTTTGAGAAATGTTTTCTTATGCTAGGATTTTAACAAACATTGATATAAAGGTGTAATAGGCTATTTCAATGTGATTGAAGGTGACAAAATATTTTTTTTTTAGTATTCGTATAAACCTATTTTTTGTTAAAAAAATCTCAAATTTTGAGTAATCTACTTTTTGTTAAAAAAAATTCAAGTTTTGAGAAATATAAAATTTTCTCAAAGTTAGAGATTTTTTTTAACATAAAGTATGTTAATACCATTATATGAAAGAAAAAGTCCCAAAAATCTGATTTCACCAGCAAATTGGGTTTTTTTCATTGCACATCTGGTTTTGGGTCAAAGATGCATATGGCAGTTGCAAGATAATAATAAATGAAATGGTAAATTCCTATTGTTAAGATATTTTAAGTGATATTTAGGAAATTAAAGCAATGGGATAGAGATTATTTTACAATTGAACCAATTGTTTACAGATCAAAGCTGTGACATGAATGGGTTTGCCTGAAATTCTCTGAAATAGAAGAGAGTAGAACAAGTTAATCATAAAATCCATTTTTCTTTCAGACCAACAAACAAATCATTCTGCTTAGATGTATTTGGCATGACTGACCAAATGTTAGACAATCTCAGTCTATCAGACTGTAGTGTATTTTTGCTATATCAGTGACAAAATAATGTCTCTCCTTCAAGTAAAAAAATTAAGCTTTGAAAACCTTCAGCTGTAAGACTTTCAATATTTGAAAAACTATATAATACTTTTTTTTTACAGACAGAATAACAGATGAACAAAGAAAAAATTGCAGTCACATAAACATTGTTGGAATGGTTGGATCTATAGATAATGATTTCTGTGGCACAGACATGACCATCGGGACAGATTCGGCACTACACAGAATCATAGAATCAGTGGATTCTATTTCAACCACTGCATCAAGCCATCAAAGAGCATTTGTATTAGAAGTTATGGGAAGACACTGTGGGTAGGTGGCATTGTGTCTTTTTAAAAGGATAAGTAATAATAGCAAATAATTGCCATTAGAAATCAAAGCTACAACATCATTATACTCCCGCTCTCATCTAGAGGAGTATACAATTTTGCCTCTCAGTCTTCAAGATAAACTTTTTAATCTACAGGCCTGAAGCTGAATTTTACGAAAATTTAAGTTAGATTCAGTAGAGATGATTTTTACTAGCCCAACAGCATTTTTACAAGCCTGGGCTGGTGGGCCTGTGGTTGAGAGCGAATACAGGTCTTTGTCTGTTTGTCTGTCCTTTGGTGGGTTTTCCTCCTTGTGCTCACTCTCTCCCATGAAATATTGGTTCATTTTTCATAGGAACTACAAATCAGAACTTTCTAAAATTTGACATCAAACTTCATGTGAGCAGGTTATATCAAACAATGCATTTTCACATCTATCTCTTATCAACTTCTTAATAACTGAATACAGTCAAACCTGTATAAAGCAATCACTCATGGGAAGTATCAAAAGTGACCGCTCAAGAGAGGCGACCTTTTAAATGAGGTTCTTAAAAAACATTCTGATTTCAACGTCGCATGTGGCTGGGACCAGGGAAATTATTTTAGTGTAAAAAATTGCCGATTCCAATGCTCTTAATTTTAAGAAAACATTTGAAATACTTAAAATTTGTTGAGAAATAAGTTGATAATATGTTTTTTAATGGAAACTGAAAGAAGTTGAACACAAGAAATTCTCAAATTCACCTCATATTGTGCGATCTCAGTTACAAACAGGTTCCGATTCTCATTTTGACCTAGATACTGAACACATATATTTTTCGTCATGATTATATTTTGATTGTTAAAAACATGAAAATTACTGTTGTTAAAAGTTGAAATGACAATTTCATGTGAAAATTAGGTAACTGCTGACCGCTTTAGACAGGTGACAGCTGAAAAGAGTTAAATTATATAGAGAAAACTTTTGGAAGGGTCTGAAAGTGACTGTTAGAAGCAGATGACCGCTGAAACTAGGTGACCATTAAGGCAGGTTTGACTGTACTTAGATATTCTTACATATAGAAGGGTCATGTATGAAATTAATTTTTTATTGTTGCATTTTTGTGACGGAGAACAATACAATTTACAAATAGTTGACCTTTTTAACTAATCATAGGATATTTGTATATTTTTTTTCATCTCCATAGGTACTTAGCCTTAGTTGCTGCTCTGGCTACAGAAGCTGATTGGGTATTAATTCCAGAGTGTCCTCCAGATCATGGTTGGGAAAAAACACTCTGTAAAAAACTGTCAGCTGTAAGTATTTGAAAATTTTGAAGAAGTAAGACATTTCAAAATTAAAACTGATGATTCATTAAATTTCTAGGAGTACTAGTTTTTGTGAATTATATGGGAAAAGGTGAACCAAGAATTCAAATGTTCAACAAAATACAAAAAAAATGTTTCTGTACTATACATGTGTCAGGCTAGGTAAGAAGGACGTTAACATTGATTTTTATTCATTTTACAGAAAGCATCTGCAGTAAGCAGTAAGAATAAATACTAATATAAGCCTGAATTCAGAACAATGAGTCTTGATTATGATGATATGTCTTACTGGGTTTTGTCCCCTTGCTAGCTAGCACAATAAAAATCAGCATTTTGATCTAGTAATACCCTTGGTTATTAATATCACATTAACAATTTTTTTTTCTGGATTATGCATGTGATATTTTTGACTAGACATAAAGCAGCTATAATTCAATCAGTATTTCTGGATATTGTTAGGAATTTTATTCATAAGTCTATTAAGCTAATAAGTCAGATTTGAAGGTCAATTCTAATTTCTTAAACACATTTGCCTCATAAATGATATAAAGTGTAGTTAATTCTTGTGAGATTAAGACATTTTGTAGAAACCCAACTGCACAAGTCAATTTAATTCAATAGAATAGAGAATGGAAATGGGGAATGGGTCAAAGAGACAACTCTACCAAAGAGCAGAAAACAGCCCAAGGCCACCAATGGGTCTTCAACACAGCAAGAAAATCCTGCATCTAGAGGCAGGCAGGTTGGGATCCCGCTAACATGTTTAACCCCGCCACATTATGTATGTATGTGCCTGTCCCAAGTCAGGAGCCTGTAGTTCAGTGGTTGTCGTTTGTTTATGTGTTACATATTTGTTTTTCGTTCATTTTTTGTACATAAATAAGGCCGTTAGTTTTCTCGTTTGAATTGTTTTACATTGTCATTTCGGGGCCTTTTATAGAGCTCTGACTATGCGGTATGGGCTTTGCTCATTGTTGAAGGCCGTACGGTGACCTATAGTTGTTAATTTCTGTGTCATTTTGGTCTCTTGTGGACAGTTGTCTCATTGGCAATCATACCACATCTTCTTTTTTATATTTAGCTGGCACCTAAACAATAATGTATACTAGTTCAGCAAAATGGACGCCACACTCTGAAACATACAGAAGAAGCAAAATTGAAAAAGTATACAAAATATTTTAGTTACTAATATATTACTGGTCATCAGTAATGTTCATTTCAGTGTCTGTTTTGGTTATCAGGATGATAGATTCTTATTGTTGCAATAGGGTTAGTGACATTTTTAACTCTCTTAATCATATGCAAAGGGAGATAATTCTTTGTGAAAAAAGCAATTTAATAAAAGATGTATTTTATTATTTATATTGTAGGAAAGAGAGATGGGCCTGCGCTTGAATATAGTCATCATAGCAGAAGGTGCAATTGATATCGATGGCAATCCAATTACTGCCAATATGGTTAAAGATGTATGTTAATTATTTGATACAGTTAGAGATCAAAAATGTTTTGCTATTTGAAAATTAAGCTATATATTTATACAAAAACACATTGTTGATAAAATTAAAGTTGTATGTTAATAATTCTATTCATGGTCTGAAAAAGTGAATTGTAGTCTTTTTGATATGCTTTTAGGTTGTATTTTAATAATATAATTCAGAAATTATTGTGAGTTTTTATTAATGCAAATAATATCGCAATAATAAGAACTCAAATTCTGATAACTGATACATATATCTGTATGCAGACTTTTCTGAAATCGCAATAATTGAACTTTCATTTTTGTACATTCTACAGAAATCACAATAGTAAATGCACACAATATTTCTGAATTTACAGTATATTGTACATTATCTTACTTTACAAGAGATTCTGTTTGAAAGCAGAAGGTCTTTATAGATAAATTTTTTATGAATATTTTAACAATTCTTCAAAATTTAACCAATATGTATTCTAATTTAAAAGCTAATTGTGCCAAATGAACTAGATTACCGGTTTTGCAAGGAAAATATTCTTTAAAATTCCATAATATGTACAAGTTGAAAATAATAGGGTATTTAAAACAAAGAGGTTCAAGATACCAAGAGGACAATAAAAACCATCAGTAAAACCAGAAAGAAGAAAGAATGCCATGGCCATGAAGACAAACAAAACAGTACACTGAAAATTGAGTGATCTCAGGCACCAGGGAAAATGAGAAATTGAAATGTCTTTTACAATTTAAATGTAGCATTTCTTTTGTCATTTGTGTGCTGTATATTCAGAACTTTTTGTTTGTTAATCAGTGGAAATAAATGTAAGATTTTTAAAATATGATTTTTGGAAATGATTCATACAAATAATGAGATCAGAATTTGTAATACCAGTATTACACTTTTAGGAAATGATTCATACAAATATTGAGGTCTGAATTTAAAATGCCAGTGGCAGTTCTATTGTATATGATACTAATACTGTCACAATTATCACAAACCGTTCTCAAATTACAGTTAGTTCTTTAAACCATCTTATATTTACGATTGATTTATTTTTGTGATTTTGCCAGTAGACAAAAAATGCAAATGTAAATAGTGGCGAATATGCCAAACTTATATATTGCCTTATATGAATACTCAAAGTTAGAAATCAGCTGAAAAGGCCTAAAGGCGATAAAAAAGTATAAGTTCGTTAACAACTACTTATATAATTCATTTTTTGGGAATACCTATAAATATTTTTCAAATTCTTATGAAAATTATATATTGGTTTTTGATACACTAGTATATAAAGTATAGGACAAACTTGGTAGAGGTTCATGTACATGTAAATCATTATGAAGCCTTAAGCTTGCAATCATTGAAATTCTAAGTTATTACCTTAATAAATGTTACTGTTTTTCTTTTGCAGTTAATCACTAATGAATTGAAGTATGATACAAGAGTTACTGTTCTTGGCCATGTACAGCGAGGAGGAAAACCAACAGCTTTTGATAGAATTCTGGTTTGTTCATGAAAAGTTTGCACAATTTACTATGTGATTTATACAGCTTATATATTTGATTTGTGGGATTTCAGTTGATTATGAAATCGATAATATCTTGCAAGTGTCATGCTTTTATTTATCATTGGAGTTTGATGAAATATATGTTAGAGATTAACTTCACCATTGTCTCAGACAACTTTGCAAATTGGAAATTAATCCCTAGGAAAATGAAATTACGAAAAGTGCTTTATGAAATATCCCAAAAGGAACGAAAAACTGTTGTATTGTCTGCCATGTTGTTGCCTTTGAGTTTTTTTTATTGGTATGACCCAAATCAACCCTTTTTCCAAGTAAATATTAAAGTTTCACAGATGACATTTAGGAAATGGCCTATGTAAAATGAAGGTTTTACTGTCCAAAACTAAGTTTACCTAGGATGCATAGTGGAGCTAAGAAAATTGATATTTGCCACAGCAAAATCAAGTTATTTGGAGGCCATGCTTAAATAAAATACAGTTATCTCCATTCTAATGCAAATTAATCAATAATATTTCATAAATCGTAAATTCAGTGAAACCTTGTTCTTGCCTTTGGCACCATAGCAGTCAAACATCAATGCTACATTTTCTGCAAGAAAGGTAAATTTTTCAGGATGAAATAGAATTTGACAAAGAATTGATTTCATATATATGATGTCATTAAATCAAAATCTTGAATACAATAAATTGCGTGAGAATGTCAGTTTTGCAATTCTTAAAAAGTTTCAAAATTATCAGGGAGCTAGAATGGGTGCTGAGGCTGTACTTGCCCTGATGGATGCCAAACCTGATACACCAGCATGTGTTGTGTCTTTAGATGGTAACCAGACAGTCAGAGTTCCTTTGATGGAATGTGTTGAAAGGGTAAGACAATTTTTTATCTTCCTCTACAAAGCACTAGATTTTGCAGTGTTGAATGTTTGATATGAAAAACAAGGTGGATTTGATTAGTTATTAGCCCTTCTTCAAAGGAAGGGGGTATACTTGTTTTGGTATATCAGTTTTTTCATCCAAATTTCTTCCTGTCCATCCGTCCCATTAAGTTTTGGTCACATTTTTCTTGGGAACCACAAATAAGACTTTTGAAGTTGGTTTTAGAGTTTGTGGGAATATGCTATACTTTGTGATGCAGAGATTCATAGGTAATCAACTTCCCCTTTACTGAATTCATATATATTCTTACATATATTAGCTGTGTATATATATATAATTTTCTCTGCAAAGATCTCAGGAACTACAAATCAAGGCTTCTTAAATTTGGAATCAATCTTCATGTATTAAGGATGTTCGCATCTCTTGTTTTTGAATTTTTGCCAGATATTCGGAATCCTCTGGTTTTATCCTTGTAGTGCTATTTAAAAATTTTGCCCGCTAACCCCTACTTTCATAATATTACATTTAGTTTAAAAAGCCATATTTAAAAATCTTATAAAATCCTTGTTACTTTTTCATAGTTTTTGAAAGAAAAAAGTTGCCAATGTTAAATGTATGAAAATCTAGAGAGAATCATTTCCCGCCAACTTTTCAATGGCTTATATCCTGAAAACAAGCACATGGACCCTTAATTGTTTTCTGCTTTGTTAGTTCCTTTATTCATATACTGTCAATTTATAACAGTGTTTTAAAAAGCTTGTTATTTTGAAACAGAGTAGAGAACATCCTTGAACATGTTGAAACATGCTTTACAGGGTGATGCTTTTAAAATCCATCGTTACTTCCTGTTAATAAATTATTTCTAGTGAATCAATGTAAACAAGATGATGCTGCTGATTTGGGGTGGTAACACTTTCATTAAGTACTATTATTCTGTAACTTATGCTATAAAGTCTGCAAAAGAAAAAGACCTACCAATGCTCAATAACAAGTGCATGAATTAATTACCATGATTTTTTTTTAAAGTTATTTTCTTTTGGAAAATTTTTGAAATTTCTGAATTTTATTAGCAATAGTAATTATTTGAATTAGTTCGATCAGTATCAATAAGAAAAATATCAGCCCTTTGCCAGATATATACACATTTTAATTTTTATTTGTCATGTTTTTTTTTCAAATCCATTATCAATAAAGGCCGCTGGGAACCTCTTAATTTTTTTTCAAATTGCTGACAGTGATTTCTGTAATTTCAGACAAAAAGTGTACAGGAAGCAATGAATAAAAAGAATTTTCAGGAAGCTGTGAAGTTAAGAGGAAAGTAAGTTCTATTTGATGATTGGATCTTGAAATTATTTGAGGTCACATGATCTGCGACTCATTTCACAAAAAATCTTAACAAGAATAAAAACTTGTAAGTAGGGATGTCAACGAGTACTCGAGTATTCGAGTATCGCTCGGTAGTATCGAATACCAAAACGATATTCGACTAATCGATTTCCTGTTAGAATATTGCTGTCTTCTTTATATAAAATTGAACTTCTTGAGAACTTCTTTTGGAAAATTAAAAAAGCATAACTGATTAGTCATACTAGTAAATAAAATATATTTGTTTTGAATGCTTGTGGTACATTGTCATTTGAAATGCCTCCGGAAATACGTGGGCTATACTTAGGCTGACACTTTAAACTTAACATGTCTTAACCATTCCGTCACATCGGTTATTTACAAAGTTGCAAAACCGATTGTCCCCAATAATAGTTGACAAGAGTATGTTTCCAAATAAAACAAATTTGTTGCATCCTCTTGTGACCCTCAGTGAATAGTAAAACTTCTAATCCTTACGCCTTTGTAGACATTAAGTGTGTTTTCTTAACAATTACCAAATACTTTTGTTTGATATGGTTTGTCCTTGTTGTAATTTTTAAATAGGTGTTCATTAAATTATATTGATTAGATTATTGTTTTCACTTAATTAGTACTTGTAGGTAATGAACTATTAATTATTGTGTGTAATTCCTTGTCCCAGATACTTATGTAGATGGTTTTTCGTCCGTTGAACAAAAACACAAAATGTAAAATACGTATTTTCATGTTTCTGTGTTGTAAATATATTCCTGAGCGAGTACTTGAGTATCGCGCGATAAAACCAACGAGTACTCAATTAGTATTTGTTCATCGAGTTGACATCCCTACTTGTAAGTGTACAATTTACGATGAATAAAATTGTCGATTTATTTTTGGTGAAAAGTGCCCCTGACCCCTGATGTTTATTGTTTCACATTTTTGAAGACAAAAGAGTGCCCTGTAGGTGCATGTGTATACAGAGATATTTCAAAGTGAATCACTATCATTCCCTCTTAAAATTCACATTCTCCTGATGGGTTATATAAATGATAAACTGATAACTAAGATGTGCTTCATTTCCTTATTTCGGTCATATGAAAGAATAAGAAGATGTGGTTTAATTGCAAATGAGACAACTCTCTGCCGGAGACCTAATGACCTAGAAGGTTGGCAACTATAGGTCACCATATGGCCTTCAACAATGAGCAAAACCCAACCGCATAACAAGCTATAAACGGACCCCAAATGACAAATTTACAACATTTCAAACAAGAAAACTAACAGCCTGATTTGTAGACAATAACGGATAAAAATTATGATATACAGCAACAAAGGAATTACAGGCTCCTGAATTATAGATCTGATTTCTATGATTGAATACGAAACAAACCTATAAAAACAAGATTTATAATTAAAGTCATGAATATGAAGAAGGATATAGATATTGTACATGAGAGCCAATTAAGAAGATTTGGGATTTTAAGGATATTGAAATATATTTTATTTTATATTTTAGGAGTTTCCAAAACAACTTAGCAACATATTTGAGGCTCAGTAAACTTCGACCACCCAAAGTAATGTGTGATCCTACTGGACAAGTGTGTTCAGTAAGTAAAATAAATATTTACAACTTACAATTATCCATTAATACAACCTTTTTTTATATATATTTGGCTTACTTTAACTAGATTTTATGGTGACATGTCTTATTGAAGTAAAAATAGGAATTTCTTTAACAAGTTAAATATAAGATAGATTGATTGTTGTTTGCTTAGCGTCCATTTACTATAAGACACCATTAAGTAAAGTCAACCTACTTGGGGATGGGATATAGCGTTTCCTACATTTATTTATTTCCATTCAGGTTGAGTTTTGCATTAAGTCCAGATCCAAGCAACAACACATCATTGATTGATTGGTGTTTACTTTATGCTGCATCAGCACAAAAAAAGCTATATCCTGGCGAAAACACCATCGAGGAATTCTCTTCCGTCATTTTATTCATGTTAAGTGACAAAGGTCCACACTTAAATTAGGTCACCTTGACCTTCATTAATGATTTCGATAAAAATGAATAAGGGGATTAGCTGTTGACACAATGGCTCCATTTTGTAATTTTTTTTCTGTTTCAGAGTGGTAAAAAGTTAGCAGTTATGAATATTGGTGCACCAGCTTGTGGTGCCAATGCAGCTGTCAGATCTTTTGTCAGATTTGCTTTGACAAAGGGATACACTGTACTAGGTATCCATGATTCATTTGATGGTCTTCTTTATGGCGATGTAAGTATACATGAAGCTGAAGGAAGGGAGATAACTTCTCACAACCAATCGCTAAATAGTACAATTTGTATTTAATTGGTATTTGTAGATGTAATTTAAATAATTTTGTTGTTTTATGAAATACATGTTCTGAATATTATTTATGTGACACAGGGCTTAATGAAAACTATTTTAATTTTCGGAAGTATCACTTCACCACAGGAAGGCTTTAGTCTTTTTAATTCTGCACATGGAAAACTAGCCAACAGCTCTTTCATTTATGTTGATATTCCAAGTTTGAGACATGTTTTAAGAATACTAATAAAAAATTGTTTTACAAATATGAATAATTTACTGGGATTTTTTTAATGGATATATTCAGAATTTCAGCTTTCTTCCTCATAAATTAAGTCGCATAGTCTCAGCATAATTGACATCTTGACCATTCAGAATGTCCTAAACAGCAACACCACTTTTAGATTGGTCCATTAAAACTAAACTCGATACTAGGGTTAGTAAGACCATATAAAATTACCCCTCCACTTACTGCATTCATTTTAATGATACCTGTTTTCCTTTTACAATCTATGGGTAAAACTATGTTGAAAAATATTTTCGCAGATTGGAAAGTTGATAAAAAATTTAGCCCTTCTTAGGTTTAAGTAAAGCAAAGATTTTGAAGCCTGTTGTGTTTATTTTGTAAATAAAAATTGAAAGGTTTGGCAGATGTCCAATGTTTTTCTAATCAATGTTTTGAATGGTCTAAATGTAATTTGCTTGGTCCAACATTTTTTTCTGTCTCATGAATATGGCAATTTTTCTATATGGTGACTAGCTATATATATAGGATACATTTTTAAAGGTTTTTTTCATGTTTAGTTGTTAAAAATATAAAGGTCTGAGAAACTAAACCCAACAAAGGGTCTTCTCCAAGAAAAGGATATAATTCAAATTTTTGTGTATGAGTAAGGCTGTTTCTGATGGTAAATTTGAAGAAGAAACAATGTTTGCATCAAAATGCTATCTTACACTAAAAATAATTTGAATAAAGATTTGTAGAATTTTCTTTAAGTTAGAGACAAAATAATAGGTCTCTTAATTTTAATTAATCCTCAAAAACTTTCATTAAGTAATTTAAATTTCTTAAAGATCCATCCTAGTTAACACACGAGGAAGTGGACAGGGATGAGGGATTTTGCTTTATTTCTCTTCTTTCTTCTTCTCCAGCTTTTCTGTTCTTTCATTTTTTCATATAGAATAATGGTAAAGACTTTTAAACCATGGAAAATTATCATTTCAAATTAAAAAAATTGCAAGGAATTTTCAACATTTGTTCTTTATATTAATTTAGGCCTTTTGCAAGGTACTTGTATAAGTAATTTGCATGTGTAATTTTTTTTTTTTTTTTTTTGTTGGAGGCTTTTATTAGCTTGAAAGTTTATTGGGTTTCATTTAAGGACCTGTCAACCTGTTCATGCTGTTTTCTCTTGGATGTGCTTAGAGCTTAGCTCACAGATAGCTGGGTCCATCCTTTAGAAGTCCTGGTGTGAGGATAAAAATGAAATTTTATACATGATTGCATGGCTGCTACTTTCCTGGACACAGATTTGAACTTGATAAAGGACCCAAAAGATGTGAAAATTTCCTCTACAAGGTTCCAAAATTAGATAGAAGTTAACTCTTTCAGAGATTTTAAGCGAAAAAAAAACCAATACAATATTTAACTGTTTTGACGCATGAATTTTAACTGCCTGTTTTATGTAAACATTAATCATCCAATGTGGATTAGAATCTTTTTCAGTCATTTTATGTGGAATAAGAGAGTACCAAGTATATATTTGCCTACCCAAAATGAAGTTTGGACAAGTTTTTTTTTAAATTTTATATACAATTCATAACATCTTTTTGAAAAGATGCAAATTTGAAGCTTTAACAATTGCAGTTCAAAGTATTTTTTTGAAAATTACATACCAGTGTAGAAAAGTTTTTTTGCAGAAAATGTTTTTTGCAAATTACATTCCAGTGTATAAAAGTACATCTGAAGTAAAGGGTGGTTTATCATTAAGGGTTCCCATTGGCTGAGGATGGTTTTGTTTTAGCTGGTATATATATACCCATAGAATAGTTGAAATAATACTGTATTTGTTTATTAATTGAGCATTTACTGCACCCATAACTTCTAATGTTTAATTTTATTACATGTATTTGTAAAAAAAAGCATTTAAATTTTTCTATTCATGCATTGTGCATTTTGTAGTGTGTTTTTGAAAATTATTGCATTAAGTTGCATAGCAATTTTTTTGTGCAAGCGGAATGTTTATTTATTCAGGACATCTCGGAGTAAAATTTATTTCATTCATTTTTCAACCTATTTTTGTATTCAGAAACAACTACAGTGTTAAAAAAATCATCAGCTGGGAATTTGTGGTGTTGGATATGTAAATTTTAAGATTGACAAGGCCTTCCTTATTCTTTGGAACTCCTATCCAACTGATTAATAGGTGTATAGGACCATATACTTTCCTAATTTATAAAAAGGAGTAAGTTTGGTGAGGACCATATTTGGCCCAGATTATTAAGTTTAATGTTTCAAGAAAAAAAATGTTTTAAGTTGATGGAAAGACTTGTAAGAAAGTAAAATAGAACTATTTTTATCAAAGTTTTATTTTAAAGTGTTAATTTTCACATCCCAAATAGGCCAAAAATAGAAATTTTTAGGAAAATTGACAAAATCGTCTCGATATTAACCAATTTTAGGCCTAGGAAACACAGAGTGCATGCGTCAACAAATTAAATATTTCAAGTCAGATATGTAAAATATTATAACAAACATTATGTTAAAAGATTTTTTTTTTCGACGCATGTACTCCTTGTTCCTGTCTAAAAAATCTCTGGAAATTTACTCGTTTGAATTGAATTTTCATGGAAAATCAAAATGAGTGCTATTTGTGACATCAAGTTAATTTTCAACAAAAAGACATATTTCCTATGTAGTTATTGCATTGGCTATGATTCATTGTGTTGTTGATCAATAAATCTGAAAATGAAATATAGCTAAAATAGGGGCTATATCAGGGCTTTATCGAACCTACTCCTTTATATATAGCAATCACCTTGTCCTTTCTTTCATCCATTTTATCCATTCATCACACTTTTCTAAGAATCTGTAGAAAATCTACTTCCTGTTTGTCTATACTTTAAATTACAAGGGGTTAGACATGGGACGTTCTTGTTCTATTTAAAACTATATATATATATGTTGAATTATTTTATTAAAACACTTTTCTAACATATAGTGAATTTGTCATTACATTCAGTTTTGAAACAGATTTTCTTTTTGTATGAAAATTAAAAATAATAATGCATTGTTTACTGATGTTCCTGTAAAGCTAATGAGACCAGAAAGTTTTTCAGAGCAAGAATTTGTCTTTAACAATTCACCTGATGTTTTGCTTTTGTCAAACTGTTACTGTGGCAATGCAGTAAACACATCCAGTTTCAACGAATTACAAAATGTTCACTTTTTATTTAAAATCATTCACAGAGTTCATTCCTTGTTGCAATTTCCTGTTAATGTTTGTGTCTTCTTGTGTGAATTAGCTTTTCCTCTGTGTTATAATATACCTTGATTTAACGGCCTCATTTATCTAAGAGGCATCACATTGGACTAAAAAGAATGTATCCAAAGCCCTGGGTTATGAAAGTATTAGGCTTTAGGGTAATTTTTTTTACCTAGCGCAGTTCCTGTAGCAGTAAATCATTAATGGATAATGATCTTTTGTGGATTTATTTATTTTCATGGGTATCAATTTTCGTAGATTGAAGATATTTGGCTATTTTGTGGATACTTTGATTTCTTAGTTTTGCTTTGGCTACACGCCTATAGAGAATTTGTTATTTGGTGAACATTTGCATTTGTGGTTCACTTGTTGTTTTAACGAAATGATGCGATTTTTTGCTGGTCCCCCCCCTCCTCATCCCTACAAAATATTTCAGGGGGGGGGTTTCGAAAACCATAAGTACAAGAAAGACTGACAATAAAATAGCTAAAAGAAAAAAGAGGAACAAACAAACAGAAGTCCAGAAAACACTACACAGAAAACTATACTGTATGGGTTTTTCTCATTGTTGAAGGCCGTACGGTGGCCTATAATTGCATTCATCCTCTTCATTTGAACTTGGGTGGATAGTTGTCTCATTGGCAATCATACCACATCTCCTTATTTTTATAAAGATTGAGCAAAAGGAAACCCTAGAAAAACTTGGGATGAACCAGGGTTCTCTGGAATGGTATTAAAGCATTTCCTGCAGATAAATAAACATATATAATTTAAACACTAGGTAATTGAATACTTTTACATAATGTACATTCCAGGCATTGAAATTATTATGATTACAAATTTTTAGAGTCCGCAATACCAGAGCATTTTTCAAATGGTTTGTAATTAACAGATCTCTGTATTTTCTTGATTTAGCTTGAAATGAATCAAAGAAAACCGAGCACAATTCACATATAATGTAAAACCATCTGAAAAAAATTGCTTCAGAGTAAAAAGTAAAGAGCAATTTTACTGTTAAATGCACTTGCATTTGAAATTACTGCTCCTTTTGTCATTCTTCAAGGGAGAAACATTTAAAACATGCATAGAGATGTAATAAAAGTGTAACTTTCACATTCAAATTTGGTTGAATTTTTTTTTATTATTTGATTCAAAATATGTAGAACTGTGTCCCGTTTATTGGTGATCATGTTGAGCTAAGTGCAATAAGAAAGATTTACAGGGAGCTAGAACCAGTTTTTATTAATAAGTCTTTTTGTGTTTCTGTTTATAATTGTATTGTGGTGCAAGTGCTATAATTTCATCCAATTTCATCGAATCAGTTTTCTATAAAACAAGTTTTTTATGCTCATCTGCGTCCATGGGTTATTGGATTGAGTTGAACGAATGTAGAGTTCAGTGGCATACATTCCCTTTGATTGCAAAAAAAATGTATATGATTTTTATCTATGAAGTTTAAGTTTAGTGAATTACGCCCCTTTTTAAAAAACCTGGATCCACCCCTTTAGTTATATTAGTGATATAAAATGCTTTGCTTAAATTTCAGAAATTTTGGAAAACAATATGCATTCTTCTTATGTATTTGTGATTGTAATGTTTTAAATGAAATTGTGCAAATATATATAAATGTATTAAAGAGAGGCACTCTTGTGAAAGTTTGTGCATTTTGTTGAAAGATTAACGACCAGAATTGAGATACTGACAGCATAATAATTTAAAAATTGAAATATGTTTTGATATGTATTGAAGTATATTTTGATATGTATTGAAGTATATTTTGATATGTATTGAAGTATATTTTGATATGAATTGATATATTTTGATATGTATTGAAGTATATTTTGATATGTATTGAAGTATATTTTGATATGAATTAATATTTTGATATGTATTGAAGTATATTTTGATATGTATTGAAATATGTTTTGATATGTATTGAAGTATATTTTGATATGTATTGAAGTATCTTTTGATATGTATTGAAGTATAATTTGATATGTATTGAAGTATATTTTGATATGTATTTAAGTATATTTTGATATGTGTTAAAGTATATTTTGATATGTATTGAAGTATATTTTGATGTGTATTAAAGTATCTTTTGATGTGTATCAAAGTATAATTTGATATGTATTTAAGTATATTTTGATATGTATTGAGGTATATTTTGATATGTATTGAAGTATATTTTGATATGTTTTAAGATACTGTGGGTTCATAATTATTTGTGGGATATGAATTTTCGTGTATTTGGTGGATAAAAGTGATCTGCAAATTTAAATGTTCAACAAAGTACAAATTTTCTATCTGCTTTTATGCAGACTTTGACAAAACCATGAAATCAAATATCCACGAAAATTCAACTGTTCCTTGATCCACAGAAAATTGGTACCCACAAAAATTAAAGAATCTGTAGTAGTTTGAATGCTGACTTAAAATTTAATCCTTTCAGAAAAGAGAATACCTCTTTCTGGATATGAGACAAGATATTTTTTTTATATGAAAGGACTTATCAAATATCCCTAAGGTTCTTTAGTTGTTAAAAATGGTTGAACTGACATATTTTGGTTTTAAAAAGTGCTGAAATTACAGTAATTTTGCTTTTTACTGTATTTTTATTTTGTGTGGACTTACCATAGGTTTTTATGGTAAATATAAATCATCTATATGGTACTATAAAACAGTCATTTGAGATTTAAATGAATACCTTAACTCCTAAAATAATTTGGAGAGAGAAAAACACATTTATTTCATAAAATTTCAATTTAAGTATTAGTTATATCTAAAAATGCTTTGATATGCTGAAATTGGATGAAAATTACATTTGCGGTGCTAAACATTAAGAGAGTTTCGTGAAATAGATTTTGTTTGTGTCTGGGACGGAAGGTATAATATATTGTCTTGTATTTGAAACATAGATGACACAAATTGTGGATCCGGTAAGGAACTAATATAACTAATCTGCAGTGTTCACCCATGATGATGATGTGTTATATTCATGTCACAAATTTAACTTTTTTGGCCTCAAAGCCCGTTTTGAAAAACAGTGGATGATTATCCTTACTTATTTAGAAAAAAAACACAGGAAGGTGTTTTCCATCTTGGCAAAAAAGAACTGATAACAGAAAATATACAGAATTTGTGACATGATTTACCATGTAATCAGAGAACGTATTTTGAAGAATTACTGCAAAATTATAGAGATCCTTTCAGAAAAACATTTAGTTTTAAAAAATTTAAAAAATGTTAAAATTTGATTACGCAATATTCAAAACTGTTCTATGTTATTTTAAAACCTGAGACTTGTTTTAGGAATGAAAGGGAAATAAAAAAATAATTTCACAATTAGGTGTTGTCTCCCTTTATTTCTGTGTTGTTGATCTCTATAATTCTGTGCAGTGGTTTAGCTATATGTAGTTAGATACTGACCAGATACTTTAGATTGGATTTTATAATGGTGCATGTGCTAGTCATTTTGTTTGTTGAATTTTTTATTAGATTTTAAGGGCAGTAGAACCGGTAAGACTTTTTCATAACTTCTATGGCTTTTTAGCGCTTTACAGTTTTTTTTTCTGGAACATGACACTAGATACAATCACACAATTTTCTTGCTTTAGAATTTACAATTGAGAATGGCATATGACCTCCATACTTATTTAATGGTAAATTTCTCTTAAGCTTTATTAAGAAATTTTCGTTTGGATTATTTCATGGAATTTTAAATTTTAAATTTCAATTTTATATTTTTGAAAGAGAATGTAAGTTTTAATACGGTGTAATATTGTTGTAAAATATCATTTATGAATATGAATAATTGGCCACATCAGGTTAATGAAATCAAATAAATTAGCTATTATCATAACTTATTATGTATGATTTTTTCATATCATTAATTACAGACAAATAAACCTTGGATTTTACCACCTCAAAATATATGTCATCATTCAATCAAAATCATTGTTACAATTAAATTGCATTACAGTAAATAAATTTTTATTTTAAGTTCAGAAACTTTAGAATAGTTTTACTAGACATTATGACCGACTTTTATTGAAATTTTTGTGAAATGATTGCTTTTAAAGTATAAATAAGACAAAATAGACAAACAATAATAGTTTGATATATTTTTACCAGAATTAGAAAAAACTTGATGTGGCATTATAACACTTGTTAGGTTTTGGGAAGTTGACAGCTTTCTACTTCTGCAATTCTTCAGTAAAGTCAAAAAATTGAAAGAGTTTAATTTTAGGCTCCATACTTATTATTTTGATCCTGATTAGTATTTCATTAGATAGTTTCCTTACTCCACTGTATAGCTGTTGTGCTAATGCATTAATGCATGTTTAAATGCCTTTCTTGCTAATATCGTCATTATATTAATAGAAAAAATAACGAGGGCAAAATATCTATATATTATATGTCAAGGGAAAGAACTTCCTTTCATATTATTTGACATCAGACATGAGTTATCTCCCATTAGCAGGAGTAAAATCTCTATTATTGGGTGTTTTATTAAAAGTTGATTTTACAAAGTTACATTTTTTGTCTCAAGAATATGAATTATCTTGAACATTAATTGCATAATAAAGTGCAGAATTCAAGGTGTTTTAGTTAATATCATGGATATTTTTATCTACTCTTATATGCGTTGAAGATAATAGTTTGCTTTTTCAATTTCCACATTAAATTTTGAACAGGTATTTGCAATATATGATATCTTTTTGACAGGGATATAACTTTTGTTCATTGTTAATTGGAGAGTAAAATCAAAAGTGACACATAAAATTTATCTTTAATGTTGTAGTTCAAAATGTTAACTTTATAATTGGTAGATAAGATTCAAAGTAGTAAGAATGAAATTAATGATTAAAAACTGAAAAGTATCAATTTAGAATAGGAATATTAATGAATTGAAAATAGAACTTAATTTAGAGTAATTATATATTCAATTTAGACTTGTATATATATATATACCAAAAAGTGAAAAGTATATTTTAACAAAACGCATTTGACTAACAGGTCGAACAACAGATGTTCTTAAACCCTGCTGACTGCCATTGGCGATTGCCAAATAAACGGATCACAAGATGTTACAAAATAGATCTTTTAAAATTATTAATTTAATACCAAACAGAAAACAATAAACTTGCGGAAAAGATGGTATACCGCAAACAAAGTAATAAAAGTTATGCAATTTTGATATATGATTTCTGTAAATTCATAATCTTATATACATTGATTACTGCAAATCTTTTGACAATCAAAAAAATGAAAGATTAATTAATGTGATTCCTGTCATTTGTAGGAAAATATATTTTACCAGAACAATTTATGAGATTTAGTTTTAGCCAAGTACAACGTGTTACTTTTTCACATTAAACAAAAATATCAGACTAGTTTTTGAGTGTAAAAAGTTCATTTATGATGTCTATTCTCTTGTTCGTCCTGAACATGCATGAAATTTTGCCACTGGACATTAAACAATTATCAGTCAATCAATCAATTTTGCTTGTTCATGAAAAAAATAAAACTACTGCTCTGTGCTTCTAATAACAATTGATTGATTGATTGTTGGTGTTTAACACCACTTACAGCACACTTGCCTATACCATGGCACCAGTTTTTATTGATGGATGAAGTCTGAGTACCCTGAAAGAACCACTGACATTTGGCAGGAAAACTGGCAATCATAGTTAAAAGTAAAATAACAAAAATACTGAACTCCAAGGAAAATTCAAAATGGAAAGTCCCTTATTAAATGGCAAAATCAAAAGCTCAAACACATCAAACAAATGGAAAACAACTGTCATATTCCTGACTTGGTACAGGCATTTCCTTATGTAGAAAATTGTGGATTGAACCTGGTTTTATAGCTTTAGCTAGCTAAACCTCTCCCTTGTATGACAGGCATGTAAAATTCCTTTAAATTGACAACAATGTTTGAACGAAACAAACAGACGTAATAGGAAAAAATGTCAAAAATAGGGGTACAGCAGTTAACATTGTGTTATAATCTTAATCACTATAAAAACAAACAAATATTTCAACAAAGAAAAACAAAATGGCATATAGACAAAGCACATAAGCAAAAATGAAAGACAAAAATACAAAAAATGACCATTGCACAATAACACAACGACGAGATATATAAGTACCAAGCCACGCCAATGATATTACCAAAAATGGACTAAACAGTAAAGGTTAATAATTTACGAAGACAAATAAAAGAACACTATAACACAATTAAGATCAGAGTAAACACACCTTGCCGTAGCAGAGTTCGAACTCGCATCTTCAAAGTTGAATATATTTCTATATATATTTCTGTAGATAAACTGCTTAGAACACTCAGCCAACAAAAAACTGCTTAGAACACTCAGCCAACAAAGTCCCAGTATCAGTGCATAAGTCAAGTCAATGTGACTAAAGTTAAATTTAGGTGTTGTATATTTGAAAAAGCTAGTTTTACTTTAAAAAGTCAGTAAATAGCAAAAATGATACTTTCTATACATCTTTTAAAACATGTGTCTGGGTGCCGTGATTGGAAAATAAAGTATTTGTTTGTTTGTTTTATGATGTTACTCATTGACAAATAAAGGTTATAAGAAATTATCTGACAATATTGATTGTTACTAGGTAAAACCAATTGGATGGACAGATGTACATGGATGGACAAGTCAAGGTGGATCGTTGTTGGGAACCAAGAAGTGAGTAATAGTCCGATTACTTTTGGAAAACTTATTTTGATGTGCTTTTGCAACCAAGACTCGTCCCATTCAACTTGGCAGAAAGTAATTATGTGGCAGGCTTCATTCTCTAAAAGATCAGTGATCAGTCATTATTTATAAGTAAAGGTTTTTAAGGATGTATAAAAAAAAAATTTCAGTCTTTTAGCGGCTTTTTGACCTACTCTTTTTAAAGTCTACACTGAAGTCTTTAGCCTGCTTAAAAGTTGGTTTGTAAATAAACTTAAATGTTCAGAAAAAATATATCATCAAAGAGACTTTGAAAATTTATTGTTAAAAAAATCAATCAAATGTTGTTTTGCCAAGTGAATATAAATTAACAGTACTTCACCAAATAGCCTAGGAAACTGGAATCAATGCAATTAATATAAGTGATGTTCTGATGAAAGATATTAATTAAAAATCAGTCCGTTGAGGCAACCCAATTAGATAATTCATAATTAGTTGTAAAATTTCATAATGATTATAATCAGTAATAAATAAATACTTTTACATTCTTGGAGAAAACTGTAAATGGTTGAAATATACATGTAAAATCATTGCAAATATGCTTTTAATTATCAAGCAAGATGTTTCAGGGAAATAACAAAAAAATTTCAACCAATATATTGGTTAGGCTTAAGCAATTTTATAACCAACCATTGGTTGCAAGTTTTTACCCATTTAACAACACTAATTAATATGCATTTTTTTAAAACTTTTTGAAAGGTTGTCTAACAATTTTAGTCAATTGTTGAATTTATTATTTTATAGTAAAATGATACTAATTTTATAACAATTTTGATATTTTTTTATGTACTTTTTAGATGTACTGCTGCAAGATATGGATTAGACAAAGTTGCAGAAAAATTAAAGGAACATGATATCAGTGGTCTTCTTATCATTGGTGGTTTTGAGGTAAAAGCACGGGAAGTAACCACTATACAGTAATAAACTTTTATTCTTTAGTACTTACCAAAATTCAAAATTCAAAAATCGCTTTATTGTAACTATGCATACAGATGGGTATCAGTCAAGTCAGTGAGTTACGAATAAAACATTTAATATTTATTTTACCTTCCTATGGTCTATGTACTGTAAACAGGGAAATTTTCGCAGCAGTTTTATTTTTGCTATTTTCGCGGTAAGAATTGAAACGCGAAAATAAAACGATCGCGAAAATTTCCAGGAAACTCTATTCATAAGATAAAGACCATGCATGTATGTATATGAATCGGATTTGTATAGGACCACTGTATAACACCGAGTTTACATAAGACCTGAGACTACTATAACACACAGTAGTCTCAGATAAGACTGATCTATTCCTCAAATCATAACTGTATTTCTAAATGAAAAGCAATGTTAGAAATCATGACTTTAACTTAATATAATCATCTTATGAACATGGAAGACATCTAAGTATACGTAAGAGAATGATAATCCCTTTCTTCATGATTAAGAGAGCGTTAGTGTAAACAACACTTGTTACAAATATGTAAATGACACCTGTCAATCAGATATAAAAGTATTACCTCATTGAATCTGCTACACAGATTAATCAGATCTGTTTATTGTGTATGTTTTTACAAGCAAGCATAACACAACTTTTAATCTCCTTTAACATTAATGAACCGAAAACAAAAGATTTTTGATTGATTTTATCACTTGATTTACGATACATGTAAAGCTGCTCACTTTCTAAATCATTTATGAAAATATTTATATAGGCCACTGGGGTATGGCGAATTCAAAACGGCGCGAATTTAGATTGTGATACTAAATCACGAAATAAAGACGGCGCGAAAAATTTTCTGGATTACAGTATGTTTATTTTTAGCAAAGTACAGGATGGACATTGTATTTGTTGACCAGATTTGAAAGCCATTTTTTTTTTAATACTTTTCTGAATGTTCAACAAGTTCAGTCTGGAGGCAACTAAGAAATAGTAATTTCAAAATGGAATAGTTTCTACGGCTAAATTTAAACAAACAAAAGGAACTAAATAAAAAAGCAAAACCAGAAACTAAACATAAAAATGCCTTTGGTGCAGAACTGTGTAATTATTCATGTTTTTTAAATAAAAAATGTGATAATTGTAGTAGAAGAGGCTGCTCAATAACTCCAGCATTTGTACTAAGATTTATCCATAATCATTGAAATAAGTAAGTCTGGTTATGACGAAAACTTTTAACTTGTCAGTTGTGGTAAAAATGTGTTTGAAACCCCTCTCCTAAGGTAATCACAAGATAAGTTGATATAAGAAGATGTGGTATGAGTGCCAATGAGACAACTCTCCATCCAAGTCAAAATTTATAAATGTAAACCATTATAGGTCAAAATACGGTCTTCAACACGGAGCCTAGGCTCACACCGAACAGTAAGCTATAAAGGGCCCCAAAATTACTAGTGTAAAACCATTCAAGCGGAAAACTAACGGTCTAATCTATATAAAAACGAGATACGAGAAACACTTATGAACCACATCAACAAACGACAACTACTGAACATCAGATTCCTGACTTAGGACAGGTGCAAACAAATGCAGCGGGTTTAAACGTTTTAATGGTACCAAACCTTCACCCTTTTTCTGAAACAATAGTGTAACATCACAACATAGAAAGACACACTATAAAATATCAACTGAAATAGCTTAACTCAATCAAAGGACATATTAACACCATTGAACATACACTGAACAAATTGAAATTGGTGAGCAGCTTTTCATTTCAACTTGCCAAATTGAAATTCCACTTGCCAGCTTGGCCTGGTATATGTAACATGACAATTTAAATAACTATTTACATATAGAAGTCTCAGTTATATAAGGAAGCAGTCATGTTACATATACCAGTTAAGGAATAACAGTACTGTAGTTGAAGAGTTGCCACCGTCAATTGTAGATTTGACGGTCGCAAATGCAGTTTTACTGGCGGCGTGGCGAGACAGTAAAGCGAGATTTGCGACCGTCAAATCAAAATTGACGGTGGCAACTCTTCAACTACAGTACTGTTATTCGATTCTAATGCATTACAAAAGAAATAATACGATAAAACCTGAAAAATGTCTAAATTTGACAAATAAAAAAATCCATGAAACTTTATGAATGATTTTGGCGCAAAGGCGTCATGGCTAAACATGACGTCATACAAATGAAAACTTACAAACTGGAGATTATTACGGTACCTGTACGATTCAAATTCGGATAGAATTACATTAAAACGGCGAATTCGAGGTAGGTGTTGTTTTATTTTCGATTATATAGAAGTAATCGAACATTTGTTGATTCAATCAATTCAAAATGGCGGGTTCCTCCTTAGTTACGCCTGGTCAACTGTGGATTTGACGGCAACTTTAAGCCAATGAAAAAAATTGTTACATACAAATTGCATTAGAATTATATATAGATTAAAATGATGAACATAAGAACATGCATTTAGTAAGTGGAATGGAATAATATTTTTAATAATTATGTAGGTAAAATACGTTGAGTTCAAAAAGTAAATCACTGGCCAAGCTGGCAAGTGGAATTTCAATTTGGCAAGTTGAAATGAAAAGCTGCTCACCAATTTCAATGGCGAGTAAGGAAAAAAAAGGCTTCACACACTGTGAGTCTCATTACTAATTTTTCAGAATTTAGCAGAAGCTTTTCCCAGTATCTGCTGAATGGAAGTAATGGGAAAAAGGACAGTTAATTGAAATATGAACTGTTCAAATAAAATTGAGAATGGAAATGGGGAATGTGTCAAAGAGACAACAACCCAACCAAAGAGCAGAAAACAGCCACCAATGTGTCTTCAGCTTCAGCTGGCCCCTAAACAAAAATGTGTACTAGTTCAATGAAAATGGACGACACACTAAACTCCAAAACATATAAATGAACTAAAATTAAAAAACCCGACAAGACTAACAAATGCCAGAGGCAGAGGCTCCTGACTTGGGACAGGCCCAAACATGTGGTGGGGTTTAACACGTTTTGTAAGATCTCAACCCTCCCCCTATATCTCTAGCCAATGTAGAATAAACAAACACATAGCAATACGCACAGTAAAACTCAGTTTAAAAGAAGTCCGAGTCTGATGTCAGAATAGGTAACCAAAGAAACTAAGCAAAATGACAATGATACATAAATTAACAAAGGACTACTAGCAGTTACTGATATGCCAGCTCCAGACCTCAATTAAACTGATTGAAAGATTATGTCTTCATCATATGAAAATCAAGCACAATCCCTCCCGTTAGGGTATTATGTATGAATTTACAAAAATAATAATGTGGGCTATGTGTTGAATTTGCAAATATATTTGGCAATATACAGTGCATGGTCAAAAGTATTTGTCACCTTTTTTGCTATATAATTCATATAAAACACATTTTTCAACAAACTATTTTGAAGACATTTATTGTTGTGTTCAGAAAAATATATCATCAAAGAGACTTTGAAAATTTATTGTTAGAAAGACAATCAAATGATTTGACAAGTGAAGTCTGAATATAAATTAACAGTACTTCACCAAATAGCCCGTGAAACTTTAGAATCAATGCAATTAACATAAGTGATGTTCTGATGAAAGAAATTAATTGAAAATTAATCTGTTGAGGCAACCATACTAGATAATTCATAATTAATTGTAAAATTTCATGATTATAATCAGTAATAAATAAATACTTTTACATTCTTGGAGAAAACTGTAAATGGTCGAAATATACATGTAAAATCGCTACAAATATGCTTTTAATCATCAAGCAAGATGTTTAAGGGAAATAAAAAAAGATTTTCAACCAATATATTTGTTAGGCTTAAGCAATTTTATAACCAACCATTGGTTGCAAGTTTTTACCCATTTAACAACACTAATTAATATGCATTTTTTTTAAAACTTTTGAAAGGTTGTCTAACAATTTTAGTCAATTGTTGAATTTATTATTTTATATTAAAAATGATACAAATTTTATAATAATATCAATATTTTTTTTATGTACTTCATAGATGTACTGCTGCAAGATATGGATTAGACAAAGTTGCAGAAAAATTAAAGGAACATGATATCAGTGGTCTTCTTATCATTGGTGGTTTTGAGGTAAAAGCAGGGGAATTAACAACTATACAGTAATAAACTTTTATTCTTACCAAAATTCAAAATTCAAAAATCTCTTTATTGTAACTATGCAAATTTTCTTTTGGGTCTCATTACTCATTCATTTAGCAGAAGCTTTTCCCAGTATATGCTGTATGGAAGTAATAGGAAAAAAGACAGTTAATTGAAATATGAACTGTTCAGAGTATGAATTTACAAAAATAATAAGGTTTGTGGATTATGTGTTGAATTTGCAAATATATATCTGGCAAGATACAGCGCATGGCCAAAAGTATTTGTCACCTTTCTTTTTTTGCTATATAATTCATATAAAAAGATATAAGAAGATGTGGTATGAGTGCCAATGAGACAACTCTCCATCCAAGTCAAAAACACTTTTTAAAAAAAAAAAAACTATTTTGAAGACATTTATTGTTGGATTTTTACAAACAAGGTGTTAAAAGACGCAGAAATGTCTGTAGTATATTTGTTTATTTGGTCATAGTTTTGTCATCAATAAATTTTGTATTAATATGGAAATGTACAATAATTTATTACAATTTAATTTGAAATATATAACAAATGTATGGACATATGATAAAATAATACTTTTGTTTATATCATCAGAAATCCAAAATGCTGCACAACAAAAATATAGCCAAATAAACCTATAAGTCTGTGACCATTCTGCTTCTATTGGTACCAAGTTGATTAAAATCCGACCAGAAATGTCCCCACAATATTTTTTTTGGAAAAAACATAGTTTTATATGAAATATATAGTGAAAAATCACAAGTGACGAATACTTTTGGCCATGTACTGTACTTGTGATACTTTTAAATATGTTCCCTTACATTTCGGCTGTCTTTTTTTTTTAACTCCTCTGGCTGCTTATTTATTTAACAACACTAAAAAATTTATTCCAATAACAGTTTTTTGTCATTACATTGATATCTCTTAAAAATAAAATTGAGAATGGAAATGGGGAATGTGTCAAAGAGACAACAACCCGACCATAGAACAGACAACAGCAGAAGGTCACCAACAGGTCTTCAATGCAGCGAGAAATTCCCGCACCAGGAGGCGTCCTTCAGCTGGCCCCTAAACAAATATATATACTAGTTCAGTGATAATGAACGCCATACTAAACTCCAAATTGCACACAAGAAACTAAAATTAAAAATAATACAAGACTAACAAAGGCTAGAGGCTCCTGACTTAGGACAGGCGCAAAAATACGGCCGGATTAAACATGTTTATAAGATCTCAACCCTTAGACTACATTCCCTGCACAGAATCTGGCAAAATCCTTGTTATTTCTTTACAAAATATGAGCTGCGTTGGATAGAAATCACACTATAAAAGTACATGTATAAGACTTTGATTGATTTTGGAACATTCAAATACGAAATAAAAGATGAATTTTGGTCTGTTTTGTAGGGTTCTTATAACAACTCAATTTTCAAACAGATACAGACTTTGCATAGAGATTTTTGCAACCCGAAATAGGATAACAGATGTATTGATATTTATTTGCATACGGTCGATTTCTATCCGAAGCAGTTCATATATGAAAAATTTAGAGATTGATTATTTTTTAACGAGATTTTATAGGAATCAGAAAAATTTATATAACTTACAAGTATACATTATAAAGCCTTCTTTCATACTCTACAAGTTTATGATTCATCTACCCCGACAGTTGAGTGATAAATTAATAATAATAAGATTTTATAATTTTAACAGGCCTACCACAGTGCCCTTCAGATGGCAGAGGCTAGATCAAAGTATGATGCTTTCTGTATACCAATGGTTGTCATTCCTTGTACTATCAGTAACAATGTACCTGGTACAGATTTCAGTCTAGGAGCTGATACGGCTTTAAATGAAATAGCAGATGTAAGTAACAATGTACCTGGTACAGATTTCAGTCTAGGAGCTGATACAGCATTAAATGAAATAGCGGATGTAAGTAACAATGTACCTGGTACAGATTTCAGTCTAGGAGCTGATACAGCATTAAATGAAATAGCTGTTGTAAGTAACAATGTACCTGGTACAGATTTCAGTCTGGGAGCTGATACAGCATTAAATGAAATAGCAGATGTAAGTAACAATGTACCTGGTACAGATTTTAGTCTGGGGGCTGATAGGGCTTTAAATGAAATAGCAGATGTAAGTAACAATGTACCTGGTACAGATTTCAGTCTAGGAGCTGATACAGCATTAAATGAAATAGCGGATGTAAGTAACAATGTACCTGGTACAGATTTCAGTCTAGGAGCTGATACGGCTTTAAATGAAATAGTGGATGTAAGTAATAATGTACTGATGACAGACTTCAATGGGATGGGGGGATAGTGGTGATACAGCATTGAATGAAAAAGCTAATGTAAGTAACAATATATAAAGGACAGATTTCTGTCTGGGGACCAATACAGCATTTAATGAAATAGCTGTTTTAAGTAAAAATTTAATAAGGACAGACTTCAGAAGGGGGAGGATAAAGCATTAATGAAATAGCAGATGTTAGTAACAATGTACCAAAGACAGTCTTCTATCTGAAGGCTTGATACAGCATTTTATGAAATAGCAGTTTTAAGTAACAATTTAATAAGGGCAGACTTCAGAAGGGGGAGGATAAAGCATTAACAAAATACTCAATGTAAGTAACAATGTACAGAGGACAGTCTTCAATCTGCAGGACTGATACAGCATTAAATGAAATAGCTGTTTTAAGTAACAATTTAATAAGGGCAGATTTCAGAAGGGGAGAAAGCATTAAAAGAAATAGCAGATGTAAGTAACAATGTACCTGGTACAGATTTCAGTCTGGGGGCCGATACAGCATTAAATTAAAATGCTGATGTGAACAAAACAATATACTGAGGACAGACTTTAGCAGGGGTAAGGGGGCTGATACAGCATTAGATGAAATAGCTTATGTAGGTAACAATGCTTCGAGGACAGTCTTCATTCTGAGAGCCTGATAAAACATTTAATGAAATAGCTGTTTTAACTAACTACTTACTGAGGACAGGCTTCAGAAGGGCTAGATACAACATAAAATGTTGCAGGCAAGTAATATATAGTGCCAATATAGCGCATTAAATGAAAAAAATAGCAGATGTACATATTTTAACCTACATTTTGACAGATGCAACTTTATTTTGGTATTGTAGATCTGTGATAGAATCAAACAATCCGCTACTGGAACAAAGAGACGAGTGTTTATTGTGGAGGTCATGGGTGGATATTGTGGTTACCTAGCAACCATGGCTGGTCTAGCAGGAGGAGCTGATGCAGCCTATATATACGAAGATCCATTTAATATAACTAATTTAAGGGTAAATATGGTCATACTTTCTCACTGGCAAAACCGATGATGAAAGAACAATAGAAAAGTAACTCTTCTACCACACAAAAGCTTCTACCAACCTGCCAAAAAAAAAAATCCAAAATTTTGTAACAGCAAATTTTAATAACACAATATCTGTGTTTTCATGCCAATACCAAAGTACAGGCTTGAAACTTCAACGTCACAGTTATGTTCATAAGGGCCAAAATGTGTTTGATTTAGATTTCCTCCATCAGGCCTCAGAATTGCTTGAAACTTTGAGAATATTTCTTATATTTACTATTGTTTTTCATTCATTATTCAAAAGCATTGAAGTAGGTCAGTGTAAATAAATTTGTAAAACATAACAGATGATATTGGTCCTTTATTGTAATTGTCAGGGATCTCAATAAGATGAGTCCATAAGTATTTAGTTCCTGAAAATCAGAATGGACTGACTATTTTCTAACCTGGTTAGCCCAAGGTTGCATTAAGGGGGTCCAGTCATCATCATTTTATTGCTTTAAAAAATTTAATATTCTGACATAAACTAGACTTAAATTATACATGAAGACGTTGATATTTTTTATCTTCCTTCCTTTGCACTTGCCATTGCCACAAATTATTGAGCCCCTGGACTCATCTTAAAAATTCTTAGTGAGATCTCTGATTGGGATGCTTTCTAATGATATAAAGAAAGAAAAAAAGTAAAAGAACCAGGTGCTAAGAATTTTATAAAAATAAGGAGATGTGGTAGGATTGCCAATGTGACAACTATCCGACAGAGTTCAAATGACACAGATGTAAACAATTACAGGTGACCATATAGCCTTCAACAATGGGAAAACCAATACCATGTAGCCAGCTATAAAAGTCTCCAACATGACAAAGAGTAAAAAAATTATAACCATAAAACCAATGGCCTGATTTATGATAGAATAATAAACAAAAACAAATATGACAGACAACAATGAACAACAACAACTGGATTACAGGCGCCTGACTTTTTGGACCAGACATACAAGTAGACAAAGAAAAAACCTCTTTGAATAATGGAAAATTGAACACTTTTTGATACAAAAATATAGATCTATATAATTTTAGATTCACAATTAGGTTATTAACTTTAATGCATCTTTTTCTTTGTTTAAACAGGATGATGTCGTCCATTTGAAAAATAAAATTATTCAACTTGGTGTTCAAAGAGGATTAATTTTAAGGTTAGAATTATATATATTTCTAAACCTGATTTTAGAAATATACCATAGATTTCATTTTGGAGGCCAATACAATATTCTATAAATGTGTTTGGAAATTGTGCTTCAAACAACAATGTTTTACAGTATAGAAAAAGAAAGGAAATGAAAAATATGATTAAAAGGAGATATGAAGTATTGGTATAGGTCAATGAGACAGCAACCTAACTACACAAATAATCAAGGGACAAAAGGCCTTGGGTAGAAAATTTTTGTCAAGCTTTTCTGGGAGTCTATGGAAGGGAATAATTTTATATTTGGTCTGAGGCTTGTTAATGTTGAGCTGTACGGTGTAAGCCATTTTTACACCAGCTGTGCAGCCACTTTCTGTTTGCTGATAGTTTGAAAATTTTAGAACACTTTTTGTTCGTCAAGCTTTTCTTGGCTTCCGTATGAAGGAATAGTTTAATATATTTGGTCCAGAGTTTGATAATGTTGAGTTATATGGTGTAAGCAAGTTTTACAATACTGTGCAACCACTTCCTGTTTGCCGATGGTAACATATTATTGTCCTGAATGAGCATGAAATATTTGCTGCTATACAATAAGCAGCCCCGCATACATACTGTAAATTCAGAAATTATTGCGTGCATTTATTATTGCGTTTTTGTCATTTTAGACTAAAATGCAATTTTTAATTTTTGCGATATTGAGAAAAATCCTGTTTAATTCATATAAAAAATTTCAGAATGCGAGTTTAAATTATTGCGATTATAACCCTGTTGCAATTTTTAGCAATAATAAAAACATCGCAATAATTTCTGAATTTACAGTAGCATAAAGCCACCCTTAACAAATTCTATGTTTGATGTTGCCTACCCATGCCTTGTAGGGTTGGCTAGGTAGTTAGTTAGGTAGGTAGGGATTTTATTTTTTTTTTTGGCCAACAACATAAGTTACATATTTTAGACAAGAAAATTATGTTAGAGCATGAAAAAAACTTTTAAAAAAAAAATTTGAAACGGCTGTGTCATACAATTTTACGGGTAGGCTGGTTTTTAGGTGGGTAGGTAGGCAACATCAAACAGTCTTAATTTTATTTTTGGCCTAAACTACCTACAGTATCCACAATGTAAGTTATATGGTTTGCTACAAATCTCCTATGGATTTTACTAACCCTCTTATGGATCCTAGGAGTCAGTAGCAAACTGTATGACAAATTTATCACACACTGGATTTTTTCTTGCCAAGTTTTGTATTAAAATAAACAATGAAATTCAATAACAATAATAGCAGATATGATGTCATGATATCCCTATGAAATCTACTGATCCCACATTGATCCATAGGGATCACCATGTGACATTAAACCAATCACATCGTTACTTATATACCTGAAGTGCGATAATAAATAATGTTGTACAGATTATGAATTTACAATATTTTCATTATTTTACAGAAATGAAAACGCAAATGCAAACTACACAACAGATTTTATCCATCAGATGTTTTCTGAGGAGGGTAAAGGATCATTTACTTGTCGTAAGAATGTTTTGGGACATATGCAACAGGGAGGTGTTCCATCACCATTCGATAGAAACTACGGAACAAAGATGGCTTCCAAGGCTGTAGATTATATGATCACTAAAGTTGAAGAAAATACTACAGAAGATGGTTTGTTTTATAAGATGTGCTTGATATTTATGTTTTGGAATGTTGTCTAGTAATTTATGGCTTTGAACCGTATATTTTCTTTGGTATTTGTATTGCTACCATAATTATTGTTAATTCATTTTATTTTCTTGGGTACTATTTTTCTTGCATTGTGGAAAAATTTAATTCACTGAAGGTAAAGGATTATTGTTTTAACAAATTTTGCATACAACCTATAAGAGTATTTATGCCCCCGCAATGGAGGGACATTAAGTTTTACCCTTGTCCGTCTGTACGTACATACGTACGTCCGTCCGTACGTACGTCCCAAAGTTGGTTTCCGTTCTTTAACTTTGGTTTGCCTCAACTAAATGTTATGAAACTTATACACAATGCTTATTACCACTAAATACAGATCAAGTTTGAATTTTGTCAGCGTCACTTTTACTGTTCTAGAGTTATGGCCCTGTACAAATGGAAAAATTGCTAAATTTTTCGTTTCCGTTCTCTAACTTAAGTTTTCCTCAACCGTTCTAGTGTTATGCGTGTTTTCAAATAGAAAATTGGTTAATTTTAATATACGACTACAAAAAATTTTGCGGTCGATATTGGTATGACGTTAGCGTTGTCGTCGTCGTCCAAGACACATTGGTTTTCGCACTCTAACTTTAGTTTAAGTGAATGGATCTCTATGAAATTTTACCATAAGGTTCAGTACCATAAAAGGAAGGTTGGGATTGATTTTGGGGTTATGGTACCAACAGTTAAGGAATTAGGGGCCAAAATAAGCATTTTGTAACTTCCAGACATAACTTGTGTGTTAGTGTATGGATCTCTGACATTGTACCACAAGGTTCTATATCACAAAGGGAATGCTGGTATTGATTTTGGGGTAATTGCCTCAAAATTTTAGGAATTAGGGGCCAAAAAAGGGGCAAAAAACAAGCATTTTTCTAGTTTCATGACAGTAACTTGTGTGTAAGTGTATGGATCTTTCTGAAATTGTACTACAAGGTTCCATATCACAAAGGAAAGCTGGAATTGAGTTTGGGGTAATTGCCCAAAATTTTTAGGAATAAGGGGCCAAAAGGGCCAAAATAAGCATTTTCTAGTTTCCAGACAATAACTTGTGTTCATGTGTATAGATCTCTCTGAAATTGTACTGCAAGGTACCATACCACAAAGGGAAGGCTAGGATTGATTTTGGGGGTAACTGCCTCAAAATTGTAGGAATTAGGGGCCAAAAAGGGGCAAAAAACAAGCATTTTTCTAGTTTCAGGACAATAACTTGTGTGTAAGTGTATGGATCTTTATGAAATTGTACTACAATGTTCCATATCACATAGGGAAAGCTGGGTTTGAGTTTGGGGGTAATTGCCCTAAACGCTAAGGAATTTGGGGCCAAAAAGGGGCCTAAAAACAAGCTTTTTTCTAGTTTCCAGACAATAACTTGTGTTTAAGTATATGGATCTCTCTGAAATTGTACTGCAAGGTACCATACCACAAAGGGAAGGCTGGGATTGAGTTTCGGGGTAATGAATCATAAGAGGGTTCAAAAAATTTGAGGGAGGGATTTTTTTTCCCTTTTTTCCTTTTTTTTTTCTTGAAAATATTCCATTTTAAATTGGTTATTTCTGATTTATATATAAAAGCAAATAATAATGATATGGTTTGAATAGGTAAGTTAAAAATTTTTAAGTTCTTAGACCACATTCATTCTGTGTCAGAAACCTATGCTGCAGGGACCGCTGTGCGTCGCCAATGTCGCAATTTGCGATTTTTATTTCATCTGGCGACAAAATACGGCTGCTGGCGATATTTCTGGCGCCAACATTTTCCTATGTAAAATTTTCATTTCTTGACAATATCGATCTTCATGTTAATTGGTAAAAGTTAAAAATAAATTGTACAAAATTTTACCTGGCGACAAGTTTATGACTTTGTTTACAACCCCAAGCTAATCAACGGTTACAACAGGTGTCATAATCTGTTGTTACAGGTAATCCATTTATCGGATGGGTCGTTAATGGTCATCAACATTAATTAATTCAAATAGAATTGGTCAGTCTGCATTTGTCTATTTCATTTGAAGAAATGTTCATACAACACAATTTTCAATGTTTACCGTAGTTAAATGAAGAAAACATAATTGACAGGAAGTTGAAAACCATAATCAAATTGTTAAAAACATTGTTTTACTTGTTTTCGGTAAAAATATAGCAAATTCAAACGAAATTTGTCTTTGACTGCCCTCAGTTATGATACGAAAATAACAAAACGACCGCCATTTTGGTCATGTTTACTTTTCACGTACTGTGTATAATCCTCCAAAGAGGGAGCACACCCGAATAAAGAAAGATAACTCACTCTTACTTTTTCCTAGCATTGAGATACCTACTTAAGACATGTCTTAGATATGGCTACATACTTCTGGCTTTATAATTTATATGTTTGGGTCTTTTGAGTTGTGGGAAGAGTTAAAGAGGGGTTTAGTAGCAGGATGGGTAGGGTTGGTAGGGTTCCTTGGTCATCTTTTCTGTATTCTAATACGATTTTTCACTGTTCTGTAAATCTAAACCCTCTTACTCTGTTTTCTTCATACAATTACCCATTTTTTTCTATTTTTTTATTTTTTAGTTTAAAAAAATTCTTTATTCTGTAGCATTTACAGACCATAAGCTAATGTATATTCTTCTACATACTGACAAAGAAAATAAAGTACACATGTCAGTTTTGTTGTATGTATAGAAACCCTATGCAATAACTTACTTAGTGTAACATGTTAAATGATGTAAAGTGCAGGCTGAGTGCATAAGAAATTTAAATTGAACATAGTTTAAATTTTGATAGAAGAATTAAAGACTCTAGCTGGCTCTAAAGTTTGCTCCAAGTTTTCAAAACTGGCGACAAAATATAGGAGCTGGCTATTTTTCTGGCTCCAACTTTTTGGGAGCCAGAGCAGCCCCTGTGCTGTGTCAAATATTTAATCACAATCCAAATTCAGTGCTGTATCAAGCTTGAATGTTGTGTCCATACTTGCCCCAACTGTTCAGGGTTTGACCTCTGCGGTCGTATCAAGCTGCACCCAGCGGAGCATTTTATTAGTTTCTGTTCTCTACTTAAGTTAGCCTCAACTAAATGTTATGAGACTTACACACAATGCTTATTACCACAAAACTCAACAAAAATTTCAAATTTGGGTAGCGTCACTTTTACTGTTCTTCAGTTATGTCCCTTTATACCTATATGATATGCAAGCGAGGGCATCATCTGTGTCCACATGTGGACACAATCCACATTTATTTAATTCATTGAACACATTTATTATTATGCCCCCGCCGTAGCGGAGGAGGCATTGAGTTTTACCCTTGTCTGTCTGTACATCCCGAAATTGATTTCCTTACTCTAACTTAAGTTTGCCTCAACCAAATGTTATGAATCTTTACACAATGCTTATTACCACAAAACACAGATCAAGTTTGAATTTTGATTGCGTCACTTTTACCAGTCTAGAGTTATGCCCCTTTATCTATGGAAAAATTGCTGAATTTTTCGTTTCCGTTCTCTAACTTAAGTTTGCCTCAACCAAATGTTATGAAACTTATACACAATGTTTATTACCACAGAACTGAGATCAAGTATGAATTTGGGAGCGTTACTTTTACCGTTCTTGTGTTATGTCCCTTTATAATGTTACATGCAAGCCGGGGGCATTATCTGTGTCCCATGGACACATTCCCCATTTATTTTTTATTAGTTTACACATAATCATAAAAGTATCCCATGATTAATAATTAATTCAAAAATTGTGATGTCCATACTTGCCAACCTCTGACAATGAAAAATCATGTCATGACATGACATGACATGTCAAAAAGCGTGTGAAAACGCATGATGTAGATGCAGACTTTTTAAAATGAACATTATACAAATTTGTTAATATAAAAAAAAACAATATTCTACTGTAAACTTTTATTGCATTCAACAGTGGCCTATTTTGCTGCTTTCAAAACAACACTACTAGGCAAATATTCGAAATAACAGCAGTTTGGTTAATTTTACATGATAACAAGGCACACAATATATCATTGAGTTCTGATCTGAATTCAGTGTAAATTTCTTTATAATTGAAAATGCTCTCTCACAGTCAGAATTGTTATTTGGCAAAACTAAATTAGCTTTAACGTTTAAATAGCAAGCTTTGAAAGAATGTCATGATGTTTTTTTTTTTTGCCATTAAAAATGTCATCTACATCTGCCATTGCTCCCCACATATTATATATGTTGCTATTGTCTGGTCAAAACTGGGTCGTTCATCAGAAGACAGCTGGTACTCTGAGAACTGATCCAACAGTTCTGTGATATTCCCTTCCCATATGGCCTGTGGAAATCTGTTGGCTAGATTTGAAACTGAAAAAGAAAAAATATTTTATAATTTGATTACCATTGAATGCTTTATCAAATAGTTACATCCTCTCACACATGTTGTTATGATTGCAAATGATTGATAATTTTTGCAGATGATCTAATATAAATATGAGAGTAGCAAAGGGTGCACTATGCATTGTTCAGCCCTCGATCACTTTCTTTTGATTCATTTTAACATGGACTCCCAACTTTTTTGGTACGTACACACGTATCGTTTTCGCTTAGCACTCGGCTCTTTAGATGACAGTACAGGTCCAGAAAGTGACCTCTTTCTGCTGGACATTTCCCCAAAGTGAATTTGATAGAAAGAAGTCATAAAACAACGAAAAAGCGTGTACATGCCATGTGACAAAATTCTCTAGTGTAAACCGTCGAAAAAGCATGTATTACACGCGAATATCATGTGAGTTGGCAACTATGGTGAGGCCAACCTTAAAAATATGTTTGTTTGCAGTTTTCTGACTGTACCTTCAGACTGAAGGGTCGGTAGGTAGGAAAAATATTTTATTTTATCAGCCAAAATAAAGTTTAATCGCCAACAAGTAATGTGTAAATCAGCGTAAAATCGTATCTGACTGACAAAAACAACATTGAAAAACAATGGATGCCATAAACCGGAAATGAAGACAATTACAATACTGAATCAGATTCCGGGGGCGGACAAGGGTAATTCTGGGTTTGCCGATCAAATACAATAAAAAAATAATAATTCCAGGCAGGTGACAAAATATATCTATGATGATGAAATATAAACACTAGAATTGAAAACCAAAAGATATATGGAAAAGAAAGAAAAAGCAGGAAATATTTTATACAGAAACTCAACATTACTTTTAGTTCACAAATTTTCATGTCAAAATCCAATAAAATGTGACAGTAATTTTCTTTATCATTAATAAATGTTGATATTACATGTAGATGCTTTTATAGCTAGTGTAAACATATTACTACAATTCCAAGAGGTAATTTCTTCTCAACTTTGAAGGGCCAGTAAAAATCTGGAAGTTTCTTACTTTATTTTCACAATAAAAGAAACAAGAAGTTACACAAACCAAGTTTCTTGTGAAGAAAAAACATTTTAAAACAACAAACACTGAAAACCAACATGAAATGAACAGGCATTTTCTGATAAAAACTTTTAACCAAAACTAAAACTTAAACATAGTGTCAATATCCAATTTATGACATAAAATATTGTATTATTAAATCATGTAAATATTGGAACACTTATAAACAAGGAATGACTAGAACTGTTTAAAAGAAATATATTCACTGACATATATGCTTTTTCACTAGAATGTTTTCATGAGTAGAGTATTTTCATCAGAAAAATGTAGATATTAAAGATTTATAAGACAATGTATTAGAGTGTATTTTTAATAAAAAAAAATCAACCATTGAATCTTCCTCAATCGTAAAAAAAAAAAGGTAACTTAAACAAAAATGTATTAGACATCCGACTGTTTTCATATTTCTAACAATATTTAATTATATGTAATAAAGTTATATTTGGAAAGATATGTAGATGCCAGGCTTTAATGAAAACCAAAGAAATCTTACTAGTTTGGGGTAAAATCCATAGCACCCCATTAAAAGTAAATGGTCTGTACTGAAATGTTTTGACTCCATAAAAAAAATTGACAGCATAGCTCCTAAGAACATGTTTTAATTCAATTCACACACGCCATACAGTTTGGGTATATTTAATATTGTAAGATAGAGAATAATTGCAATGAGTGGGGCAGCCCCTTATCCTAAAGGAGCATACTCATTGCAATCGAAGATAGATTTAATATAGCAAGAGTATTTATTTTGGGAAGTTTGCTATAGCAATACTTTCCTAAGGCGTTGGCCTCTAACTTCCGTGACAGACTATCGCAAATGTTCTGCTCCAAGATAATGTAGTACTAGTGTTTGAATACTGATTCTAGGAAGATGCTTTTGAAATTTTGAGTCCTTTCGAAAAGATTACAGCTTGAATAAAAAGGAATGAATGTTCACCGACAATTCAGGTGAATTTAACTTCATTTTGAAAATGATTATTACAAACACTACTTGGGATTTTCCATGCGCTGAAGAGAAAATCAAAGAAATCTCGCGAGACATCGTTTCATTCATGAATATTTCATGAATGAACATTTTCCCGCGCAATTTTTACTATATACGATATTTACAAATGTTTAGTATTAAATATAAAGTAAAAGCCCGAGTGTATCGAAAGAATCCCGTATGACTGACATTACTGAATGCAACGTACTTTTTAACATGTTTATATTTTGACCAAGCCGTCGGATAATTGACAAGTGATAAAAGTTTGATTGAACAATTATACACAGGTGACAGAAATACTCGATAATCATATGGCTTATGTCACACGCCAAGGATGAGTAAAGGTAAATACCGGCTATGATAGAAGTGTGCATGTTTTTGTCAAAACATCAATCAGAAGGTTTTGATGCCAAAAACATTTGAAAACTATTTAAATACTAGCTATTTCACATTCCAATGTGAATTTAAGGACTTTCACTCGTCCAGCATGCTCAGTCACGTGGATCAAACTGACAGCTGAAAAACATTGACTCAACGACAGTTCGTACATATCACAGCCCATGTCCTCAGTGTTACGATTAACAATAACATTTGTACACAAATCGTTACAAGGATAAGGCAGACAAGTCAGCTTCTACTTAGAATAACTCAGTGTATCAAGACAAGTGCTGTAGCAACATGATTAAATAAAATCTGTCCATATAATAGCAAAATGACTTTCTTACTCTTAGTGCTAGTCCAAATAATTATGACAAACCAAAATCTCAAATGTTATTGCCTCAATGCTAAAGTTAACAGCATCAACTTTAAAATGTGTTACAGGGTTATAAGCACCTCTATGAATCTAGTGTTTATAAACTTTTATTCCTTTCGTCATACTGCTATTGTTATGTCCCCACCGTATTAAGTTTTACCTTTTTCTTCTGTTAGTATGTACGTCCCTTACTTGTACATATGTCCGTACATCCAAAAATTAGTTTCTGTTCTCTAACTTTAGTTTTCCTAAACCAAACTGTATGAAACTTATACGCAATACTTATTTCCACAAAACACAGGTCAAGTTGAATTTTGGTGGCGTCGATTTTACAATTCTAGAGTTATGCTCCTTAACAAATGGAAAAGTTGCTTGAATTTTTGCTTACGATCTCTAACTTTAGTTTGTCTCAACCAAATGTTATGAAACATATACACAAAGCTCATTATCACAAAACACTGTTTAGATTTGAGTTTTGGTGGCGTCAGTTTTAATGTTCTAGAGTTATGCCCTTTACAAATTTAAAATTGTGATTGTTGTCGAGCCTTCGACTTTTGTCAAAAAGCGAGACATAGCGATCCTACATATTGTCAGCGGCGCCCACTAATATTCACTCTGTGGTTAAAGTTTTGAAATTTTAATAACTTTCTTAACTATCCTGGATTTCTACCAAACTTGGACAGAAGCTTGTTTATAATCATACGATAGTATCCAGAAGTAAATTTTGTAAAAAAAATCCATTTTTCAGTATTTTACTTATAAATGGACTTAATTTTTCTGCCAGGAAACATTATATTCACCATGTTCACTCTGTGGCTAAAGTTTTAAAATTTAATAACTTTCTTAAACTATCCCAGATTTGTACCAAACTTGGACAGAAGCTTGTTTATGATCAAAAGCTAGTATCTAGAAGGAAATTTAGTTAAAATTTTGTTCTTGTTTTTCCGTATTTTACTTATTAATGGACTTAGCTTTTTTCCAGTTAACATTACATGCAGTCTGCAGTTAAATTTTTAAAACATTTATTAGATTCATAAACTATCCTGGATTTTACCAAACTTGGACAGAAACTTCTAACAATCAAAAGATAGTATAGAGAGAAATATTTTATTAACTTTTTCCTTATTTTTGTTGAGCCTCGATTAACAGCAAAAGTAGGCGAGACACGGGTTCATGGAACACTTACAAATATTTTTCAATTCTGTACTCTAACTTTAGTGTGTCTCAACCAAATGTTACGAAACTTATACACAATACTTTTAACCACAAAACCAAGATCAAGTTTGAACTTTGTGCCGTCATTTTACTGTTATGGTTAGGGTTATGCCCAGTTACAAATGGGGAAAAATACTATAAAATCACAGGCCCTAGATATGGCATAGGCACATAAAGAAATTTAACAGAGCTTATTGTATATTTGATTATTTTAGAACAACAGTTTAAGGTTTCAATAGAAAATATCAAAATTTAAATGACAAACAATGAAAAAATTTTTTTGATAATTGCTGAAAAGAAAATGGTTTAGTTAATAACATCAAAGCTGTACATATTTGAAATAATACACATCTATAACCTATTTGAAATAATACACATCTACAGTTGCAAACTTCCCAGAGGTGCTATCCAGCACTTTGATTCAAGCTAACCATTCATTTTTCTACATTTTGTGTAGTTTGGGTTGCTTCTTATTGATTTGGTATGGTCTATCCATCAACATATCAAATGAACCCTTTCTCCGTACAGGCGTGTTTACAGGTATCCATAAAGTCATGGAGGAGTGGTTTCATCTTTGTCGTCTTCACAACAATTTATAGAAAATATGGCATACTTCAAGCTGCTGTCCAATTGTTTAACCACTGAAATTGGTTCCATAAAGTCAGGCTCAAAAGATTCTGTACCCGATTTGTTTGAGACAGAAAGTTGATAAATGGTTATCGTGTCGGTTATGAATATCAGCTGCATCGTCGTCAATGATATCATCAAAGACATCATTCCATATGCCTGAATCTGTATAAACAGTTTACTATTAAACTTTTGTCATTTGTCTTAAAATTGGCAGAAGACGACAGCGTAAACTCCCCAATGACTTATGGATACCTGTAAAACAATGTCCATGTGCTTTTATCATTAAACGGTCACATGAACGCTTGACGGGAAGGCAAGAAAAACTGAACTTGAAACGTGTTATCGACCTAGACTTTAAATCAATTCGGAAAGGACCCGAAGTTCCGGATCGCGTCTATAGAAGTATTAAAAAAAAATTCTTCAAATTTATAGCAATAAAATTTTCACAGTCTGGGGGGATTTTCAAGGGTCGGTCGGTAAACTGCAAACAAACAATATTTTAATTTAAGCCTGATAAGAATTAAGAGAATATGAAAAGTTTGACATTATGATGCTCTTTTGTAGGAAAAATGAAATCCTGTACAAAAGATTCTGCAGTACTATTAGGTATGTGTAGAAGACAATTGTTATTTACTCCATTAGAAGAACTCAGAGGAATCACAGATTTTGAGTAAGTAACATGGCAATATATATTAAAACTGCACATTAAATTATTTCTCAGGATTAAAACAACGGATGGAGATTTTTTATTTTTAAAAAATTGCCATATTCAGTGACGAAGTTGAGCCTTCGTTTTACTTTAAATATGAACTTTAAACTTTGAATTGTTGGAATTTGGACTGTTGTTAAACATTTTTTCATTCATTGAAATTTTTTAAACTAAATTTAGACTTTCAATTCTCTAAGTTAACATTGATTTTTTAATATTCAAATGTCTTCCTTTATATGTCAGACAATGAAAAAATTTAAAAGCTTTGACCATCAATAGGTGATATGTATTCATATATGAGGGTCTGGATAGGGGGTCCTTCATTTCTGTATTCTTTATTTTTGTGCCCCCGCCGTAGTTGAGGGGGCATTAAGTTTTACCCTTGTCCGTCCGTCCGTACATCCCAAAGTTGGTTTGCCTCAACCAAATGTTATGAAACTTATACACAATGCTTATTACCACAAAATACAGATCAATTTTGAATTTTGGTGGTGTCACTTTTACTGTTCTAAAGTGATGCCCCTTTACAAATGGAAAAATTGCTGAATTTTTCCATTCCGTTCTCTAACAAGTTTGCCTCAACCAAATGTTATGAAACTTATACACAATACTTATAACCACAAAACTCAGATCAATACACATTTGGGTAGTGTCACTTTTACCGTTCTTCAGTTATGCCCTTTTATAACTTTATATGAAATGCAAGTGGGGGCATCATGTGTGTCCCATGGACATATTCCTCATTTATTTAAGGTCATTTTTCTCTATTATATTTTTTGGACATTATTCTGTATTCTATAGTTCTTTGGCCTATTTTTCTTTATTCTTTAGTTTTTTTTGCCCATTATTCTCTGATCTATAAACCCCATCCAGACCTTCATATATGTTCTGGCAATGTGAACTTTATAGAGATTATAAGGTTCTCCTTTATTTGGTACATTAAACTCAGTGCAAGCGTAACATCCATTCTTTAAAAATTAGCATTTTTTATTCTCTTATGGGTAGTCGTTATTTTTTCATTGATTGTTGTTGATTTGTACATGTATCTCAGTATAAACAGTAGAAATGTTTAATGCACGAAAATATAACTACTTATTTCTATAATTTTGAATGTAAATTCAAATGGTTTGATAAGCTTAAGGAGCTATTAATATAAATACTTGAAACAAATTTGGGATATATTTCAATCTTTCAAAAGGGTTATTTATAGTAATATAAATGGGTCTGGTCATATGTATATTTTCAATTTCACAATGAATGAATTGTTATAAAGCGGTTTGCATAAAGGAATGGGTTTGAGGTGTATACATTTTGACAGTTTAAAATTCAACGTTTAAGTGAGATTGTTATAAAGTTTCTTGGTGTTTCTTTTCTGTCTACATGTGTAAATCCTTCCCATAGTTTCTTCTCTCTTAGAACAATTATTGTTGATATTTGTATTTTATTTCAAAATAAGTTGGCAAAAATTATTTCTTTAAAGGGAGATAACTCCTTGAATGGATACTAGCACATGTAGACAAATGAGATTATTCTAATTTATTTATCTCTTGACAATGCATATTTTTTATTTATCTCTTGACAATGCATACTAATTTATCTCTTTAAAATAATATTAAAACAAAATGCTTGAATGTAGACAGATCTTTAGTATAAATGCTATATATTTCTCAGCTGCACACACACCTATATGTAGGATTGATGTAAAAAAACATATATTTTCAGAAGTTATTTACTGTAAATTCAGAATTTGTTATAATGTTCTTGTTATCGTGAACATTGCAACAGGATAGGTTTTGCGAAAAAAAAGCCTTTCATTTGCATTATTCATATGCATCATTTTCAGAAATAATTTAATCGCTGACTTTTTTTATTTCTTCAACAATAGCAATGATAAATGCATGCAAAAATTTCTGAATTAACAGTAATGTTTAAACCTTCTTTGAAAAAAAAGCCTCTGCAATGTTTTTAAGGGTTCAACTGAATTTAACAATAATATAAATGATTAAGTATATTGCAAAGGGTTGACAGAAGCTAGATAGATAACTACTAATTTTATACTTATTATAAGCTTTTATTGGGGCAAGCTGTTGCATTGAAAGCACCAACTGTCTCGTACTATCCATGTGTATAATGTCTATTCCCCTTTCGACCTTTGTATTATTGTAGCTCCTCCTCTGCTAGTTTTGATGGAATTAGTTTAGGTAACTGCCTGTTGATTAATTATACAAAGCTGTGATCTTTAATCTTTTAATTTAATTTAAGTATTGTATCAATGCAAAGAGTTTGATTATTTCATTAAAATTGTCAATATTAAGACATAGCTATTGTAAGTTGATTCAACCTTAATAATTTGGTTTTAGTTTGTCAAAGCCCTATTAAGATTTATGTGTAAATAAATTTCATAAATTGGTTAAGGAGATAAGAAAATTGTTTTAACATGTTTTTCTTGGATTATTTAGCATATTTCTTGACTAACCTTCATCAGGAACATCTAGAGCCACAAGGTCCAACTCCTACCCCCTAAAAAAATTATTGTAATAGTAAAAATTGAAGTATTGAGAGCAACAAAGCTAGAATGTCAAAAATAACTAGCCTTAAAAGCAGTTATTAAGATCAACTTTGCCTGATGTAAGTTAAACCTTATGTTTAGTAGAAATTACAAAATTTATAATTTATAAGAATTATGAGCATGTAGGTTGTGTATGTGCTTTATTGGGCACTGTCCTGTTTCTCAGATGAGCTACTGTCTCTGTTGTTTGTTCTTATTCTAAAACAGGTAGACTATTTTAGATTAGAACCCATATCTTACAAATTCTGTAACCAAGACAATTTTATAATTTTCAGCAAGAGGATTCAACATGACCAATGGTGGTTAAGGCTTCGGCCATTACTTAGAATTCTTGCTAAGCACTCTGAAGTCGCATATCAGACAGAGGGAGTTCCCCTTGGTGTTGACGAAGTGGAAGATGAAGACAATGCTTAATGCTTGTGCTATTTATTGAACGAGAACTATTTATAGAATCTCACCCTGATAAGTGTGATATCATTCTTACGAATATTCCAAACCTAAAAGTCTGAGATTTTTTAACTTTTATTATTCCTTAGTGTACCAATTGTCTCATTTTAGTTTATTTATTATTTTTTTCATTTATATTTAGTTGAAATTTTCTTAGATGTTATTTTGTTAAGAAGATTATTTCTCTTTGTATTTAATGATATTATGGTGCTGTTGTTGTCTCATAAATTTTAATTGAGGAAAAATCTGAACAAAAAACCATTGATATTGTATTAAAGTGTACCTGTTTTTTTTTAACTTTGTTAAGTTTTTTTCAATAGTTATAATTTCTTTTCTTTTTTTTTTTTTTTTTTTAACTTATTGCATAAACAAAAGACTTTTCCTGAACAAAATTATTTTGAGAGTTTGATTGTTATTCGTGGGATAGCAATGGGTAAAGGTTAACCACCAAATGTCAATGGTCCACAAAGTGTACATTTTTAAAAGTATACAGGCTGGAAAAACCACAAAATCAGATGTCCACAAAAATTGGTACCCACGTAAAAAAACAAATCCAAATTACTCCAGTCTCACTCTGTTGGGAGGATCCCTTGGTTGAACAGAACATGTTTTCTTTATACATATTTGTTTTATTTTGATTTTCTTAAATAGGTTTTATTGTCTTATAAATATCTTATCATCCCATTGTAGAATTTTATCCAACTCCAATTCCTTGCATGTTGCATGTCTATAAGCTTGATTGCATGATGCTATATTTCTGTTGCTTCAAGGGAACAAGGTGAAATTTATGCACTATTTTAACACAACTCTCTTATTCTACTAATATACTAAATTCTCACCATTATTTTGTTATTTATTTGTTTGTTAGATTGAATTGTGTTGTATTTAAAGAAAGCATTGTCCTATATATATGTGCCAAAACAATGTATTAATTATTGTGTCGCCTGCTGCAAAGTTGTAGCGATATGTAGAAATCACTTCTGTTGTGTCAGCGGCAAACTTTGTTAATCTGCAACTTCTGGAAAACTGATTGACAGAATTAAACCAAACTTGCATAGATACTTTTACAGGACAAGAGAATTTGTGCCTCAGCCAATTAAATGTTGGATCTAAGTGATTTTTGGGTTTCCCAAACCATAACATGGATTTCTCATTTCTGCATATATTATTTGAAGGATTAGGCAACATATGTCTTCCTTGGAAGACTAACAGCATTTTTTTTTAGACAGTATACTTGTTTATTTGAAAGCTGTTGGATATTTTATTAATAAAACCAAAAATGTTATGTAATTTTTTACCATTCAACTGGTGTGTTCTTTGTTTTAACACAAATAAAAGGTGTTAATCTTTCAGTGTTAACCAGAATATATTGTTGTGTATTATTTAATTGTGCACACAAACGTTTGTTATTTTCACACAACTTATATGCAGGAGCAATGTATTTAAATTTCACAGTTTACACATTTGTAAATCCTTTGATTATGTTCTAGTTATTCTCATTTGTGTTTTTGTACTTTATTGGTTAAAATTCAGGTTTAAAGTTTTGAAGATCCCATGCCAATAAAACTCGGTTGAAATATGGTATTTACATTAGACCTTGTAATGATCACTGACAGACAGATACAATGTATTTCATATTTTTTCTTTCATAATAAGCAACGAAATACAGAGGGGAAAAAATCTGTTTGTTTTTTTAAAATATATCATATAACTAATTGAATTATATTGTTTTATTCATATATATAATAATTAAATATATATTGTATAGTTTTGTTTGAATTTCAGAAAGAGGCTACCAAAACAACAGTGGTGGCTAGCTTTAGTGCGACCATTACTTAGAATAATGACAAAACACTCTAATGAGACTTACCGAGCTGATGCAATTCTTAGTAAAGTGGACTTTGAGGATGATGATAATGCATAATACACTTTTTATCTACAAGCGTGTCTATATTGTGATAAAATAGTGCTTTGTTCGTGCTAATGTTGGTAGATAATGGATAATGAAGTTTTTAATATCCCATGTCAATAAAACTCAATTTGAAATATGGTATTTTCATTGAACCATGAGCTGATCAGTTATTTCATTTTTTTGTAAAAAGGAACAAAATACAGAGAAAAAAAAAATCTGTTTTTTTTTTTTTTAAATACATGTTGTAAAGTTTTGTTTGAATTTCAGAAAGAGGTTACCAAAACAACAGTGGTGGCTAAAATTAGTGCGACCATTACTTAGAATAATGGCTAAACACTCCAATGAGGCTTACCGAGCTGATGCAATTCTTAGTAAAGTGGACTTTGAGGATGATGATAATGCATAATAGATTTTTATCTACAAGCGTGTCTATATTGGGATAAAATAGTGCTTTGTCCATGCTAATAGGTACATAATACAACAACATGTGTAATAAACAAATATTATAGGTAGGGTAAGTAAAGAAAACATATACAGCCATGATTCAATGATCAAACAAATTTGTCAAAGAACCTTTTTCATTATTTTTTAAAGAATATCTAATTTTCTGATGACCATTTTTACAATTTTGTCTCGGCTGCTGTTTCCAAGTGTCAACAATTGTTATTGTAAAAGTTTGTGAATAGATTACAAAGGCGACATATCTCTGCATCTAAATTTAATTTTTTACAGAGTTTCCCTTTCTAGCTCACCGGGCCCAAAGGGCCCCATGTGAGCTTATGCCATCACTTGGTGTTCGTCATCTGAAACTACTGGGCCAAATACTTCCAAACTTTAAGTGAATGTTCCTTAGGGTATTTAGTTTATAAATTTTATCTGAAGTTTGGATCCATCAACAAATATGGCTGCCATGGCTAAAAATAGAATATAGGTGACAAAAGCAGTTTTTTTTCTTATATCTCAAAAACTACAGCAGTTAGAGCAAAAGTGAAAGGGAGTTATTACTCAGCGAAGCATTTTATTTTTTTTTTACATTTTTGTGAAAGTCTAATTACTTTTTCAAAAATCTTCTTCTCTGAAACTACTTGGCCAAATACTTAAAAACTTTATTTAAATGTTCCTTAGGGTATCTAGTTCATAGATTGTATTCAGGGATTTGATCCATTCAAAAACATGGCGGCAGTTTCTAAAAATAGAACATAGGGGTCAAATGGAGTTTTTGGCTTTGATCTCAAAAAATAAAGCAGTAAGAGCAAAACTGACATAGGTGAAAGTGTTAAACAGGTTTAGATCTACCTGTAAAGTTATCTTCAGACCAATAGGACAACTTATTGTTGGGTTACTGTCCAGAAATAGTTAATTTTTAGCAAATTTTAGTTTTGGGTTATGTATTATCTTTAATATTATTATAGAAAGAGAGAAAGTGTGACAAAATTGTTGAGCAAAGTTAGATCTACAAATAAGTCAAATGCCTAAAACTGAAATTACAGGTGAGCAATATCAGGCTCTCATGAGCCTCTTGTTCAGCAAGTTATTTAATTTTAATGATGAGTGTATGGGCCAATTACTACTATTAATCCCAATCCTTGCATACCAACACTAACAAAATTTGTTTTTCAAAAAAATGTTGAAAAAAATTTCATATCCTCAGCTTGAAAGAGAGTGAAAAGTAATTTTTACATGTGTCAAATGAATTGTTTCATGTTTCAAAAAGTTTTGTTCCTTAGGCACTTCTTAAAACCTTCATCATGAACTATTTCCCATTTAAAAAAAATAATTTGTAGAAATTTTTATTTTGGTTTCAATAAGTTCTAAATTTTACACCTCAGATAGATGCTTTTATAATAAACAAAAACTTTAAATGACAGTTATAATCTAAGATTAGTTAGTGATACTGTAGTTTAATTGATCAGCATTTTATATCCCAGACAGATATTTCACCATAACTTTACTTGGTGCGTGATTTTCTCGCTACGTTGAAGACCTATTGGTGGACTTGGGCTGTTTTCTGCTCTTTGGACGGGTTTTTGTCTTTGACACATTCCCAGTTTCTGTTCTCTATTCTATCATCTTAATAGTGAATAAGCAGCATTAATATTTATCCATAAGTTATACAAGTCTTGTTTTTTTTTTTATATCATTTACCATTTATTTGTTAATATTTTTACCTTGGCCATTGATGTATTGATTAACCATATTTTTTTCAGAGTTAAGTAAAGCACTGTGACATACTGCTAAATGTTATGTAGCTTTTAAATGGTCCTTTGAATAGTTTCTAGTCTATTCAATGGCTAGAAAAATATACATTATTGAATGTTTAAGCTTAAATTTTACAGCAAAGGTCACTCATCTGTTGACCTCATTTCTTGCAGATGATCAATTCTATTTAGATTGTTCAGAAGTCATTAAAAAAAAAGTGTCAGTCAAAAATTTCTCAGACAAAAATCTAGCATTTTTTGTTTATTTCAATGGTGACAAGAATATAGTAGCTTCTGCAACAATCTGCATAAGATTGAATTTGAGGACAACTGGCCTTGCGGTCAAGACTAAATTTAGCAAATAGAAACACCGATAACTATTTGCAATAACATATGAGCTGCCTCGGATAGAAATAGACCTTAAGCAAATGAATATCAATACATCTGTTAACCTATTTAGGGTTAAAAAAATATCTGTAAAGTCTGTAACTGCTTGAAAATTGAGTTGTTATAAGAACCCTACAAAACAGACCAACATTTGTCTTTTATTTCGTATTTGAATGTTCCAAAATCAATCAAAGTCTTATACATGTACTTGTAAACATGCACTTGCATAAGGTTGATTTCTATCCAACGCAGCTTATATATATGTGATAAATTTTGTGATAGTAATTTCTAAGTGCTACTAGTTAAGGGTATCCTGTTCTTGATCATTGTGGTTTTTTATTTAGTATGTGTATTACTTGTGTGTATAGTCAGTATAGATAGACAAAGGTTGTGTACATTTAGTTAGTATTTAAAAAAAATGATGCAGCAGATTTATAATTTCTGAAAAGGACCCATTAATGGTATCTACTGATGAGGTGGATAAGATGTTTCCTAGCTAAATGACCACACCTTAGCAATTGGCTAGGACTCGTTTATTTGCTCCAATATTTTTTGTTAATGACAAGAATTATTTTTGAAATTCCTTTCTGCATTTTTTTATTCAAGAGGCCTGAGGGAATGGTCTAGACAGATAAATTTGTGAGAGAAAATCCTAAATAACAACATGAGTGCCATCCATAAATCCACTGATATGGTTAATATTTTATTATATGATATGTTTGTTGTATTGATTGATTGTTTTTGTTTCTGCATAATTGATATATATATATGTAAAGGTACCAGAAAATCTATTCAAAAGATGAGGAACTTGACCCTTGACTTTTCAGTACCTTCCTTTATTTTTATTTTTTGCAATGAATTTCTTATCTCCAGCTGCTTTTATTTCCATATCATAGCTCAGAATGAATATCTTATTGAGATTTTAATCTTGTTGACATCTATTGATGGTTGCTGTCTCTTTGGTGTACACCCTGCACCTCCTCATATTTATATTGTGTGCAGATTTCTATGTTTACTCTAATTGTTATCAAGTTTGTAAGTAACTTTATAAAATCATAGAACAGAGATTCTTTATGAGCCTTGTGTTTGCCATTTCATAGAATTACTATTAACATTAGCATTTTAAGAACAGTTTGCAACCCTTTTGAAATTTAAAAGCGCAGACTTTAACATCATTTAAAATATTTTTTCTTTAGATTTGTCATCGTAATTTAAAAAGGTCACAATATTATATTGCTTTTTTATTGTTCATCTAGTTTGTCTTCCCTGTGCATTATTTTAATCTAATAGTGATTTCAGTGATGATTTATAATTCTGGCCAGTATGATATTTAAATATTTATGAAATTTATAATAGAAATTTGGTTCTTATATTAAATGTTTAAAAAAAACATATACTTTTAACAGCATACTTGTAACAGTTGTTTTAAAAGTCTTGACTACTCTATGCTAGTTGAAGAAAGGATTTTTTGTTAATAAGTGATAGAACAGGGTACTAAGCCTCCAGCTTTAAAGCATGATTAACTTCATTGGTAGGATATCAGAGCAATGGACAATGTTATAAAAAAGAATAAATCCTTTTTGGTTAAAATGTATTGCTTTGTAAACAATAAGACAGATATGAAATTAGCCATTAACCCATGCTGCTTATTTTTGAGCAAAGTAATAAATGAACAGCAATTTTTGCCATTTTATTTCCCAGATATAGAATAGAATTAAACAAAGTTAGTTTTAGCATTTGGTAATAAATGTGCTTCCCAGCTCGTTAAAACTCTTTGCTTAAAAGATATACAGAATTTGCAGAAATTATTTAAGATGTATGTGTATGTGTTAAGCACAAGGAATGATAGATATACATAAGCTAAGGGCTATTCCATTAATTTTTGTGTGGTAGGGTAGGAAGGGATTCCCAAAACACCCCCAATTTAACCAACCAACCAACCAACCGAAATGTTTTATCAAATTAACTCATAACCCATGTCCAAAAAGAAAACTTCCCCGCCTGTCCACATTCATTTTAATGGAATAGCTCCAGTAGATTTTTACCTCCATATATACATTGGTATGTTTACCACTGTCATGTTTTTATTGATGTTGATTTTTCCAGCTTTAAACAATAAAAAATCTTTTTATTTCCCTGGTTGTTTATTTCAATTTATAAGAAATCGTTTGTTGTAGTCCAATCAATCAACTATACTGCAGAGATAAAAAGAAAAGTTAAATATGGTAGGTTAATTCATCTTGATGTTGTTTGCAACTTTACCATGATAAGAGAAGTTTATTTGTAATGCAAGAGGAAGATATCCAGTTAACTCAACAATGCAAACGATATCCAGTAGACCTGACAATGCGAAAAGATATCCAATAAACCCAACAATGACTTTCAGTCATAACCAAAAGGGCAATTAACACCTATTTAATCACTCTTGAAAGGATTACAATTAAAGGTGATATAATTTTTATGATCATAAGCAGTAATTAGATGAAAGTTCAAAAATTAGGACATTGATTGATTGTGCGACAATGTATAGAGAGAAGAAAGAATAGCACCTTCAAAATAGTTATTGTGTTGTGGATTTTTCTTTAGCATCGCTAAAACAGCATGGGGAGATCACTGAATGTTAAAAAAATATCCAGTAAACCTGACGATGCTAAAAGATAATCAGTAAATCCAACAATGTAAAAAGATATCCAGTACACCTGACAAATTCAAAAAGATATCCAGTAAACCCAACAATGTGAAAATATATCCAGTACACCTGACGATGCAAAAAGATATCCAGTAAACCTGTTAATGCAAAATGTTATCCAGTAAACCTTACAATCCAAAAGATATTCAGTAAACCTGACAATGCAAAATAAAACCAATAGACCTTACATTGAAAAAAGATGCCCAGTAAACCTTACAATGTATAGAGTAATCCAGTGGTTATTAAACAAAATTTTGGTACCCTCAAAATATTTTTTTATATTTTCTGAAAGCTTATGAACAGAAAACTAGGACATACTTTAAAAAATGATTTTTTAGCCTAGAAATCTTCAATTGATTCCTTGCAGGAGTAATTGCCCTTGAAAGATGATTTTTCCCTCTTTCTTGCTGATAGCAGATAGAGGGAATCTTAAAATAGTAATAAAAGAACAGAGTTCCAATGTCCTTTGCATTGCACATATTTTATCTATCCATGGTACAACGGCAATAACTGAAAAAAGCACTTTTTTTTCCTTCTTTAAAGCTTTTTATTAAATGCCGTGTGATTTCCGTTACAATTAATATTTCCAAGGGGCATAACTCGTTAAAAATATTTGATGAGCTCTTATTTTCGAAAGTGTCATAGACTTTGCTGATATAAACCTATGATATAAGTTTCATAAAAAATCTGACAAGAATTGTACACGTGAGAGCGCTAACAAGACCGGACAGACGGACGCCCGGTATTTCTATGTCAAAAATGATCAGCAAATTAAAATCTATAAATCTGAGTCAACATGATGGCAATAGTCATCGAATCTCTTAGAGGAGTTATTACCCTAAAAGGATGATTATTATCCTTTAAAAAATACAGAGACACAGTTAAAGAAAAATGTAGATCTAGTGAACCAGACAACATGGCTAGCTTTACAATTTATGCAAAACTATGTTAGATAAAAAGTAAAAATGTTGAGCACAATAAGATCTACAAGAACGTCAACATTGCCAAAATTGTCAATTGATTCCTTTCTAGCTTTTTGCAAAAACTTTCACATTAAGTCACAATTTAACCCATTTTTTGTCTCGCCTATGAAGAAAGTCGCAGTATGTGAGACAATGGTAGTACAATCTGGCAACGGCATAAACTATTTGAATAAAGCTTTATATTTCAGAAGCTAGAAGACTTGGATGCTTCATACCTTGTATGCAGATATCTTGTGTTACAAAGTTTCAGTCTGTCATATGTACATTGTCCTTGACCTCATTTTCATGGTTCAGTGAATTTGTTTTTTAAAAAGTGAAATATTGTAACTTTCTTATTATTAGATATATGATAACTTTATTTGGTATATGGGTTCCTTGCAAGGTCCACATGTCTGTTCGGGAGGGTTCACCTAACCCTGACCTCGACATCATTTCATGGATCAGTAATCAAGGTTAAAGTTACATGTTCAAGTCCGTATCTCCGATACTAATAAGCAGTAGTCAACTATATTTGGTGTACGGAATGATTGTAAGGTGTACATGTCTGACTGGCAAGTTTTATCTGACCTTGACCTCAATTTCAGTCCATTGGACAATGTCTAGTTTTTGTTGTTTGGTCTTTTTCTAAAAGACTAAAAGCAATGGGTCAAGTATATTTGGTGTATGGAATAATTTTAAGGTGTATATGTCTGTCTGGGAGATTTCATTTGACCATTTTCATAATTCATTAGTCAATGGTAGATTTTGTGGTTATGTCGCGTTTATCAGTTACTATAAACATTAGGTGAACTATATTTGATGTATGGAATGATTGTAATGTGTACATGTCTGCCTGGCAGGGTTCATATTTCCTTGACCTCATTTTCATGGTTTATTGGTCAATGTTAAGATTTTGTGCTTTGATCTGTTCCTCGGGTACTATATTTGGTGTATGGATTGATTGTTAGGTGTCTGGCATGGTTCAACTGACTGTGACTTAATAGTCTAAGGATCATTGAAAAGGTAAAGATTATGTGATACTCATATTAGAACCTTCATATTACAGACTTTCAACATGAATTCAATCATAAGTAAAACAGGCGAGACATTTCAGAGTGTGCACTCTTTTATTTTTTTAATTTCTGCTTAAAACTTTAAAACAATAATGGATATGTAAGTATTTGGTCCAGTCAAAATGATCAGCAAGACAGACTCTGGTCCACATAGTTTCCATTCAAAACACACAATCTTGTTGCATTGTATCAATTTATTTTTGTCAAAAATCCAGGTAGGAGATACAGGCTCCTGGGAGCCTCTTGTTTAAAAATTCATCAGAATCTGAACCTTTCCATAATAAATTACACTATATCCTATGTAAAGTATAGGTTTGAAAGGTTGAATTTCAAGTCCTTATTGAGTAAAAAACAGCAGAAGGACCACAATATTTTTGGCATATTTGAATGTATCTCTATTTTACCTATCAACTTGCAACTATATCACTTGATTTTGCAAAAGCCAAATAAAAAATCCTAATATAAAAAGAGCTGGAAAACCTATCGAACAAAAATATGTCCATAGTACACGGATGCCCCACTCGCACTATCATTTTCTATGTTCAGTGGACCATGAAATTGGTGTCAAAACTCTAATTTGACATTAAAATTAGAAAGATCATATCATACGGAACATGTGTACTAAGTTTCAAGTTGATTGGACTTCATCAAAAACTACCTTGACCAAAAACTTTAACCTGAAGCGGGACAGACGGACGAACGAACGGAAGCACAGACCGAAAAACATAATGCCCCTCTACTATAGTAGGTGGGGCATAAAAAATAAAGTTCTTAAATTGGCATTTGCTTCAACATCAACAAGTTTGAATAATGTACTGTTTGCAAAAGTCCAAGTCTACTTAGAGGTTCTCCTCTGCATGTCCTCAGTTTTATCATATGCAAAAGACCAGTGTAAGTGGTTAAGTTGAGATCATCCCTTTGAAAATTTTACAGACACCATCACGTTTTGGTTGACCCTTATGCAATATCTGTTTCACAGATGATTAAGGACATGTCAAGTTCCTATTGTTGTAACCACAGTTCTATCCTTTTTCTGCAACATAATGCAGGGGCGGATCCAGCCATTTTTAAAAGGGGGGTTCTAACTATATGTCCCCATTCAAATCCATTGATCGTCAAAAAAAAAGGGGGGTTCCAACCCCAGGAACCCCTCCCTAGATCTGCCACTGTAACGAAATTTGAACTTATAAGAGCACCTGTGGAGCAGGATCTTGGTACCCTTGCTAAGCACCAAAGATCACTCATTGATTTTGGTGGGGTTCATACACTGAACAAATAAATTTGATGTATGATACAATGTAAATTTAAAATAAATAAACTAAGGGAAGAATAATAAAAGTAACATGTTATATCGGTATGAAATGTTAAACAATTTAAGAAAAACAATATGCTCGAACAAAATATCAGCCATTTGCAATAACTTTAAACACAGGTAAATAAAATAATTTTGTTGTTAGGTATACGTATACAGTTACAATAGAGAAAGGAAATATTTTAACAAAATAAATAATTTTGATGTTCATAGTACAAGTGGAAATTTATATTAGTACCAAACACTTATCAAAGCTGGTATATAGACCAGATATAACCCTGAATAACATTAAATAACAAAAAGCATTACAATTAGTATCAACAGGTCAAATAAACAAGAAAGTACGATTTGAGAGTACTGCAGTTACTGACAGCTAGTTAAAAGCCAAAACAATTAATAATAAAAATCATGCATCAGAGACTAAAATCAACTAAAACACATCCCAGGGATTTAGTATTTTAACGTCATGGACAGTCAAAGAAGACATGACTAGTGCAATGCCAAAATAAATGTATCGACAGACAGTAGGATAGTTAGGAGTTTAACCTCTTTATAGATCAAAATGAACGTGGGTGTGTCTTTAAACATCCCGTTTGAAAAGAATACAAATTTAGTTATGTTTTAATTTGCTGATGACAAAATCGATATTAGTGCCAATGTAAACTATATTCAAAGATCTAATTACAACATTGGTAAGATAACCTGAACTAATAAGTTTATTTAAAGGTTTGATGAGTTTACACGGATCATAAAGTGATTTCTGCGCTTTAAGTACAATATTACCGTAAAATTTAGGATGTGAAATACCGTTTTAATCAGTTTTCTACAGGTACAGCCAAATTTACTAATCAAATCTTTGTATCTATGAAAGAACTTAGTAAAAGTTTTACGTAATTTATGGTAACGAAATCCTGACTTAATAATTTACTAGTGATGCATTGATTACGTTCGTTAAAATCTATGACATCACTACACACACGGGCATAACGAACGAGTTGGGATATATACACATCGTATGATGGAGCCAAAGGAACATCGCCGTCTAAAAAAGGAAAATTAACAATAGGGAATGAAAAATCGTCTCTTTTGTCGTAAATTTTCGTATGGAGTTTTCCTTTAGAGATTGAAATGTCCAAGTCCAGAAAAGGACAACTACTGCTGTTTATGTTAGATTTAGTTAAAGTAAGTTCTATTGGGTAAATTTCGGTAGTATATTTAGAGAACTCTGGATTATTTAACGAAAAATGTCATCTAGATAACGGAAGGTATTGTTGAATGTATCAACCAAATGTAACAATGACGTGTCTTTACTGAGTTTGGTCATAAACTGAGATTCATAGCAATACAGGAATAAATCTGCTATTAAAGGCGCATTTAGTGCCCATAGGTATACCTACTACCTGTCGATACACTTTATCGCCGAAACGCATATATGTTGTCCAGGAGAAATTTAAAGCTTCAATCATATCTTCACATTTCCAGTAAGTGTATCTAGCATACTTTCCTTTTTCTGCAACATAATGCAGGGCGGATCCAGTCATTTTAAAGGGGTTCTAACTATATGTCCCCATTCAAATCCATTGATCGTCAAAAAAGGGGTTCCAACCCAGGAACCCCTCAGAATAGTCAGTTCTTAACAGGCCCTGTTATCAATAAAATTTCAAAACACATCCCAGGGATTTAGTATTTTAACGTCCAGTCAAAAATCATGATAGGTCGCAGTCCCCTCTTTATAGATCAACTTGTGTTTTATAGATTTGTTTGTCTTTTGGTTATTTTTCATTTTTTGATCATGGTATTGTCAGTTTGCTTCAAGTTTTAAGTTATATCTAATTCTATAAGGATCAATTAAGTTGAATCAAGTTTAATCAAATCTTTGTATCTATGAAAGAACTTAGTAAAAGTTTTAGTAGTAACGAAATCCCTGACTTAATAATTTACTAGTGATGCATTGATTACGAAGAACACTACACACACGATAGATTGGGATATATACACATCGTATGATGGAGCCAAAGGAACATCGCCGTAAAAAGGAAAATTAACAATAGGGAATGAAAAATCGGAGATGGAGTTTTCCTTTAGAGATTGAAATGTCCAAGTCCAGAAAAGGACAACTACTTGTTTATGTTAGATTTAGTTAAAGTAAGTTCTATGCAGTATTTAGAGAACTCTGGATTATTTAACAAAAATGTCATCTAGATAGTATTGTTGAATGTATCAACCAAATGTAACAATGATGTCTTTACTGAGTTTGGTCATAAACTGAGATTCATAGCAATACAGGAATAAATCTGCTATTAAAGCTTTAGTGTAGGTATACACTACCTGTCGATACACTTTATCGCTGGTTATATGTTGTCCAGGAAAATTTCAGCTATCAACTATTTAGTAGATTTTAAAAGTAACTAATAGTTTTATATATAAAATTTCTGTCTGTTCTAGTTTTCAAGCTAATAAGCAAAAATACAAAAAATGGTAAAATTATCAATAAAGGGCAATATCACCTATAAATAGTCAAAACTCATGATTTCAGCCATGTTGATTTTTGAAGATTTTGTTCGTCTTTGTTACAGCTTCTCTCTATCTATTTTAAATTTAACTTAACAAGATAACAGACACAGGGTATGTTTTTCTATCAGATTACTTGAAAATTAAATTGACAAATTCCCAGAGAAAACAAATATTTAAATTCCATAGAGCAACACAAACTTTGGCAAAAACACCTTTATTATTTTCTATAATCTGACATGTTTAACATGCATATATATAGATGTTACCTGATGAATTTCATAAAATGCTTTATATTTGAACAGATAATGTATGAGGGTAGGAATGTCTTAATTTTTTTATTGTCATTCATCAAATCTCATTCTGTAGCTACAGTTAGGGTCAAATGCAGTAAAATATTTATCGTTAACGTTATTTTAACAAATGTACGTGTTACTATCATTTGTCATGAGAGGTACCCCATTCCTACCCTCATATATACTGTGCATTCATTATTATTCGTTGGATATCAATTTTCGTGGATTTCGAGGATAAAGGTGAACCACGAAATTAAATGTTCAACAATTGACAAATTTTCTATAGGCTTGTATGCAGACTTTATTTATTTTGAATTTACATTGTATCATAGGTCAAATTTATTTGTTCAGTGTATGTTCAATGGTATTAATATGTCCTTTGATTGAGTTAAGCTATTTCAGTTGATATTTTATAGTGTGTCTTTCTATGTTGTGATGTTACACTATTGTTTCAGAAAAAGGGTGAAGGTTTGGTACCATTAAAACGTTTAAACCCGCTGCATTTGTTTGCACCTGTCCTAAGTCAGGAATCTGATGTTCAGTAGTTGTCGTTTGTTGATGTGGTTCATAAGTGTTTCTCATTTCTCGTTTTTATATAGATTAGACCGTTGGTTTTCCTGTTTGAATGGTTTTACACTATTAATTTTTGGGGCCCTTTATAGCTTACTGTTCGGTGTGAGCCTAGGCTCCGTGTTGAAGACCGTACTTTGACCTATAATGGTTTACATTTATAAATTTTGACTTGGATGGAGAGTTGTCTCATTGGCACTCATACCACATCTTCTTATATCTATTTTGCAAAACCACGAAATCAAATATCCACGAATATGTATGTTTTCCTTGATCCACGAAAATTGGTATCCACGAAAATAAATGAATCCACAGTAGCACTTCAAATTTCTGGAAAAAAGTCTGTGTGCTTGTTAAAGAGATACAATATAAAGCATTTGAAAAAAAAACTTTTGACAGAAAAAAATGATTTTTCATGAGAAGTATGGGAACAAATAAATGTTTAACTGTGTAAATAACATATTAGAAATATCAAGAATTAAAATATATGTTTTATAATAAATGCAGTTAAGATACAAGTTTTAAAAAAAATTAGAAAATTGCTGGCTACAAATTTTAAATGCACAAACTAGGAAAAGCAAAACAATATCAACAAAAAATGTAAACATAAAACAATTTCTACATTTGTAAAAATAGAACAAATGATCAACAAATAAAACTTCAACAACAAAGGTCATAAAATATAAAAACTTATGTAGATGACCTGTTAATTAACCTTTTGAGAGATCAAGGTTGTTCATTAAAGATTCAAACAATTCCAAAATGATATTTCAACATGTATAAATTATGCATTACATAATCATAAATCATCTTAAATAAATGCAAAATAAAAATAAAATAGTTACCTGTAAAACTGTTTAAAATAGGAGAAAGATACCAAAGGGACATTAAAACTCATAAGTTGAAAACAAACTGACAATCGCCATGGCAAAAAACAAAAAACGATCAAAAGAAAAACAACAGCACTCCACTTAAATAAATGCACTACAACATTTGAACATTTTGGAGGATATTTTTGTCTATAGGCTGTTTTTTTTAAAAGATTGTTTTATCTTCACATAGATTAAAATTTATTTAAAGATTAACATTTTTAAAACTTTTTTTAAAGGCAGATGACTTGCAGCTTATTTTGAAGCTACAAAGATTACTGTATATTCAGAAATTATGGCTAGGTTTTTATTATTACGAATAATGCAACTGGGGGAGTATTGCAATAATAAAAACTCACATTCTGAAGACTGACACATCTTTGTATGCAGCTTTTTCTGTAATCATAATGATAATTCTCACATTTTGGTCTGTCATTTCCAAATCTCAATAATAAATGCACATATTAATTTCTGAATTTACAAAATTACTAAAAATGAACTTGATTCTGGTGATGAAGAAGATCTAGATGGATTGATAGGCAAAGAAATGGGGAATGTGTCCATGGGTCACATATGATGCCCCTGCTTGCATACAATGTTATAAAGGGGCAGAACTCAAGAACAGTAAAAGTGATGCCACCAAAACTCGAACTTGATCTGTATTTTGTAGTAATAAGTATTTTGTGTAAGTTTCATAACATTTGGTAGAGGCAAACTAAAGTTAGAGAATGGAAACCAATTTTGTGACATAAATAGGGACAGACGAACAAGGGTAACACATAATGTCCCCTCCGGTGAAGGCAGGGGCATAAAAAAAGATTGGTGAGACTGCTTAAGAGGTAAGAATATAGTCTAAGTATTCAGGTCTAAATGGAGACTATTGCATTAAGGCAAAGGTCTGCTTGCATTTTTAAGAAGAAAAAAAAAGGACAATCAAGTATATCCTAAAAAAATCAAACAGGCATACATTTTCAAATATATGATTGATTGTTGGTTGCTTAACGTCCAGTAGCAAATATTTCTTAAATATAAAAAACATACTGACATACAAAAATTTAATATAAAAGCGGCAAACAAACAAAAGATAAATAAAACAATAATACTTTTAACTCTAAAATACCACAAATACAGAGTATTCTTTTTCATGAGTAACAAATTCACAAAAAGTTAAAATACTTATAAAGCTACTACTACATGGGTGTTAAACGACCTTGACTACCAATGAGGGTCTCACACAGTTGGTCTTGTATAGCTATTAAGTAAATGCATTAATAGTCAAATGTTTTTTGTGTATATTTTACAAATTCTTACAAAAATACTGAGTCAGAACTATAATATAGAAAAAATCTTGGAAATAAAGAATATAAATCTCTAAGTTCTTTAATCTAAAACTTCAAAAGTCATTCATGTGTACTATAAAAGTCAATGTGACCCGTTTTATTTTATTATTATATCCAAGACATCTTCTGATTTGAAGTTGCTTATATATATATCTTACAAAAAAATTATGACATATTTTTTATACTGTGGATTCAATACCAATTTTTCTTTGATTTTGTTCTTTGGGGGAAACCACAAATTTAAATATTGAACAAGATTTAATTCCTTTGATAGGAGGAAACGATAAAATCACATAATAGCGTTTTTTTTTCCCGACAACAAAAATTGATACCAATGAAAATGAACGAATCCAAAGTATTGATAGTACTTTAATTAATCCAGCATGATCTCGAGTTGTCATATATATTCAAACCTCAAAATAGTTATACATCAAAGATTTATGATAATACTTGCAAGAAAAAATTCCTGAGTTAAACTGACTACTTGGTTTTTAACGACCTTGACTGGCTGTTAAGCCCTGCACGGTTGGTACTGAGTTAAATGTATTTAAACTGATCAGATCTTTATTCAACATGAAATTGAAAAAAATGTTTGCAATACATCTCGCTGTCAGGCAGTTTAATCTATTTAAAAATATAAATGGAACTCTTTATCATAGAATGTATAAAATGACAAAGTTGCCATTGTTGGATTGTTTAACCCCCCACCCCCAGTTTATATGGTCATTATCTAAATGCAGCTGTACAATAAAACATATCTTAATATATAATAAACAGTTATTCATACACAAATTATAGTATGGAGCTAAAAGATATAATCTTTTTAATTACATACAAAAAGTCTAAAAACAACTGATTTTGGTATGTGCAAATTATTCCAGATCTTGCAGATATATTACATATTAATTTCATTTAAAAATTTTCATAGAAAGATAAAAAATTGATCTGTTAAAAGCACTTTTTGCATCTCAGCCTCGGTCAAAAGTATTTTAAAGAAAAAAATAGCTGAAAATGGGTAACAAACTTATCGCGAAGAGAAAGTCTGTAACACCTTTTACAGGCTAGCAATTAAAATCTTGTGTTCCCATTAGTCATGCCCCTCACCTTTCAAATTAAGATTTTTTTAAAATATCTCTTCAACTGTTCACAATAACTCCTTACTGCTATAAACTGATTTGAGTTGTAGAGATATTTTTACAATATAAATATACTTTACATATAGATTCTTACATTGATACCAGTGGATTATGGGATTTATCCAATCGAGATAGTTAAATTATCAATTTTGAAGTCTGAGCCTTGGCGAGGACTTTAAAATTATAATTTCACTATCGAGATTGATAAATCAATAATTCACGAGTAACTATGTAAAATCTGTTTCTCTAATGATTAAATAATACATTTTTATTTTTGTTAAACCGAAACCCCTTTGAGTGCCTTCCACATTTCACAAAGTTGTCAATTTCATTAACACCTGTTAGCATATTTTGAGCTGATAAAGGTTATGACCCTTAAATTCATCCAATCATCTTCTGAGATCACCGGCAACCACACGTTAATTAAATTTTTTATACAATGAGTGCAGAAGGGTATAAATTGTCAAAGAATTAGAAATATGATATAAATACACTGAAATGTTTGAACATTCATTTAGTACATAACTGATTTCTACAATGTTTAATCAATCTTTTGGTGAAAACGGCAATGCCGTGTCTTACTTGTTTACCTTTTAAATTAATTTTTTGGTATGTTGTCTGTGGCTTTAAATCTTCAACTCCTAAAAATTTTTAGTCTGCTTTTCATGAAATATTGTTAAAGTTCTTTTTTTGTTGTTTTATTGAACTTTGAAAATCATCCTAGCAACCAATCAGAAGATTATTCTATGTAGTATAGAGTTATAAAAATATATTAACTGGTGCTAATTAGTAAGAAAAGCTTTGTCTTATCAAATAAGAATGTAATGATGCAATGTGAATAAAATTAACTGTTAACAGGAGCTATCATGCCTCACCTTCAAGATGGCTGTCATTTTCCTATTTGAAAAAATCAATATTCATAATGGGGAGACAATTTTGGCAAAGAAGAAATCGGACTGTGTCATGTGAACCATAACAGACTATAAAACTCATATACAATGTTAAGAGTCATTAAATCTTGTCAACTATATTACAAAGTCATTCATTCTCATTCGCTTACTTTGTTAACACTCATTAAATCTAAATCTCATTAACTATGTTAACACTATTAAATCTAAATCTCATTAACTATGTTAACACTCATTAAATCTAAATCTCATTAACTATGTTAACACTATTATATCTAAATCTCATTAGCTATGTTAACACTCATTAAATCTAAATCTCATTAACTATTTTAACACTCATTAAATCTAACTCTCATTAACAGTGTTAATACTCATTAAATTTAAATCTACTTAACTATGTTAACAGTCATTTAATTTAAAGTTAACAGACCTTTAATTTCATTAACTAGGTTAACAGATTGGTACTTTCTAAATATTAGTCAAAAGATTTTCTATTTATAGCATTCATCAAGATTCCACAGTTGTATTGTCTTTATTTTCCTCTGTGTAGTTCTCTAATATTTTCTGTACTTCAGTGTGCCCAAATCTTACAGCATCATCAAGTGGTGTAAATCCCCATCTGAAAGTTTTACAGTTAACACAGACTTAAAAATCAATATTTAATCTATATGATCTTTATTATACAGTGGATATGTAAAAGTTTTGATGTGATATTAATTACTTGGATTTCAGGAAATGCATCATACAAATAAAGCTTTCAAAAATTTAATTGCATTTTTTTTTATTTTGCACATCCCATATCATCACAATTTTGTTATATATAAAAGACATTAAAAATTCCTGAATCTACAGTATTTAATGGAATTATTATGTACTTTTTTGTTTTAATCCAGTACTGGTATTTTTTGTCATAATTAAATTTCAAAATTATCATTTGTCAGATATAAATTGAACAGAACTCATTCAATTTGGAATTAACATGCATTCATCAAAATTATAGGACTGCATAAAAGATAGAGATAACGAAATGATACCTGTCCCTTGGGAATGGATTGACTTTACATTTCTCCAATAGAAATTTAACCACGGTATCATTTCCCTCTGCTGCCCCAACATGTAAAGCTGTTCTCCCATCATAATCTCCTAAGTTCATATCGGTGCCTAATAATGCATATCTGAAAAATATGAAATTACAATAGAACTTAAACTTAGCATTTCTATTTATGCACAAGTTAATGGCTCTTTGAAGGTACACAAACAATTTGCTTACATCCACTTCATTTGAACTTTGGTGGATAATTGTCTCATTGACAATCATACCACATCTCCTTATTTTCATATTCATAACCATTAAGATCAAAAATACTGTAAACAAAGGAGTAAGTTCGGTAAGGGTCATATTTGGCCCCGATTATTAAGTTTAATGTTTCAAGATAATAAATGTTTTAAAGTGATAAAAAGACATGTGAGAAAGTTGAATAGAACTTTTTTTGACAAAATTTTAGTTTTAAAGTGTTGATTTTTACATCCCAAATAGGTCAAAAATAGAGATTTTTGCGAAATTTGACCAAATCGTCCAGATTTCAAACAAATTAAGGCCTAGGAAACATAGAGCGCAGGCGTCGACAAACTAAATATTCAAGTCAGATATGTAAAATGTGATAACAAACATTTTGTTAAAAAGATTTTTGTCGACGCATGCGCTCTATGTTTCCTGTCCAAAAATCATTGAAATTTACCCATTTTCATTGAATTTTCGTTGAAAATCAAAGTGAGTGCTATTTGTGACGTCATGAATAGAGCATAAGTACGTAAATTTTCAACAAAAAGACATATTTTCTATCTAGTCATTGTATTAGCTATGATTCATTGTGATATTGGTCAATAAATCCTAATTTGAAATTGTAGCTAGAAATAGGGGCCGTTTTAGGGTGTTATCGAACCTACTCCTTTGTGTGAACCTTTTTTTTGAATTTATCCCTTTTAAGTTGACATTGCTGCAACTTATTTTTTTGTGATTTTCTAACTTCCTGAATTTTTCATATTAGGGAAGATGTTAGTCACAGGGGGGTCTCAACATAGGATTCTGGGTACAGACGTGCAGCTGGGATTTTTAAAAACACCCCCATTCATATATTGAAGTCTTGTTAAATCAATACCAATAAATATATTTCATGGCAAAATCATAACCCATTCATATATTTCTCAGATATTACAAAAAGATTTTTTACATTTTAATTTGATTCCAAAGGATAAAACAGCATATATATACAGACATCTAATCAATAGATGAAAATTACTAACATACTGAATTTTCACCTTGGTGAAATTGCAACCAATTGATATATTTGACATATCAAAAAAGCGACCCATTCCAGAGGCATGTTTGTGTAAACCTTCATATAGGAAGAGACCCCTGTGATGTAAGTATGAGATATTAGCATTATTTTTTACTTTTGAGGTCATCAAAATAAATTGCTTGTGAAAATAAGTTGGTTTATAATAGAAGAAATCACAGAAGAGACCAGGATCAAAGGTATTTCTGTGACTGAAATCTGAGTAAACGTAAATTTCAATAGCTTATTTCTACCTTACTTTTCTTTTTGTAACCCTACAAAGGTCTTGGTGGTGTCTTGTGATTGTCTCTTTAAATGCAATTATAAAGATCATAGTCGCTTGATGCTCAATGAATGATAGGAAAACTTTACCAGGTTAAAAAAATTTATTGATTACTGTCAAAAAATATCCTTCAAAACCAAAAATACTAAGATGACTGATTGCTGTTCGCATAAAGTCCATGCAGTGGTAAAATACTAATAATTCAGATATGTTTTGTGTAAGTACCAGGGTAGGAAGAGGGTTTGACTCTGCCTCTAGGAGATCTTTGGGGTAGAAATATGATACTTTGATTTTATGCTTCAATGCCTACAAATACAAACCTTCTCAGAGCTGTTACATCTCCATTGTAAGCTCCAAATAACAGATTAACTACAACTTTGGCCCTAGATTCTGCTTTCCTAATTCTAGGGTCAAACTTCTTAGGAGAATGAATTAAGCTGTCGTAATTATGGAAATTAAATTTTTCAACAAAATCCTACAAAATAAATGAAATCTAATAAAAACAACATCATAAAACATTACACAAATCCAAATAATTGTTGATAAATAATAGGACAATCAAGTTGGTTTGGGGTTTTAAGTTGCTTCTTTTTCAGTTTTGGCATTGTATCATTGTTGAAGGCTGTATGGTGACCTATAATTGCTTATATCCATGTCATTTGATTTCTAATGGATAGTTGTCTCATTGGCAATCATACCACATCTCCTTATTTTATTAAGTTTTATTACCAATACACACTGACATTGTACAGTTTATATAATCTTCTCTGCTAGGAATACAATGAGACAGCAACCTTACAATAAAAAATAACCAAAAGCAAAAGCCATGTAGATGTCAACATAATGTCTTTAAAAATAGATAAATGCCCTATAGTGATCAGTCTGTCCGTAACAAATTGTGTCCGCTCTATATCTTGAGAACCATTATGATTTCAAAGTTTATACTTGACATGTATATAAACCAACACCAGAGGGTGTGTCATAATTTATGTACAACTTCCTAGGTCAAAGGTCAAGGTCAAAAACTTTGGTTTCAGTTGACAACCCCATGTCCAATAATAAAGATACAAATTTTTACCACACATTATTCACAGCGGGGCCCACAGAGATGTCTCCCATCTCAATGATATCTAGTTAATTCTCATAAGAATGATATAATTTACATATATAGGTTATAAGCTGAATCTTCCATCATGTTTAATAATATTTTTTTCATAATTCTTTTTGTAGACAACATGTTATAATAATTCCATTGACACTTATAGTTATCTGCCCCTGCCCAGTAAAAAACAGCATCTGTACTTGCTTGACTACATAGTGTATACATTTTAACAACCAGCATTGAAAAATTACTGTGGGCTTGGGGGAAAATCAAAATTAGTCAGAAAGAAGTTTTTTTCCCATACAAAGCTATTTGGAATTTCCTACAGAAAACAGAAAATTTGAAAATCAAAAGTTTTGACAATTCTTGCAATCTTTTAAAGATGGTAATGGTATATAAATTTAGTCTGTCTTCTTTAAAAAAAATCAATAAGTTAAACAAGAGAAACAAGAGTGCACACACTTAAATGTCTCCCCTGTTTTACTTATGATTGAAATGAATTCATGTTGAAAGTCTGTAATATGAAGGTTTTACTACAAGTATCACATAAACTTAACATTATCAATGATCCATGAAAATGAAGACTTGGTTAGATGAACCATGCCAGACAGACATGTACACCTAATAATCATTCCATACAACAAATATAGTGGTCCTATCGCTTATACATGTAGTATATGAGAAACAGATCAAACCACAAAATCTTAACATTGACCAATGAACCATGAAAATGAGGTCAAGTTAATATGAACCCTGCCAGACAGACATGTACTCCTTACAATCATTCCATACACCAAATATAGTGGTCCTATTATTTATAGTAACTGATAAATTGATATAACCACAAAAACCTATCATAGACCAGTGAACCATGAAAATGAGGTCAAGATCATATGAAACTTGCCAGACAGACATGTACACCTTACATTTATTCCATACACCAAATACAGTTGACCTACTTCTTATAGTATCTGAGAAATAGACTGACCTACTGCTTATAGTATCTGAGAAATAGACCAGACTACAAAAACTAAACATTGTCCAATGAACCATGAAATTGAGGTCAAGGTCAGATGAAACCTGCCAGTTGGACATGTACACCTTTCAATCATTCCATACATTAAATATAGTTGACCTACTGCTTATAGCATCTGCGATACGGGCTTGACCACATAACTTTAACCTTGATCACTGATCCACAAAGTCGCCACCATGCTCAGTATTGTAATACCTATGTCTTGCATTCTGAGACAGGCGAGACAAAAACCTTTTCTTTGTTTTTGTGTTTATATTTTCAATGCACATGATAATATATGGCATTTATTTACTATCAACCCATTTCATGCTTTAAAGATACACATTTGCTGAATAATTCTTTATATGTATTACTTAAAGCAGTAAAGAATTTGCAAGTTATATACTACAAAGAAGTATAAGTATGAGATGTTTACCAAATTATGTTATACTTTATAGAATAACTTATAGAGAACAAAATGTGGGCCTTTCCAGAAGCATGTAGGAGCAGAACTAGCATATTAATTTTACTCTTGAATCCTGACTGTCACCTTTTATCTGAAGTGCTTAGTTTTTTACTTAGGAGTAAACTCTAAACATTGCAGATCAGAGTTCCTTTGATTTGAAATTGAAGTTGAAAGATATTTGTTATTGTATATAACTTTCCTTACAAGTTACAGAAGTTTAAATGGTCACAGAGGTTATATTTGAATCAAAAGTGAAAGATCTTTAAATAACAGATATATTCCAAAATTCTACACCCAACCTCATAAATTAGTCTCAGCATCCTTGTAAATGATGACTAGACCAATCAGATAGTCAACAATGCAAGACTAGACCAATCACATTGAAAAAACAGATAAACAGACCAATCAGATTGTCCAAAACACATGACTAGACTAATCAGATTGTCCAAAACTTATGACTAGACTAATCACATTGAAAAAACACATGACAATTAAGACAAATCAGATTGTCCAAAACACATGACTAGACCAATCAGATTGTCCAAAAACACATGACTAGACCAATCAGATTATCCAAAAACACATGACTAGACCAATCAGATTGTACAAAAACACATGACTAGACCAATCATATTGTCCAAAAACACATGACTAGACCAATCAGACTGTCCAAAAACACATGACTAGGTGCAAAAACACATGACTAGACCAATCAGACTGTCCAAAAACACATGACTAGGTGCAAAAACACATGACTAGACCAATCAGATTGTAAAAAACACTGACCTTTCCATAATGCAACACCATTTCTGAATTTGTTCTTTGCTGTACAATTGTATTCAATTGTTAAGCTTAAGATACATTAGCTATTAATTAATTTTACCTGACTGGGCTGGATCAAACGACTATTTAACCAAAGCACATACTTAAATTATACAGTCCTTTAGCAGTCTGCACCAAAATCTGTTCAAACTACTAGTCCTAAGACCAATATTCTGACATTTTTCTTATTGGACCAAACAAAGTTTTGCAAAAACTTAAAAATCCAAATAAAATTTTCTAGTCTGGGGCATCAGACTAGTGGCTAACAATGCAGACTGCTTTAGAACATGATTTATAAGGTAAATAATAATGGAATAAAAATCTACCCCTTTAAATAATCACTCCCTTCTACTTTTAGTTCGTAAATAATAATTGTTAAAAAGCATTATAAAAGAGCTAGCATTAATTTTATTTTTCTAATTATCTCTCATACTTGCATACAAATTACCTCTTGCTTCCTTAAGTTATCTCCCTGAATTTTTTTTTCGCCAGGCTTCATAAGTTTAAAAGATGTGGACAATCTAAATAAAGTTTGACCAGAATTAGGATTAACCTTTCAACTCCACTGAGAGAATATTTGCTAATGTCAAAAATTTACAAGAACCCTACTATTTAAAACCAGGAGTTGAAGTCTAATGGATTGGCCATGTGCAGGTTTTTTAACTTAAAAAAATAACAAGGGCTTATTCTATAAATCTTTATTTGGACTATGGTTAAACTGAAGTTGAATTAGTACTGATTAGGACTATAGTTAAACTTAATTTGAGTTAATACCAAATAAAACTTCATTTTCATAATAAATCATTCTGGAAGAGTAAATTTTCTTTCAACAAAAATGCTTAAGAACTGAGATCACTAAATAATCTTGAATAAAATTTACAAAGTATTTTTTCTAATAATTCAAGGAGTGATTAAAATAAGATACATAAAAGATATGTAACATAACAAAATGATAAATGTACACAACTGGGAGTTGTTGACATAAGGGAGACAACTTGTACAATCAAGAGACAATATATGCAAACGATGAGAGGAATACTTACTGTCAGACCTGACTCAATGTTAGGTCTGTAAATAGATTATTGCGATTCTCAATAATGCAAACTAGAAATTTCCATTGGAAAAGTATTATCCAACTGACTATTGCAGTTTTTCATATTATCAACACTTATTGTGAAACACATGCTGCAATTTCATTTGTATCTTACAGTAAAAAGGAAAAGATTAGATTAATCAGTCTTTGTCGGATGATATTGATTCTAAGATACTACTGTTAATGGAATAGAAAGCTACGTTTCTGTTCAAAATTGGTTTACTAGTGTAACTATAAATTAACTGTTTAGAAAACTTAGAATTTTTCGAATACTAAGGATTTTCAACCCGGGGATGTATTACCTTAGCTGTATTTGGCAAAACTTTCAGATTTTCGGGTCCTCAATGCTCTTCATCTTCATACTTTATTAAGTATTTTTTATCTTTTTTGATTTGAGTATCACTGATGAGTCTTTTGCAGACGAAATGCACATCTGGCCTACAAAATTTTAAGCCTGGTATCTATGATGAGTTTATATAGTTAACTATTGTCAGTCTGTGCCAAACGCCGTCAGTCTGACAGTCCTGATCGATGAAATAGACGCAGGTCCGCCAAATCGTATGTCAATTTTGGTCTGTATGTACAGTGTTTTCACCGTCTCAGTTCTGTGACTTATCATTGTATTTTGATATGCATACACACATATGGATAGAAATGAAATCTTCCGGGTAAAATGTTTACTCTGAAGTATGTTCAAGGGGCTATCCCGGTAAGCCATTGAAAATTAACATAATAAAATTTATCAACAGCTTTCCTGAAATGCAATTTTTACCATGAATACATGTATCATCATAAAACAACACAGTACATGTAAAAACATAAACAACACAATAAGCTTAATTGATTTTTTTTTCAGACAGACAAAAATCTGTTCGGTCAAGAGTCACAAAACCTGCAACACTGTCTGACCAAATGTCAGACAGAAACCAAAAGAGTTTGGCACAAACTGCTGTTGTACTTGAATGAATGTTGGAAGCTAATGGTAATAAATACATTAATCTTGAGTTTGTTTGCCAATAAAGAAAATAAAACATTTTTTTAGTGTAACAATAGAAAATATTTGACTGCATAGACCAAAAGTGATTGTTTTGCAAAGGTCAGAAGGTCAATCAAAAATTGGGTCATTGTTAGTAAAATTTCTGAACTTGCAATTGGTGAATTAGTTTTGTATGTTGAAAAATCTGTAATGTGGTCCTGATACTGAAAACAATTTTTGTGCACTGAACATGATATCATTTTTGCAAGTATGCAGGGTCACATTGACCTAATTATAAAACCAAAGGTACATCCCTTATACCGTATAGCGGGTTATTTTCGCGGGGTGTTTATTTTCGCTTATTTTGGCGGGTAAGGGGAAATCGCGAAATTAATTCCGCGAAAATTTATGCATACGTCTTGTCCTTTATAATAAGTAAAGCGATTTGTAAAATATCCAGTTTTTCCCGTTCGTCGGATCAATAATGGTTTATGTTAATTTATTCAACATAAATGCCATTGTTCACTGCAGCTGGCTGTCAGGTGTTAATTAGTTAATTGATTACATAATAAGATAATTAATAATATAAGAGTGTAAGGTACTTTGTCAGGTATTTTATCCTTATTAATTAGTGTCAAACTATATAAGAGTTGCAAGTCACTCCTGATAATTTTTATAATCTATCTAATTAGTACATCAAAGGTCCTGTCAATTTCATAACTAACCAACCGTTACATTTACAAAAAGTTTGTACACCTGTGACAAATATCTAAGTACCGGTATTCTATTGATTAAAACATATAATCAATGAATAAGACTTCGTGCAGGTAAAACAATAATTTAACTTGTTTGTCAATTTTTACAACTTTTTAACTGCAACCATTTTAGCATCCGCCAAAATATTTAGTTGGGATTGAAGAAACCCGCCAAAATAAAAACCGCCAAAATTTTTCGTATACTATGTTGCCTCTAAATCGTGAAATTTTACACCCGCGAAAATAACCCGCTATACGGTAATTAACAGAGGTGGTAAAGAGAGAGGGTAAGGAAAATAAACAAGAGGCTCTCAAGAGCCTGAATCGCTCACCTGTTATTTTTTTTGCTTAAATCTTTCATCAATGATTATTTTTGCTTTTTACCCATAATTTCCATTTTAGCCATAGTGTCTATGTTTCTTGACGTACAAGGAAATGAAATACAAAATTTATACTAGATTCATTTGAGAAGATTTTTAAAGTTAAAAAACATAAAACAACTTTGTGTAAAATGTCCTTAAAGGGCAATAACTCCTTAAGGGGTCAATTGACAATTTTGGTCATATTAAACTTTTTTGTAGATCTTACTTTGCTGAACATTTTTGCTGTTTACAGTTTATCTTTATCTTCAATAATATTCAAGATTATAACCAAAAACTGCAAAATTTCCTTAAAACAACCAATTTAGTGGCAGCAACCCAACAATGGGTTGTTCGGTGTGTCTGAAAATTTGAGGGCTGATAGATCTTGACCTTTTGAACATTTTTATCCCATGTCAGATTTGCTCTAAATGCTTTAGTTTCTGAGATATAAGCCAAACACTGCATTTCATCCCTATGTTCTATTTTTAGCCATGGCGCCATGTTTGTTGATGGATCAAAATTTCGGATACAATTCATAAACTAGATTCCTAAAGGAACATTCATTCAAAGTTAAAAGTATTAGGCACAATAGTTTCAGAAGAAAGATTTTAAATGTTAGCAAACTTGATGAACACATTACGTAAAATTGTCTTTAAAGGGCAATAACTCCTTCAGGGGTCAATTGACAAATTTGGTCATTTAACTTTTCTGCAGATCTTACTTTGCTGAATATTATTGCTGTTTACAGTTTATATCTATCTATAATAATATTCAAGATAATAACAAAAACTGCAAAATTTCCTCAAAACTACCAATTCAGTGGCAGCAACCCAACAATGGGTTGTTCGATTTGTCTGAAAATTTCAGGGCTGATAGATCTTGACCAATTGAACAATTTAACCCTGTCAGATTTGCTCTAAAAGCTTTAGTTTTGGAGATATAAGCCAAAAACTGCATTTGACCCCTATGTTCTATTTTTAGCCATGGCGACCATGTTTGTCAATGGATTAAAACTTCGGACATAATTTATAAACTAGATATCCTAAGGAACATTTAGATGAAGTTTGAAGGTATTTGGCCCAGTAGTTTCAGAGGAGAAGATTTTTAAATGTTAGCAAACTTGATGAACAAATTGTGTAAAATTGTCTTTAAAGGGCAATAACTCCTTAAGGGGTCAATTGACAATTTTGGTCATATTAAACTTTTTTGTAGATCTTACTTTGCTGAACATTATTGCTGTTTACAGTTTAAATATATCTATAATAATATTCAAGATAATAACAAAAAACTGCAAAATTTCCTTAAAACTACCAATTTAGTGGCAGCAACCCAACAATGAGTTGTTCGATTCGTCTGAAAATTTCAGGGCTGATAGATCTTAACCAATTGAACAATTTTACCCAATGTCAGATTTGCTCTAAAAGCTTTAGTTTTGAGATATAAGCAAAAACTGCATTTGACCCTATGTTCTATTTTTAGCCATGGTGGCCATGTTTGTCGATGGATCAAAACTTGGATACAATTTATAAACTAAATACCCTAAGGAACATTTAGTTAAAGTTTGAAGGTATTTGGCCCAGTAGTTTCAGAGGAGAAGATTTTTGAAATAGTTTACGACGACAGACGACGACGACGGACAACGACGGACGCCAAGTGATGGCATAAGCTCACATGGGGCCCTTCGGGCCCCGGTGAGCTAAAACTGACCAAAAAAATGATAATAACTTTTTATCCCACTCTGCATGTAGTAAATGAAAACACTTTAAGATTGATTTCTTCAATAAAATTTGCTGTGTATTTTTCGATATCTGTTTCATTCTATTCATACCTTACAGAACTGTATCCCTCTGACACTGTTACCATATTTATCTAATGGTGGTGACCATATACATATACCCATTACATTTGGCACAACCAACATAATACATCCTGATACACCAGACTTAGCAGGTAAACCAACCTATAAAATACAAGAAATCAAAAATATGAAGTTGCAAATGATATCATCACCCTTAGTATAATACCACTCATTCAAAATATCAACCAAAAGAAAGTGGATGCATGGCAGATCACAATATATTTTGCATGGTACAACTCAACATACAAGTGAGAGGTTTAGCTAGCTATAAAACCAGGTTCAATCCACCATTTTCTACATAAGAAAATGCCTGTACCAAGTCAGGAATATGACAGTTGTTATCCATTCGTTTGATGTGTTTGAGCTTTTGATTTTGCCATTTGATTAGGGACTTTCCTTTTTGAATTTTCCTCGGAGTTCAGTATTTTTGTGATTTTACTGTTTACATATATTGTGGATTCATTTCTTTTCTTTAGTACAAATTTTTGTTATTTGAGGAGAAAATGTAAATTTGAGGATATTTGACCTTGTGGTTTTGCCAAAGTCTACATACAAGCTTACAGAAAATTTGTTCTTCTTTGAAGATTTTAATTTGTGGTTCACCTTTACCTATGAAATTGACGAAGATTAGTATCCCACAAATAATAATGAATCCTCAGTATATTTTTATGAAGCTCAGAAAAATTAGGAAAGAAAAATGTTCAATTCAGAGCTGATTGAGTATGCCTTGGGAAGATCCATGGTTTGAGGCAAGGTGTGCGTAATTATTCGTAATGGTTAAAAAAGAGCAGAGTGTAGGGACTCTAGGGAGGCGATCTTTTTTTAACAAACTTGTACCAAAAATGGTACTATTTCAAATAAAGGGGAGGAATACCCTCTTTATCCAACCTGAATCCGCTACTGAATGCTCATCTTGTTTTGCACGCCAATTAAAAAAAAGTTCTTTATAATACTTATAACAAGGGATTTTTGATAAATATCACGATCAGACAGCAACAAACAAAACAAGCTGACAAAACAACAGTGACCTTTAGATTTGGTTTTAAAGCCTTTATTTAAATTTGTATAAAAATAATATTTAGATTTGAATGCAGTTATCAAAACAAAAAACAAGTATCCATAAAATTACTAATTTTCCACAATCCACAAAAAAATGAATCCTCAGTACAACATATATACATGGTTAATACCAACCTCAAAGGCAAACCCTCCTGAGAAGTCATACATGCCACAGGAGTGCATTAACGACAGAGTATTCCGTACTGAGTTGGTGGAGAACACCTTGTCACCTGTTGTAGGACACACCCCTCCATTAGCTAGAGTAGCTGCTACCACAGATGCTGAATCACAGTCAACTTCTATTGAACAAAGCTTGAAAATAAAATGTAATTATTAACTCCTCAAACTATAGTCTATACCTTGGTATCATTCATCTTCGCTAGCTAAGGGTTATGATCCAGTCCCCTCCTCTCTCCCCTTGGTAGATTAACATACAATTTTGGATCCATGAGGTAATGATTTCCATTTTTCACAGTTATAACTGGCTGCATTTAATCAAAAAACGTGTTTAAGATGATCACGTTTAAATGAAGAAAATGTACATAAACTAGATATGGACAATGCCCCCCCCCTAATCTGCTCTGCCATATGCATGAGTATAGTTCCACATATTTTAGATTTGACAAACAACTTGAAATTGTTACGCTGTCTGTAAGACACAAAAATGATGCCCCCACCTGACCATAGGAAAGCACACCTCCATTATGTGTATGAACATCCACCATTAATGCTGTAGCTCCAAAACTGTAGGAGGAGATAGCCAGACAAACCATGGTCTCTTTATGCAGCTAGTACCCAAACTAGAGGCTCTCAAGAGCCTGTGTCGCTCACCTGTATTTACTAATGCTTTGGAAATCATGTAAAATAAGGTTAAAATCATAATTAATAGTATTAGATATTAGATATTATAATGATATCTAAGATAATAACAAAAACTGCAAAATTTTGTAAAATTACTAACTCAGGGCAACAACCCAACAATGGGTTGTCGGATTTGTCTGAAAATTTCAGGGCAGATAAATCTAAATCTGATGAACATTTTGCCACTTGTCAGATTTGCTCTAAATGCTTTAGTTTTAGAGATATAAACCAAAAACTGCATTTTACCCCTATGTTCTATTTTTAACCAAGTTGGCCATGATGGTTGGAAGGCGGGGTCATCGGACAAATTTTTAAACTAGATACCCTAATAATGATTATGGCCAAGTATGGTTAAATTTGTCTCAGTAGTTTCAGAGAAGAAGATTTTGTAAAGATCACAAAATTTACGAAAAATTGTTAAAAATTGATTATTAAGGGCAATAACTCCTAAAGGGTCGACTGACAATTTTGGTCATGACAACTTATTTGTAGATCTTACTTTGCTGAACATTATTGCTGTTTACAGTTTATCTCTATCTATAATAATATTCAAGATAATGACCAAAAACTGCAAAATTTCCTTAAAATTACCAATTCAGGGGCAGCAACCCAACAACAGGTTGTCAGATTTGTCTGAAAATTTCAGGGCAGATAGATCTTGACCTGATAATCAGTTTTACCCTATGTCAGATTTACTCTAAATGCTTTGGTTTCAGAGATATAAGCCAAAATCTACATTTTACCCTATGTTCTTTTAGCCATGGCGGCCATCTTGGTTGGTTGGCGGGGTCATCGGACACATTTTTAAACTAGATACCCTAATGATGATTGTGGCAAAGTTTGGTTAAATTTGGCCCAGTGGTTTCAGAGGAGATTTTTGTAAAAGCTAACGACGACGGACGACGATGACGACGGACGACGGACGCCAAGTGATGAGAAAAGCTCACGTGGCCCTTCGGGCCAGGTGAGCTAAAATGACTAAGTCCAACTACCTAACATTTTCAGAATATTTAAAAGAAATCAAAATCCTTTGGCCATGCACACTTCCATTATGTGATCATCCTATAAAATATTAAAGCTGTATCTCTAAAACTGTAGGAAAAAACTGTAAGGAGATAGCCAGACAAACCATGATCTCTTTATGCAGCTTGTACCAAAAAATGAATAAGTCCAACTACCTGTCATTTTCAGAATATTTGAAAAATCAAAACTGTAGGAGGAGATAGCCAGACAAACCATGATCTCTTTATGCAGCTAGTACCAAAAAAATGACTAAGTCCAACTACCTGTCATTTTCAGAATATTTGAAAAAAAAAATCAAAATCCTGTGGCCATGCACACCTTCATTATGTGTATGAACATCCTACAAAATATTAAAGTTGTACCTCCAAAACTGTAGGAGGAGATAGCCAGTCAAACAATGTATCCTAATTTGGACAGACAGACGAACGGACGAACGGACAGAGGTAAATTAATATGCCCCTCAACATTTTGTCGCTGGGGCATAACAATTGCCACATGCTGATTGTACAACAAGTCTTTACCCCCAAAACATAGGACGATATTTATTGACAATTTTAAAGTTCCTAATCAACTAATTGAAGTTCCTGTGTATGTTTCTAGTGGAAATGTTGGAGTGTCAACGTATATTTTCGATTCCTGCTTCACAAAGTTTGTAAACACTAGACACAACCATTTTACACCTCCACACTGAAGAGAGTTCAAGTGCTACCACTGGTGACAGTGGTCAAGAATAATGTAGTCAGAATGGGTGTGACTTTTAACTATCTTTAGATGGTGCAGCATTGTAATCACAAATGTTGGCTTAATCTGCCAAGGGTAGAGAGGAGTGGACTGGATAGTAACCCTTGGCTAGCGAAGACGAGTATCATTATGCTTATACATAAGCTTAGTCCTTTCAAAATTGTCCATTTGCCAATTCTGTAGTTGACCATGTAATTAGAGATTAACTTTTACTATTTGTTTCCCTTGAGAGGAATACATTTTCATTGACAATGACGAGCTAGTAGCCAATTTTGTCATGTTTAGAACCAGTCTACAATTAGCAAAGGGAAACAACTTGGGTTAAAAGTGTATAATTACAGAATCTCAAATTGGTAATTGGTAATTGGTAATTGACTATTAGCAAATGTTTTGTAAAGTTAGAGTTTGAAATCCTCAATTCAGACCTATTAACTCAGGTGAACATTTTAACCCAATGCTAATAAAAGATTGTAAGTCTAAAGCATTAGTGTTATTAAGAGTGTTGTAAGAATATTCTGACTTACATGTATAAAGTAACAGTAACAATATATATATACTTCATGTCATACAGCTTCATCTGTTGCTAGCTTAGCTTATTTATTTCATGTGACAATTAAAACTGTGCAAAAAAAATAATTTTTAATTTTGTTCACAATTATTTCATTTCCAAAATCCTCCCCTCTATCTCTTCATCATTAGATTGGTCAACAACTGATTTATTTGTAATTTCAAAGGCAATTTGCTGATCTAAACTTATATCAGGGAATATAAATCCTTTTGAAATACAAATTCAAAAGAATCAAAAATCATTTACCCAACAGGACTTACCTGAAAATAGAAATCCAATGTTTCCATCAAATTTGTTCCCTCTGGAAAACACTGAAAAAATATCATCTTTAAATACCAGATAAAATTTAATTTAAAAATGACAAAGATATCATATTTTTCTTTGTTGTTACATTTAATAGTCATTATTAAGTGTTATATCTCGTCTCACTATTTTTAATATATACCACCTTTGATAGGTGTTTAGTATGACGATAAATTTTCACTTTTTTTTCTCGTACTAGGAATAACAAAATTATTTAGTTTGTAAAAATTATTTCCGTACTCCTGTATACCTTACAACAAAACTATTTTTATTTACCTGTCTCGTTATTTTATTTTAAAATGTTATGGATGTCTTTCTGATATTGTTTTACATCTAACTCCTTGTTTTATTAATTTTGTATTTACATTGTGTCATAGATCAAATTTATTCGTTCAGTGTATGTTCACTTGTTTTGTTAATATGTCCTTTGATTGAGTTAAGCCATTTCAATTGATATCTTATATTGTGTCTTTCTATGTTGTGATGTTACACTATTGTTTCAGGTAGGGTGAAGGTTGGCGCCTATTAAAACGTTTAAACCTGCTGCATTTGTTTGCACCTGTCCTAAGTCAGGAACCTGATGTTCAGTGGTTGTCATTTGTTGATGTGGTTCATAAGTGTTTCTCGTTTTTATATAGATAAGACCGTTGGTTTTCCTGTTTGAATGGTTTTACATGAGTCATTTTGGGGCCCTTTATAGCTTGCTGTTCGGTGTGAGCCAAGGCTCCGTGTTGAAGGCGAACTTTGACAAATAATGGTTTACTTTAACAAATTGTGACTTGGATGGACAGTTGTCTCATTGGCACTCATACCACATCTTCTTATATCTATGTGACTGAAAACAATATCGATGTTTTTTGTCTATAAAACATACATTCAAAGGTAACAATAGGGTTTGTTACATTAGTCATGTGACTGAAAACAATCTGGATGGCTTTTTCTATAAAATATACATTCCAAGGTAACAATAGGGTTTGTTACATTAGTCATGTGACTGAAAATAGTTAGGATGTTTTTACAAAAATTTTTACTCAAGGATCAAAAAAAGACCTACAGCTACCTTTTAAACTATATATAAAATGCATAACCAGACAAGACTTCCAATAAGTCATTACCCTTTGAAAACTTGTCAAAAAACAATGTTACAAAAGTATAAAATGGTGAGTGAATGAGAATAATTTGTTTAGGTCAGCATAGCTATACTGTTAAATCTTCAATTTATTTAGAGAAATGTACATAAGATACATTGAGCCCTTGACATGAATTATCATTGATATGGTCATAATTATAAATTAACTGTTTCATAAACTTTACATTTTTGAAATACTAAGGCTTTTCTACCTCAGGAATAGATAACCCTAGCTGTATTTGGCAAAACTTTTAGGAATTTTGGTCCTCAATGCTCTTCAACTTCGTACTTTATTTGGCCTTTTAACTTTTTTGATTCGGCGTCACTGATGAGTGTTTTGTAGACGAAACGTCGTCTGGCGCAAATACAAAATTTCAATCCTGGTATCTATGATGAGTTTATGAATAAAAGGAGATGTGGAGTATATGCCAACAGCAAACTAACAACAGAAACACCTGAAGACCTCTGAGGTACATAGACAGCTTTAAACAACAGAAAAACCTCAAGACCTCTGAGGTACACAGACAGCTTTAAACAACAGAAAAACCTCAAGACCTCTGAGGTACATAGACAGCTTTAAACAACAGAAAACCTCAAGACCTCTGAGGTACATAGACAGCTTTAAACAACAGAAAAACCTCAAGACCTCTGAGGTACATAGACAGCTTTAAACAACAGAAAAACCACAAGACCTCTCAGGTACATAGACAGCTTTAAACAACAGAAAAACCTCAAGACCTCTGAGGTACACAAACAGCTTTAAACAACAGAAAAACCTCTAGACCTCTGAGGTACATAGACAGCTTTAAACAACAGAAAACCTCAAGACCTCTGAGGTACATAGACAGCTTTAAACAACAGAAACACCTCAAGACCTCTGAGGTACATAGACAGCTTTAAACAACAGACAGGGTGTCTAAACAATATGTCAAAGAGAAGCAAAACATACCAAAGGAACATTTAAACATGTAACTAAATAACAAACTGACAACTCCATGGCATAAAATGAAGAACAACCAAAAGACCAATCACAGTATACAAAACACAACATAGAAAACTAAAGACTAAGCAACATGAACCCCATCAAAACCAGTGTGATCTCAGGTGCTGTGGAAGTGTAAGCTCTAAATTGCCGTAACATAAAAATGTTATACTGATCATTAAACTATGAAAATTGGGTTAATGTCAGGAGAACGTTGTCAGACAGACAGTCGCACCTCACAATTATAATATAACTTAATACTCATAATAAAATCTAAGAAACTGACTTATTCAAAAATAACTCTTGAGTTGATCATTGAACCGTTAATACAGTCAAGAACAACTGACATATGAAAGACAGAAACTTCAACCTCAGCCAATCTATAAACAAAATATCATCAAACAAAAAGTGACTGCTGGAGAGATTTTAAATTTCCACAGAGGATTACTCAACATAATGAAGTTTAAGACCAAGCTGAGAAATATGTAACAGACAGACAGACAGACAGACAGACAGACCTCTCTATGAGTTGGGTTGTAATATTAATATGTCGTACCTTATTTTCCCTCATATAATATCCCAAAGCAAAATTACGGTCAGCTGTTTCTCTCTCAGATAAAAACCTATAAAACAAGTAAGCAAATAAATATTTATTCTCCTATACCATTTATTTTTGTTCAGTTTTGTGGTTCAGAAACTTGGAAAATGTGCAAATGTAAAATATACAGTAGTTGAATTGTATCCCAGAAAAATGTAAAATATACAGTAGTTGAATTGTATCCCAGAAACATAAATGTAAAATATACAGTAGTTGAATTGTATCTCAGAAACATAAATATAAAAATATACAGTAGTTGATAGTTGAATTGTATCTCAGAAACATAAATATAAAAATATACAGTAGTTGAATTGTATCCCAGAAACATAAATGTAAAATATACAGTACTTGAATTGTATCTCAGAAAATAAATGTAAAATATACAGTAGTTGAATTGCATCCCAGAAACATAAATGTAAAATATACAGTAGTTGAATTGCATCTCAGAAACATAAATGTAAAATATACAGTAGTTGAATTGTATCCAAGAAACATAAATGTAAAATATACAGTAGTTGAATTGTATCCCAGAAACATAAATGTAAAATCATCTACAAATATTTCACTTAGGTTTTCAAACATTGACACAATGAAGACATACAAAACTATTGATCTGGCCAGACACGGATCCAGAATTTGATGTTAGGGAAAGCATTCCTGAGAATTAGGAGTTGAAGGAACGTATTTTGACAAAAATAGGCTGCAGTGATACTTATAAATTACATCTTAAATTTTTTTAGAGAGGCAAGTGACCTTTACATATCCATCTGAATCTATAACATGCTCCTGAGAATTAGAATTGAAGAACTTTTTTTGTTATGGCTGTAGTTTTACCTGTAAATAACATTTTTTTAAATTTTATGGGGCGCACGCTAGGAGCATCCCTCTCTAAATCTGTACCTGTTGTGCCAGAAAGATTGATTGCTGTTATTAGGAACAACCCCATTTAAACCAAACTTATTGATGTGGAGTGTGAAAGTCTAATGAACAATAATCAGAAGCAAGTTGTTTTTACCTGAGCAATACTGATTTCAATATGTAACAATTTTTTAAATAATTCTTTCTAAAGTTTAAATTGTCATTTTGAGTAGTATGACGCCACTCCTGAGGTCAGTAACCTTGTAAGCTAACACATAAAATTAGGTTCAGCAAGTTAGTCTACTAAAGGCAGATTTGTATTAACATGTTATCATCCTGGATAGACATGTAATATTTGCCACTGGATGTTAAGCACCAATCAATCAATCAATTAACCAAAAGATATTAACTTTATATCATGATATCTTTTATCTACCCTATAATATACTTACACAGCATTATTGAATGCCAGATATTCACCACCTGTCAATCTTTTAAACATCTTTGTAACCTAGAATATGAAGAGAAAAAAAATATTTATAGAACCTATGCAATAATCCACAAACTTGGATTAATTTCACATTTATCACTTCAATTTAGTTTTTAATTCTCGATTCAATAATTCTTCAATTCATAATTTATTAGGTTTAGGTGTTTTATGCCCCACCTACGATAGTAGAGGGCATTATGTTTTCTGGTCTGTGCGTCCATCCGTCTGTTCGTCCGTCTGTCCGTTCGTTCGTTCGTTCGTCTGTTCGTCCGTCCGTCCGTTCGTCCCGCTTCAGGTTAAAGTTTTTGGTCGAGGTAGTTTTGATGAAGTTGAAGTCCAATCAACTTGAAACTTAGAACAGATGTTCCTATGATATGATCTTTCTAATTTTAATGCCAAATTAGAGATTTTCCCCATTTTCACGGTCCACTGAACATAGAAAATGATAGTGCGATGGGGCATCCATGTACTATGGACACATTCTTGTTATACCAAAATTGTGTATGAAGCATTTATCTGAATTTATCCTGCAATCAGCCAACTATTGTACAAATAACAAACCCAAAGGTTTGACTGGGGTATGGAAATATAGTCATTCCTGGACTCCTCCTGTCTGGTAGGAAAATATGTGTAAAGTGTGGTGTCTATTTGACTATGGGGCAGTATAAATACTCAGCCATGTCTGGACCAAATGGGGATGTTTAAATCTGATGTCAGGTGTAGGGCCATACAGTGTCACATTCTCTGTGCATTAAAGAACCCTTACAACAACTCTCTGAGGGGTCCTTAGGTGGCCTGATGCAGGCAAAATTTCTACCCATATCCAACATACATTTTCAGTGGCAGTACAAATTTCCTGCCTCTCATCCCAGTAGACTTAACTTACAGAACCTGTTTATTGTATCTTTTGTTAAATTGTTCTCTTCCTGAATATGCATGAAATAGATAGCTAGAGGTCAGACTTTCCAGTAGATGATTATACTTCGAAATTTCTCCATTAAAAGTAAAATAATAAATTGCTAGCTTCTTTTCTATTCTTCTTGAGAATACAAATAAAGGAACAAGACAGCTAGATGTCGAGAAGATTGAAATGCTGAATAAAATTGAGAATGGAAATGGGGAATGTGTCAAAGAGACAACAACCCGACCAAAGAGCATAAAACAGCCAAAGGCCACCAATGGGTCTTCAACACAGTGAGAAAATCCCACACCCGGAGGCGGGCTTCAGCTGGCCCCTAAACAAAAATGTGTACTCGTTCAGTGAAAATGAACATCACACTAAACTCCAAAACATATAAATGAACTAAAATTAAAAAAAACATACAAGACTAACAAATGAATGTTTGTTAAAAAAATCTCTAACAAACATAAATATGCTGTCTATTAATATTTTGGAATAATGATTGCATCTGCAGCAAAACATAAAAGTTGCATTTAAAAACAAGCTTACAGTTATATTATTTGCTAACAAATTTAGGATTTCAAATGCATTAAGCAACCAACAATCAATCACTCAAATCTTTCTTTTTTGCTTAATAGACTTATTGATAAAGGATTTTATTATTTTGTTATTGTTCAAGCATTTGGTTTGGTATTATTCTTATATCTAACTGTTTACCCCTGTAAATACTGTGAGCTAATTTTCTTAGTTTGAATTGTTCACATTTTGTCATGTCGGGACCTTTTAAAGCTTGCAATGAGGTATGGGTTTGCTCATTGCTGAAGGTCATAAAGAGACCTATAGTTGCTAACATCTATATCATTTGGTCTCTGGTGAGTTGTCTCATTGACAATCATACCATATCTCCTCATTTGATTTAGAAAGGACTAAACACAAAAAAAAGTAGTAGAAAAACTTACATAATCAAACCTGTCTGCCAGATTCATTTTCTGCTTGAGTAAAGAACATGTGACAATGGCTCCAGCATTGATCATCGGGTTGTGTGGTTTATCTGAAATGGGTAATATAAATTCCTTTAAATATAATTGGCTATTGCTTCTTGTCACTGTAGCAGACCTTATTATTTAAATTTCAAATGCCGAAAAATATATGACTATCTGTTTCAATAAAGTTGAATTTCTATTTTTGGTTATACATGTAAAGCTTTCTCCTATAGTAGGGGTATAATAATTATTAAGCTCATCATTTATCAATTTACATGTGTCTTTGTATATATATATAGATTCCACCACTGCAACAAGTGTGTTACGATATTTCTCCACTCTCAACAGTTAAATTTTAATATTTAAAGCGCGAGGCTTGCCGAGCTCTTTAAATATTAAAATTTAACTGTTGAGAGTGGAGAAATATCGTAATACATGAGTTATAGTGGTTGAATCTGTTTCTCTAATGATTTTTATCCTTCCTTTTCAAAGATTTGCAGAAAGTTGTCTTCTTTTTAAGTGACGTCATCAGGCATGGTCACCTTTTTCCATGACGTCACAATCGGGAATTCAGAAGAAACCAAGAAAATTAACGTCATAATTAAATTTAGACCAATCATTTGCCGAGAACAGATATTTCACTAGTGAGGAGAACAATTTTTTCACAATCGGTTGGGAAATGTGAAAATAGTGACAAAATTAGAGAAATGTATATCTACTGTTAATTGATAATAATTTGTCTGCATATAAAATTTGAGGAAATCTTAAATATTTTTTATTTGTATACTTTGCTTTTGGAAAAAATCAAAGCTTAGTTCAAAACAAATTTTCTTACCATGAAAATTTAAGTTATAAAAGTCAGCAACAATTTTTGATGAATAGTTTTTAAAAGTACATCATTATTCCTTATTACTCAGATTAATTGTTGTGAAATAATGAGATACCTAACATTAGGATCTCCTGTGTATAATTTTAGCAATGTTCTTGGTAGGCATTTTACCGCAAACTGAACCCCTACAGATTCTTAGAGGGTTAGTAAAATCCATAGGGGGTGAGGCCATACCGGTAGGTTACTAATTTACAAATTTATCACACAGGGTACTTTTTCTGCTCATTTAAAATAAAAAAATGAAGTACAACAACAATGAAAGAACCTTAGTGAGCGCTCACATACCCCATCCCCACATTGTCATTGGAGAAATAAAATAAGTGTAAGAAAAAAATTGTATCAGAAAAAAAAATTGAATCATAATTTTCTGTCAATATGCACATCTACATAGTATGTCCTTATGATCTACACAGTTTTATGAAATTCTGTTGTGTGGTTTCAGAGGAGTTGCGATGACAAACTGTTGCAGAAGTACATTGAAGCAAATAAGTTCAAAGGGTGTAACTCCTGGAAAAAATATTGAATCGTAATTTCCTGTCGATATGCACATCTACAAGTATGTCCTTATTATCTGAAAAGGTTTCATGAAATTCTGTTGTGTGGTTTGAGAGGAGTTGCGATGACAAAAGGTTGCAGTAGTATATTGGGCAAATAAGTTCAAAGGCGTAACTCCTAGAAAAAGAATTGAATCGTAATTTCCTGTCGATATGCACAACTACATAGTATGTCCTTATTATCTAAAAGGTTTCGTGAAATTCTGTTGTGTGGTTTGAGAGGAGTTGCGATGACAAGAAACAGGACTGACAGACAGACAGACGGACTGACGGACGGACGGACGGGTCAAAACATTATACCCTCCGCAACTCGTTGCGTGGGGTATAATAACAAAGTAGTATGCCCTCTATGAAAACTACTCTATTCCTTACGATTCATATAAGGTCACCACGTAACAGGCGTTTAACTTATCGCATCATCACTAATATACCAGAGGTGTGATAAGAAAACTTTTAACTGTCCATTTAAATGCAGTATAAAAACCGTGAAGTGCCAATAATGAAAACTGCAAAGATTTCACAGTCCCTTCCTCAGTCTTCACAATAAACTTTTGAAACTGCAGGCTCGGAGGTCAATTTTTGGAAAATTTTAGTTAAGATTCTATTGGCCTGTAGAGTTAATTTTTATACGCCCAAAATAATTTTACAAGCCTGGGCTGATGGTTCCTGTGGTTCAGCGGGAAGACTGTCTACTTAAGCAAGACATACACACCATTATACAACCCTAAAGATTGGACAAATTCAAATATTGGTTAAGAATGATATTTCTATCTTTTATATTTCTATTTATGTTTATATCAGGTTAAATGACATCAGCAGTCTTCCGAGGTCATCTAGAAGGTAAATTACATGGCATCTAGACTTAACTACACATGAAATGCTGATACATACTATTGATTCCATGCATTGTTAATTGTTTATTTTAGACTTTTTTGTACTTTGGATATACATGTAAGTGTAAACGGTTTTATATAAATAAGGAGATGAGGTATGATTGCCAATGAGACAACTATCCACCAAAGTTCAAATAAAGTGAATGTAAGCAATTATAAGCAACTGTTCAGCCTTCAACAATGAGAAAAACACATACCTTATAGTCAGCTATAAAAGGCCCAGACATGAAAAATATGAAACAATTCAACTGAGAAAACTAATGGCCTAATTTATAACAAAACAATTAACGAAAAACAAATATGACAGACATGAACCAAGGACAACCACTGGACTACAAGCTCCTGACTTGGGACAGGCACATAAAGAATGTAGCGAGGTTAAACATGTTTGTGAGTGCTCAACCCTCCCCTAACCAGGGAGTGGTGAAACAGCACAACATAAGAACAAACTATAATAAAATGCTCCGCTGGGCGCAGCTTCATATGACCGCCGAGGTCGAACCCTGAACAGTTGGGGCAAGTATGGACACAACATTCAAGCTTGATACAGCTCTGAATTTGGATTGTGATTAAATATTTGACACAGCATAGGTTTCTGACACAGAATGAATGTGGTCTAAGAACTTAAAATTTTTAATTTACCTATTATGGTCCAATATCCAAAATCTAAATACATGGTTAGATTCAGCATATCAAAGAACCCCATATATTCAATTTTGTTGAAATCAAGCAAACTTTAATTTGGACCCCAATTTGGACCAACTTGAAAACTGGGCCCATAATCAAAAATCTAAACACGTGTTAAGATTCAGCATATCAAAGAACCCCAAGAATTCAATTTTATTAAAATCAAACTAAGTTTAATTTTGGACCCTTTGGACCTTAATGTAGACCAATTTGAAAACTCGACCCAAATTAAAAATCTAAATACACGGTTAGATTCGGCATATCAAAGAAATAAATATGGTCAAAGATTTTACAAATCTAATGTGCCATACTGTGCAATCAAAGATTACTTCTTGACATTTTCAATATTTGAAATTTGAAAATGTTTTAAAAAAATATGAACTGTTTAAGAAATATTGAAAACCCCTTTCAAACTTTTGAATCTCTCTTGGAGCATTAACTATCAAACTCAATTCCTTTGCAACCATAACAGCCCATTTAAATACATCATAAAGGTATTAAAATAGAAAATGACATCATAGTCATAGCTAAAATAAACAAAAACCTTAATCAGCAACATTTTACAGTAATATCTAAAATAAAATTCCTTTGTAACCATAAAAGCCCATTTAAATGCATCATAAAGGTATTAAAATAGAAAATGACATCATAGTCATGGCTAAAATAAACAAAAACCTTCATCAGCAACATTTTATATTGGCAAATTTCAATGGAGTTTATTTTACTAAAGTTATTGGCAAATTTCAATGGAATTTATTAAATTACTAAAGTTATTGGCAAATTTCAATATACATAATTTAAAACCAGTGTAGCTGAGATATTCAAATGAGTTTGAATTACCAACCCCAATAAATTTGCAACCATAAAAGCCCATTTAAATACATCATAAAAGTATTAAAAATTTAAATACATCATAAGGCTATTAAAATAGAAAATGACATCATAGTCATGGCTAAAATAAACAAAAACCTTCATCAGCAACATTTTATATTGGCAAATTTCAATGAAGTTTATTATACTAAAGTTATTGGCAAATTTCCAATGGAATTTATTAACAATAAAGTTATATGCATATTTCCAATATACATAATTTAAAAGCAGTGTAGGTGAGATATTCAAATGAGTTTGAATTACCAACCTTACACTGCTTTTAAATTATGTTTTGTACTAAGTAATTGTCTATTAACCTGAAACCCTTGTTTTTCCCCATTTTTGCCCTTTATTTCTTAAAGGTTTGAGCCATAACCCCCAAAGCCAATTCTTACTTTCCAATGGAGTTTATTATACTAAAATTATTGGCAAATTTCCAATGGTATTTATTAACAATAAAGTTTTCGCAAATTTCCAATATACATAATTTAAAACCAGTGTAGCTGAGATATTCAAATGAGTTTGAATTACAACCCCAATAAATTTGCAACCATAAAAGCCCATTTAAATACATCATAAAAGTATTAAAAAATTTAAATACATCATAAGGCTATTAAAATAGAAAATGACATCATAGTCATGGCTAAAAATAAACAAAAAACCTTCATCAGCAACATTTTATATTGGCAAATTTCCAATGAAGTTTATTATACTAAAGTTATTGGCAAATTTCCAATGGAATTTATTAACAATAAAGTTATATGCATATTTCGATATACATAATTTAAAAGCAGTGTAGGTGAGATATTCAAATGAGTTTGAATTACCAACCTTACACTGCTTTTAAATATGTTTTGTACTAAGTAATTGTCTATTAACCTGGAAACCCTTGTTTTTCCCCATTTTTGCCCTTTATTTCTTAAAGGTTTGAGCCATAACCCCCAAAGCCAATTCTTACTTTCCAATGGAGTTTATTATACTAAAATTATTGGCAAATTTCAATGGTATTTATTAACAATAAAGTTTTCGCAATTTCAATATACATAATTTAAAAGCAGTGTAGGTGAGATATTCAAATGAGTTTGAATTACCAACCTTACACTGCTTTTAAATATATTTTGTACTAAGTAATTGTCCATTATTAACCTGGAAACCCTTGTTTTTGCCCCTTTTTGCCCCTTACTTAACGGTTTGAGCCATTACCCCCAAAGGCAATTCTTACCATCCCTTTGTGGTATGGAAACTTGTGGTATAATTTCAGAGATCCATACACCATTCCACAAGTTATTGTCTGAAAACTAGAAAAATGCTTATTTGGGCCTTTTTGGCCCTACATTCCTGTTGGGACCAAAACTCTCAGCATATCAAAGAACCCCATAACTCAATTTTAATGAAATCAAACAAAGTTTCATTTTGGACCCTTGAACCTCAATGTGGATAAATTTAAAACGAGGCCCAAAATCCAAAAATCTAAATACACGGTTAGATTCAACATATCAAAGAACCCCATATATTCAATTTTGTTGAAATCAAGCAAAGTGTTATTTTGGACCCCGATTTAAACCAACTTGAAAACTGGCCCCATAATCAAAATCTAAATACATGTTAAGATTCAGCATATCAAAGAACCCCAAGAATTTAATTTTGTTAAAATCAAAATAAGTTTAATTTTGGACCCTTTGGACCTTAATGTAGACCAATTTGAAAACGGGACCAAAATTAAGAATCTAAATACACGGTTAGATTCAGCATATCAAAGAACCCCAATTTTTCAATTTTGATGAAATCAAACCATATCATTATTATTTGCTTTTATATATAAATCAGAAATAACCAACTTAAAATGGAAAATTTTAAAGAAAAAAAAAAGGAAAAAAGGAAAAAAAAATCCCCCAAATTTTTGAACCCCTTATGATTCATCACCCCAAACTCAATCTCAGCCTTCCTTTGGGGTATGACACCTTGCAGTACAATTTCAGAGAGATCCATACACTTGAACACAAGTTATTGTCCGGAAACTAGAAAATGCATTTTTGGCCCTTTTGGCCCCAAATTCCTAAAGGTTTAGGGCAATTACCCCACACTCAAACCCAGCTTTCCTTTGTGATATGGAACATTGTAGTACAATTTCATAAAGATCCATACACTTACACACAAGTTATTGTCCTGAAACTAGAAAAATGCTTGTTTTTGCCCTTTTGACCCCTAATTCCTAAAGTTTTGAGGCAATTACCCCCAAAATCAATCCCAGCCTTCCTTTGTGGTATGGTACCTTGCAGTACAATTTAAGAGAGATCCATACACTTGAACACAAGTTATTGTCTGGAAACTAGAAAATGCTTATTTTGGCTCCTTTTTGGCCCTAATTCCTAAACATTTTGGGCAATTAACCAAAAACTCAATTCCAGCTCTCCCTTTGTGATATGGATCCTTGTAGTAAAATTTCAGAAAGATCCATACACTTACACACAAGTTATTGTCATGAAACTAGAAAAATGCTTGTTTTTGCCCTTTTTGCCCCTAATTCCTAAAATTTGAAGCAATTACCCCAAAATCAATCCCAGCATTCCCTTTGTGATATGGAACCTTGTGGTACAATGTCAGAGAGATCCATTCACTAACACACAAGTTATTGTCTGGAAGTTACAAAATGCTTATTTTTGCCCTTTGTGGCCCTTAATTCCTTAACTGTTGGTACCATAACCCCAAAATCAATCCCAACCTTCCTTGTGTGGTATTGAACCTTATGGTAAAATTTCATAGAGATCCATACACTTAAACTAAAGTTATTGTGCGAAAACCAATGTGTCTTCGGACGATGACGACGAGGACACCAACGTCATACCAACATATGACTGCAAAAAATTTTATGGTCGTATAAAAATCAGTTGAAAAAGGCTTAACTTATCAGATCGATACAAAGCAGAAAAACATCAAACATAAACACAGACAGGACGTGGCAGGGTATTTATTCATCCCTCATCCCTAACATCAAAATTTTAAGACACTTAAGTACAGATCTGAGAGTACTAGCAGTTACTGACAGCTAGTTCAAAACCCATTACAGCTAATAAAAAAAATCATACATCTATCACTAAAATATTAGTAAGTACACATCGAACATCCCATGGATTTAGTGTAAAGACATCATTAACAGTCATAAATAGTATGTTATAAATTAATTGGCGCACCCTGGATAAATTTTGACATTTTGATTGGTTTAAAGCTGTCACATGGTTACCTCCTATGAATCCGTATGGGGTCAGTAGATTTCTTATGGGGCTCATGACGTCACATCTAGTATCAATGTTGATGTTATCAATTAATAATTTGTATTTCATTGCTTAATTTTATACATAACTTAGCAGGAAAAGTCCTGCGTGCAATAAATTCTTTATACTGTTCACTACTAACCCAAATAATATCACCTTCCAAAATCAATGCTTATAATTATACTGGTTTGTTAATTGTTCTTTTAAAAGTCCGTTTGATGCCCACCTAGCCCACAATTTTATTTCTATAGTGAACCCTTGTCCTGATGAACAATGGAAATGCCACAAATAAGATTAAGTTTGAATTTTAATCAAGTTTGAATTTTCCTCAAAAACATTGTAAAATCACAAATATGATATCGACTCAATGTTTCATTTCAAAAGTTTAAACCCCTGAGGGTTTACGCAGTATATATTGGACGATGTCCGTAGTCTTTCGAACGCCGGATGTTATTCGAATACATCTGTTCTTTCTATGGCCACCTTTCATATACATGTGCAATAGCTTATTATTTGACCTGTTGAATAAGCATTAGCATCTTAAAGTTGCTATAGAGATATGTTACATATGATGCGAAATTTATTATGACGTAAGCTACTTTAATAAGCATTTGAATACTTCCTTGCACGCAATTACAAGCTGCCGCTAATATTTACCTTACATATATATGCGTAGTTATTTTACTAGTTAGTCAAACGTTGAAACCAGCTGTGTTTAGATATGAGATAAGATTTCATGTAAACAATGCGATTTATATTCGAAAGGAGATATGTTAAAACTAAAATCTATAAAAGAAGTATTACTAGCATTTCATTTAAGATTCTGAGTCTAGGGAAGATGTACATGATGTACAAAGCAGGGTATTTCATTTTTTCATACTGAAATTAAAAGGAAGTCTTTCTTGCACTTTATTAAAATTTTACGTCTAGGATATCTACCAGGGACGTATATAATCTAATATACGTCCTTGAATAGATGTAAAAACGAGGATTTTCAAAAAAAATATCGTTTTAATATTGAAAATAACGTTACAATTAATTATGAAAGTACATTTCGTTTTATTTTCATTAAAATTGCAAATTGAAATACAGTTATTTTCTTTGTTTAAATATTGCAACATTATTTCCTTTTATTAAAACAAGGAAGTCATATAACCTCCTTGATTAAAATAATCAGATTGTTATAGGTACATCTGGATCCTTTTCATTATTAAAATGTGAATAAGTAGATATTTAATATGAAGAAAAAAAACTAAAACTGAAATCTAAATTTAAAATATATTAAAAAAAAAAACATTTGACCATGCAGATGTAAGAAATAATACTTCAAGCAATGAAATAACGAATTAAATGTGCCGCTTTAATGACGATTGATAACCTTAAAATTAATCATGCATGCAATTTTAGCAGACTTAACAGGGTCAGCGAAAAGATATCAAATGTCTTTTAATAGACACCGAGTGATGACAGATACAGGCAGAGATAAGAAAAATTAATTTCTATTTATAAGTTATGTTCCTGTAGTAATTAAGGCTCTTCAAAATGTTCGTCAAAATAAAAATAAATAATTATTATTTCTTGAAGACGATCAGATGATGAATTTTCGGTTTTAATATATTAAGTACGAAAATATAAAATAGTGTAAGGAGATTTTGAGCCATCTCACTGATCAGTAGGCTACACAGTGCCTCCAAATGACCAGTATAAAACTATCCAGCAAGAGAGAAAAAGGATGGGTCAATATAAGAAACCTACAAGGCAACTTCAGTTCAATTTCAATATTTAGATTATTCTAATGGATTTGTCAAATGTCAGAGGGAATATCTTTTTAAATGTGATAGGAATACCAATGAGACAACTCTCCATCAAGACACAGTGTAGTCAAAGTTAGCAATTATAGGTTATAATACAGCCTTCAACACAAAGGCTTGGCTCACATTGGACAGCATTCTACTAAGGGCCCCAAAACACTGTTATAAAACAATTTAAACAGGAAAAACAAATCTAATTTAACTTCAAACCAGAAACAAAAAGCAAATATGAACTGCACCAAAAAAAAAAAAAAAAAAAACCACAACCACTAAACAACATGCTTCTGACTTGGGGCGTGTGCTTATGAATACACCTGGTTTAAAAGAATTTACATACATACCATAAGACGGAAGTGTAACTTTACCATGTAAAAAACACCCTTTAAAAGTTAATGAAAAAATCGTGTTCAGATAAAAAAAAGGAACACCTTACAATAGTTCATAAATGTGGCCTTTAAACAAACTAATATTTAGGTGATGGGTATTCAGTGGTAATTTCAGGTTTGACCATGTTAGTTTTTTTGTTGTTTCCAATTTTGTTTGTTTATTTATAAGTACAAGGTGTAAGCTGTTTTGTCTAGGCTATAAATAGCTTTCTTAATGAATTGGTTTCAGTCATCAAGGTGCAGAGGATACAGTGCAATTCAAATTGTATAATTTTACAATTAAACTTGCAGGCCTTTTTTCGTGACCCACAATTTAAAATATAAGAAAACATCAAAATAAAAAGGGACATTCGGAAAATATCTTCAAAGCGAGTTAAAGGTTTTAAAAAGTGTTTGTTTTTAACAAAAGAGGTTTGTCATCTAAAACTTTTAAGAGCACAAATTTTAAGCACACAACTTAAAACTGCTAATAAAAGGGACATTCGGAAAATATCTTCAAAGCGAGTTAAAGGTTTTAAAAAGTGTTTGTTTTTAACAAAAGAGGTTTGTCATCTTAAACTTTTAAGAGCACAAATTTTAAGCACACAACTTAAAACTGCTAATGCTTACTACCCTAAGCATCACAAAACCTTGCAGAGCAGGTGTAAGGATCTTAATAATGATCAATATCAAGCCATTGTTCAAATAACCATGAACATATCTCAAATTCCAATAAAACAGCTATTTTACAGGTTCACATATTGAATTTCTTAAACACAAATAATCATTAATTGATTAAATTTCTTCACATTTGCATTTGAACTTTAGCCAAAAACTAACTCTTTATCTAAAAAAAAAAAAAACAGCACCTTAGAATGGAACATCCAGTGGGTGACTTAACATGTCTTTCGGGAGAGAGAGAGAAAAAATGTTCCTTTAAAAGAATATTTCACCCACATTGAACAGTAGTTACTTTAAGTAAACGATCATTGTTCTAATTCTTATACTGTAACAACAAAAATAATATAAAACAATACATCTTTATTAAACAATTATCTAATATTTAATGCCAAACAAGCATTTGGGTTTACGATTGCATTTCTTTTTAAAGAAAGCAACTTGTTTTATTTTTGTTGGTTCACTGCAGAGTCTCTTTCAGTTCTTTTATGAAAAATAAAAAAATAGAAGTGCTACTGAAATGGGTCACTTTTATATACATGCAAACCATACATACTCATTTAAACAATATAGTAGTAGATTAAAACTCATATAACAATATAGGAGGAGCATTAGGTCCCCTTGCACTTAAAATCCCCATTGAGATTTTGAAAAGTTGGCAGGTATGTACATGTATCAACATGGTAATATCCCAATGGTTCTTATGGTGTAATACTACCAAATCATAGTACATCACATCCGGTTGCATACGAAAAAGGGTTGAAAAAAATTATTCCTTGAATTTGACAGTTGGATATTAATCCTACATTTCATAGCAGTAAAAAGTTTCTGAGTCATAAACATATATCTTGGGTGTTTCAAAGCACCATTATTTTTTTATTTGGTGTTTCTATAGAATGTTTTGGAAACTTGAGGTTACATAGTTTTTAAAATTACATCATTATTCCTTATTACTCAGATTAATTGTTGTGAAATAATGAGATACCTAACATTAGGATCTCCGTGTATAATTTTAGAAATGTTCTTTAGGGCCGTGGGAAGGTTTCTATAGAGGGGTGCGAATGGGGTGGGTGTGGGAGGGCTCTCCTCCCACAATTTAGATTTTTTCAAAATGAATAAGCCAATTTCAGGGTTATATATGTCCAACACGCATTTAAACGGTTATTTGGCTGACATTTACTTGAGGAAAACGCATAAACCATAGATCGCACTGAAGGTACTATTTATTTCAACATATTATTGGCTTATATCAATATAACAGTGGTAACGTTCAAAGTCAATTTTACAATTTCATTCACATGATAAAGACAGAGACCATGCACACATCACCTTTGTTCCGCAATTATTCCAGATAAAATATAGCAATACATTCTTATATACACATAGACCTACTTGTATTTAATCATGCTCTATTTGGAGATTTTAAAGACGACATGGCTTCATATGTCTTTCCAGTTTACTTTTATTATAAAAACATTATGTGTTCATAATAAAAGTAAACTGAAAAGACAAATTTTATGAATGAACTACGTGTATCTTATTATAATATAATCGATTATAAGAAACAAGCAGTTAAATTAGCATCTATTAAAAATCCTTGAAAAACATAGTTGATTCTCTCTCTGAAAAATTCAATTTAAGATTTTATCCTTGGACAGATACATGATTAGCTTGGCTAGGGGACGGTACAGATCCTACAAATCTCAGTTTAACCAACCCATCGCATTTATATGTGCCTGTCCCAAGTCAGGAGTGTTGTCTTTTTTTGTAAAGAAAATGTAGTGTGAACTAATCATAACATGTATAATTGTATGTTCATGCCCTGTGGGCCCCTAATTGGAATAAACAATTCTTTCCTGACACTATGAATGTATAGCGTCGTACATCTACCCATTTTATATTTGGACATTTTGCTGTGCCCTTGCTAAGTTGGGTTCGATTGCTTTTGTGTGTTGGGGCCATCCAGATCTAGAGGAGAGCCGTGGTATTTCAGGGACTGAATTTAATGCTCTCCTCAACACCATTTGGCAAAGATGGTCTTGAGAAACGATGCTAGTCCGTCGAAGGGGACGTTAAATGGCTGGTCGTGTTAAGGAGAGCAATACCACTAATATGCCGCTACAAAGCCATATCTCGCATCCGAATGGCAACAATCGGTTAAAGAGCTGTACAGAGCTCAAAGTTTACTTACTTACTTACATAGATATAGGAAGATGTGGTGTGAGTGCCAATGAGACAAATCTCCATCCAAATAACAATTTATAAAAGTAAACCATTATAGGTCAATGTACGGCCTTCAACACGGAGCCTTGGCTCACACCGAACAACAAGCTATAAAGGGCCCCAAAAGTACTAGTGTAAAACCATTCAAACGGTAAAACCAACGGTCTAGTATATATAAAAAAAGAAACGAGAAACACGTATAAATTACATAAACAAACGACAACTACTGTACATCAGATTCCTGACTTAGGACAGGTGCAAACATTTGCAGCGGGATTAAACGTTTTAATGGTACCAAACCTTCTCCTTTTCTGAAACAATAGTATAACATCACAACATAGAAAACACACGATAAAACATCAATTGGAAGGCTTAACTCAATCAAAATGTAAATTAACACACTATGAACGAATAAATTCGATCTGTGATACCTGAAAGTAAATACATAGTTAATAAAATATTAGGGACAAACATTCAAGGCCAAAAGCAAACAAACAAGTCCAAATAAAGCCATGGCAAGACACCATCATGAAATATTTAACCCTTAGAAAATAATAACTTTTGAAAAACTGGTTTTCATAATATATACAGGTAAATGAAAAATAACTTTGTCGTTTTAGGTATACCTTTTCTGTCTATATAAAATCTTCCAATAATTAGGAATACCAAGAAAGGTCTGTCATATAAATAGCTAATTTAACACTAGATACATAAGGGGTAAATATCAACAATAAAACTTCCCTGTACAGATTAAAGGAGAATAATCTTGATGTTCATACAAATGTAGTATGAAGAAGTGAAAATTAGTAGATATTCCAAATAATCAAAGCTGGTATACAGACAAGATCCATATTAATATAAAATAACAAAAAAGTATTAAAAATAGTATCAACAGGTCGAATTAACAAGAAAGTACGATTTGAGAGTACTCGCAGTTACTGACAGCTAGTTAAAAGCCAAAAACAATTAATGATAAAAAATCATGCATCAGAGACTAAAATCAACTAAAACACATCCCAGGGATTTAGTATTTTAACGTCATGAACAGTCAGAGAAGACATGACTTGTGCAATGCCAAAAATAAATGTATCGACAGGTAGTAGGATAGTGAGGAGCTACTTCTTAAGAGATAAAAATTAACGTGTGTGTCTCTAAACATCCGCCTCAAAAGAAGATACAACTTAGTTATGTTTTAATTTGCTAATGACAAAATCGATATTAGTGCCAATGTAAACTATATTCAGAGATCTAATTACAATATTGGTGCGATAACCCTTACTTATAAGTTTGTTTAAAGGTTCGATGAGTTTACGGATCACATAGTGATTTCCTCGCTTTAAGTACAATATTACCGTAAAATTTAGGATGTGAAATACCATTTTAATAAGTTTTCTACAGGTACAGCCAAATTTACTAATCAAATCTTTGTATCTATGAAAGAATTTAGTAAAGTTTTAAGTAATTTATGGTATCGAAATCCCTGACACAATAATTTCCCAGTGATGCATTGATTACGTTCGTTAAAATCTATGACATCAGAACACACACGGGCATACCGAACGAGTTGGGATATATAAACACCGTATGATGGAGCCAAAGGCACATCGCCGTCTAAAATGGAAAATTAACAATAGGAAATGAAAATCGTCTCTTTTGTCGTAAATTTTAGTATGTAGTTTCCGATAGAAATTGAAATGTCTAAATCTAGAAAAGGGCAACTGCTGCTGTTTATGTTAGATTTAGTTAAAGTAAGTTCTTTTGGGTAAATTTTGGAAGTATATTTAGAGAACTCTGGATTATTTAACGAAAAATATCATCCAGATAACGGTAGGTATTGTTGAATGTATCAACTAAATATAACAATGATGGGTCTTTACTAAGTTTGGTCATAAACTGAGATTCATAGCAATACAGAAATAAATCTGCTATTAAAGGGGCACAGTTAGTGCCCATAGAATACTCTACTACCTGACGATACACTTTATCGCGAAACGTACATAAATGTTATCTAGCAGAAAATTTAAAGCTTCAATCATATCCTCACATTTCCAGTAAGTGTATCTAGCATACTTTCCTTTTTCGTTACAGAAAAAGGCTTTAAACAGTTACAGCAAATAAAATTACAATGAGATTTTTGAAAGACCATTTTATCAAATACAAAACTTTTTCTTTATAAGATTGTGTGGAAGTGTAGTGTACAGAGTAGAAAATCATAACTGTCAACAGAATTATAAGGACCATCAAAAGCATGTATTTTATCTAAAACCTCTAAAGAATTTTAACACTCCAAAATAATTAATACCATTATTTTCATAAGCTTTATTACAAAAGTTAATAACCAGATCTTTGATAGTAGTAAGGAGGTAGTTAGAAGAACTGATAGATTAGTAGTAGAACACTTACTCGATGCGGAGATGAAACGGAATTTAAATGGTTTTTGTGTAATTTGGTAACCAGTACATGGTAGGGACTTTCAAATGTTCGGAAGATGCTTTAAGTTGGGTAGTGGCAGTGGTATGCTTGTTAACGATTTGACTCTCTGTGGTGCGAACGGACCTGAATGTAGAGGAATTGATAATTTCGTTTTGAAGAACTTCCGTGTAGTATATGCATCACACCACCACTACATTATTGGCTGCCTTGTCATACTTACCAGAGCTGGCTGCATGCAGGAAAGTGGGTCATTACTTCTCTGTTGAAGTTCATGTGGTTAGCACTCGATTTCTTTTGTATTGCATGTAGTGAGTAAGTTGGTGATGTCTTCGTGTCATTGACCCATGTCCGTTTTTTTTCATACGTTATTATAACATTACTAATTGTAAGTTCGATCAAAACCAGCTGACAGTGCGAGAAAAGTTATTGAACATTTCCAAATGAAAAAAAACAACAAACAATTCCAAGTAGCCAGAAAAATGTAATTTGTCGATTCTATGAATAATAACAAAGATGATCTCTCAAACTGTATCATAGATGTCCTATTCTGTAGCAGCATGATCACAGTAACCCGTGGAAGTCGCATCCTTGCCTGAAAATTATTATTATATATATTTTTTTTTTTTTGGACGCCGCCCCTTCAGACGGCCTTGTTCTTGGTAGGCAAGAGTGAACCCTACAGATTCTTAGAGGATTAGTAAAGTCCATAGGGGCGAGGCCATACGGGTAGGTTACTAATTTACAAATTTAAAATTAAAAAATGAAGTACAACAACAATAACAGTAGTAGTATGACCTACTTCCTAAGGATTCATATGGGGTCACCACGTGACAGACGTTTAACTTATCACATCGTCACTAATTTACCAGAAGTGTGATAAGAAAACTTTTAACTGTCCATTTAATTGCAGTATAAAAACAGTGAAGTGCCAATAATGAACACTGCAAAGATTTCACAGTCCCTTCCTCAGTCTTTACAATAAACTTTTGAAACTGCAGGCTTGGAGGTCAATTTTTGGAAAATTTTAGTTAAGATTCTATTGGCCTGTAGATTTAATTTTTATAGGTCCAAAAGCAATTTAACAAGCCTGGTCTGATGGTTCCTGTGGTTCAGCGGGAAGACTGTCTACTTAACATAAGCCAAATTCAATACAAAACCAGACATACAAACCATTATACAACCCTAAAGATTGGACAAATTCAAATATTGGTTAAGAATGATATTTCTATCTTTTTATATTTATATTTATGTTTATATCAGGTTAAATGACCATCAGCAGTCTTCTAAGGTCATCTAGAAGGTAAATTACATGGCATCTAGACTTAACTACACATGAAATGCTGATACATACTATTGAGTCCATGCATTGTTAATTGTCTATTTTAGACTTTTTTGAAATTTGAATATACATGTACGTTTAAACGGTTTTATAAAAATAAGGAGATGAGGTATGATTGCCAATGAGACAACTATCCACCAAAGTTCAAATCAAGAGGATGTAAGCAGTTATAGGCAACCATTGAGCCTTCAACAATGAGAAAAAATCCATACCGTATAGACGGCTATAAAAGGCCCTGACAAGAAAAATATGAAACAATTCAATTGAGAAAACTAATGGCCTAATTTATAACAAAACAATTAACAAAAAACACATATGACAGACATGAACCAACCACAACCACTGAACTACAGGCTCCTGACTTAGAGACAGGCACATAAATAATGTAGCGAGGTTAAACAGATGGATACAAAGCAGAAAAACATCAAACATAAACACAGACCAAACAGGGTATATATCCATCCTTCACCGCTAAAAATCAAAGTGCTGGATAGCACCTCTGGGAAGTTTGCAACTGTAGATGTGTATTATTTCAAAAGGTTATAGATGTGTATTATTTCAAATATGTATTTAATCACAGCTTTGATGTTTTTAACTAGACCATCTTCTTTTCAGCAATTATCACAAAAAAATTTTTCATTGTTTGTCATTTAAATTTTGATATTTTCTATTGAAACCTTAAACTGTTTTTCTAAAATAATCAAATATACAATAAGCTCTGTTAAATTTCTTTATGTGCCCATGCCATATCTAAGGCCTGTGATTTTATAGTATTTTTTTTCCATTTGTAACTGGGCATAACCCTAACCATAACAGTAAAATGAGGGCACAAAATTCAAACTTGATCTTGGTTTTGTTGTTAAAAGTATTGTGTATAAGTTTTGTAACATTTGGTCGAGACACACTAAAGTTAGAGCACGGAATTGAAAAATATTTGTAAGTCTTCCATGAACCCGTGTCTCGCCTACTTTTGCTGTTACTCGAGGCTCAACAAAAATAAGGAAAAAGTTAATAAAATATTCCTCTCTATACTATCTTTTGATTGTTAGAAGCTTCTGTCCAAGTTTGGTAAAAATCCAGGATAGTTTATGAATCTAATAAATGTTTTAAAAATTTAACTGCAGACTGTATGTAATGTTAACTGGAAGAAAAGCTAAGTCCATTAAGTAAAATACGGAAAAACAAGAACAAAATTATAACTAAATTTCCTTCTAGATACTAGCTTTTCATCATAAACAATTTCTGTCCAAGTTTCGTACAAATCCGGATAGTTTAAGAAAGTTATTAAATTTTAAAACTTTAGCCACAGAGTGAATGTAATGTTTCCTGGCAGAAAAATTAAGACCATTTATAAGTAAAATACTGAAAAATGGATTTTTTTACAAAATTTACTTCTGGATACTATCGTATGATCATAAACAAGCTTCTGTCCAAGTTTGGTAGAAATCCAGGATAGTTTAAGAAAGTTATTAAAATTTCAAAACTTTAACCACTGAGTGAATATTTGTGGGCGCCACGACAATATGTAGGAAATCTATGTCTCGATTTTTCGACAAAAGTCGAAGGCTCGACAACTATCACAATTTTTAAATTTGTAAAGGGCATAACTCTAGAACAGTAAAACTGACGCCCCAAAACTCAAATCTAAACCGTGTTTTGTGATAATGAGCTTTGTGTATAAGTTTCATATCGTTTGGTTGAGACAAACTAAAGTTAGAGATCGTAAACAAAAATTCAAGCAACTTTTCCATTTGTTAAGGAGCATAACTCTAGAATTTTAAAATCGACGCCATCAAAATTCAACTTGACCTGTGTTTTGTGGAAATAAGTATTGCATATAAGTTTCATACAATTTGGTTTAGGAAAACTAAAGTTAGAGAACAGAAACTAATTTTTGGATGTACGGACTTGTGTACCAGAAAGGGACGTACATACTAACAGAAGAAAAAGGGTAAAACTTAATACGGTGGGGACATAACAATAGCAGTATGACGAAAGGAGTAAAAGTTTATACACACTAGATTCATAGAGGTGCTTATAACCCTGTAACACATTTTAAAGTTGATGCTGTGAAATTTAGCATTGAGGCAATAACATTTGAGATTTTGGTTCATCATAATTATTTGGACTAGCACTAAGAGTAAGAAAGTCATTCTGCTATTACATGGACAGATTTTATTTAATCATGTTGCTACAGCACTTGTCTTGATACACTGAGTTATTCTAAGTAGAAGCTGACTTGTCTGTCTTATCCTTGTAACGATATGTGTACAAATGTTATTGTTAATCGTAACACTGAGGACATGGGCTGTGATATGTATGAATTGTCGTTGAGTCAATGTTTTCAGCTGTCAGTTTGATCCACGTGACTGAGCACGCTGGACGAGTGAAGGTCCTTAAATTCACATTGGAATGTGAAATAGCTAGTATTTAAGTAGCGGAATTCAAAAGTTTTCAAATGTTTTGGCATCAAAACCTTCCAATTGATGTTCTGACCAAAATGCACTTTTCTATCATAGCCTTTACTCATCCTTGGCGTGTGACATAAGCCATGATTATCGAGTATTTCTGTCACCTGTGTATAATTGTTCAATCAAACTTTTATCACTTGTCAATTATCCAACGGCTTGGTCAAAATATAAACATGTTAAAAAGTACGTTGCATTCAGTAATGTCAGTCATACGGGATTCTTCGATACACTCGGCTTTTACTTTATATTTAATACTAAACATTTGTAAATATCGTACATAGAAAAAATTACCGAGAAAATGTTCATTCATGATATATTCATGAATGAAACGATGTCTCGCGAGATTTCTTTTGATTTTCTCTTCAGCGCATGGAAAATCCAAGTAGTGTGTGTAATAATCATTTTCAAAATGAAGTTAAATTCACCTGAATTGTCGGTGAACATTCATTCCTTTTTATTCAAGCTGTAATCTTTTCAAAAGGACTCAAAATTTCAAAAGCATCTTCCTAGAATTAGTATTCAAACACTAGTTCTACATTATCCTGGATCAGAATATTTGCGATAGTCTGTCACCGGAAGTAAGGGCCGACGCCTTAGGAAAGTATTGCTATAGCAAACTTCCCAAAACCACTTAAAAGTACAGGAGTCGGTTTCACAAAAAAACTTACGACTAAGATTGATCGTAAGTATACTGAATTGTCCGTGACTTAAGACCAATCTTAATCATAAGTTTTTTTTTAAACCGACTCCAGATCTGAGAGTAGTCAGTACTAGCAATTACTGACAGCTTAAGTTTTAACCAATAAAAACTAATAAAAACTAGATGTGTCGGAACGACACGAATGGCCCCATCTCAAAAAGTTGAAAATCTGCAATTTCAACAACACATGTGGACACAAGCATGCATGGATAGTATCAAGCTCTCAAGACCAATACTAGTTTGATGAAAATTTCCTTGATCAAAGAGTAATTAAATTTCAAACTATCAGCAAACAGGAAGTGGATGTACTGCAGATCTAACAAGATGTGTTGAAACGACATGAAAATCAGCATAGCGGAACGAAACATAAACTTGATCTGTAACTCATCATGGTAGTCTCACATATCAAAAATGAAAGCAAAATATGAAGGCGTATAGAAAAAAGTCTGTATAACTGTGATTTTCAACAATTTTCAAAGTTCTAAACCTTAATTTCAGCAAAAATTAGCGGAGCGGAACAAAACTTAAAATTGATCTGTAACTCATCATGGTTAACTCACATACCAAAAATCAGCCCAATATCTGAAGGCGTTTAGAAAAAAAGTCTGTATAACTGTGATTTTCAACAATTTATCAAAGTCCAAAGCCTGTAATTTCGGCAAAAATAAGCGGAGCTGAACGAAACTTTAACTTGATCTGTAACTCATCATGGTTAACTCACATATCAAAATCAGCGCAAAATCTGAAGGCGTTTAGAAAAAGTCTGTATAACTGTGATTTTCAACAATTTATCAAAGTCCAAAGCCATTAATTTCGCGAAAATTAGCAGAGTGGAACGAAACTTAAACTTGATCTGTAACTCATTATGGTTAACTCACATACCAAAATCAGCCCAATATCTGAAGGCGTTTAGAAAAAAAGTCCGTTATAACTGTGATTTTCAACAATTTATCAAAGTCCAAAGCCCGTAATTTCGCAAAATTAGCGGAGCAGAATGAAACTTAAAATTGATCTGTAACTCATCATGGTTAACTCACATACTAAGAATTAGCCTAATATCTGAAGGCATTTAGAAAAAAGTCTGTATAACTGTGATTTTCAACAATTTATCAAAGTCCAAAGCCATTAATTTCGCAAAAATTAGTGGAGCGGAACGAAACTTTAACTTGATCTGTAACTCATCATGGTTAACTCACATACCAAAATCAGCCCAATATCTGAAGGAGTTTAGAAAAAAGTCTGTATAACTGTGATTTTCAACAATTTATCAAAGTCCAAAGCCAATAATTTCGCAAAATTAGTGGAGCGGAACGAAACTTTAACTTGATCTGTAACTCATCATGGTTAACTCACATACCAAAAATCAGCCCAATATCTGAAGACGTTTAGAAACAAGATGTGTTGAAACGACATGAAAATCAGCATAGCGGAACGAAACATAAACTTGATCTGTAACTCATCATGGTAGTCTCACATATCAAAAATGAAAGCAAAATCTGAAGGCGTATAGAAAAAAGTCTGTATAACTGTGATTTTCAACAATTTTCAAAGTTCTAAACCCTTTATTTCGCAAAATTAGCAGAGCGGAACAAAACTTAAACTTGATCTGTAACTCATTAGGGTTAACTCAAATACCAAAAATCAGCCCAATATCTGAAGGCGTTTAGAAAAAAGTCCGTAGAACTGTGATTTTCAACAATTTATCAAAGTCCAAAGCCATTGATTTCGCGAAAATTAGCAGAGCGGAACGAAACTTAAACTTGATCTGTAACTCATCATGGTTAACTCACATACCAAAAATCAGCCCAATATCTGAAGGCGTTTAGACAAAAGTCCGTATAACTGTGATTTTCAACAATTTATCAAAGTCCAAAGCCCGTAATTTGGCAAAATTAGCGGAGCAGAATGAAACTTAAAATTGATCTGTAACTCATCATGGTTAACTCACATACTAAGAATTAGCCTAATATCTGAAGGCATTTAGAAAAAAGTCCGTATAACTGTGATTTTCAACAATTTATCAAAGTCCAAAGCCATTAATTTCGGCAAAAATTAGTGGAGCGGAACGAAACTTGAACTTGATCTGTAACTCATCATGGTTAACTCACATACCAAAAATCAGCCCAATATCTGAAGGAGTTTAGAAAAAAGTCTGTATAACTGTGATTTTCAACAATTTATCAAAGTCCAAAGCCATTAATTTCGCAAAAATTAGTGGAGCGGAACGAAACTTTAACTTGATCTGTAACTCATCATGGTTAACTCACATACCAAAAATCAGCCCAATATCTGAAGGCGTTTAGAAACAAGATGTGTTGAAACGACATGAAAATCAGCATAGCGGAACGAAACATAAACTTGATCTGTTACTCATCATGGTAGTCTCACATATCAAAATGAAAGCAAAATCTGAAGGCGTATAGAAAAAGTCTGTATAACTGTGATTTTCAACAATTTTCAAAGTTCTAAACCCTTTATTTCAGCAAAATTAGCAGAGCGGAACAAAACTTAAACTTGATCTGTAACTCATTATGGTTAACTCACATACCAAAAATTAGCCCAATATCTGAAGGCGTTTAGAAAAAATGCCGTATAATGGTTTGTTGCGGAATGAAGGAATGACAGAATGATGGAATGACGGAATGACGGAATGACAGAATGACGGAATGAAGGACAAGGGTAAAACTATATGGCCCCCAACAACTTTGTTGGGGGCCATAAAATCATAAATCTAAAACTAAAATATCAATCAGCTAGTACCCGGTACACATCAAACATCCAATGGATTAAGTATAATGACATCATTAACAGTCAGAAATAGTAGGTTATAAATTAGTTGGTGCACCTTGGATAAATTTTGACGTTTTGATTGGTTTAAAGCGTACACATGGTTACCTCCCATGGATCCTTTTGGGGTGAGTAGATTTCATATGGGGTTCATGACGTCACATTTATTATCAATGTTGATGTCATAGATTAATGATATCGTATTTGATTGCTTATTTTTATACATAACTTACAAGGAAAAGTCCTGTGTGCAATAAATTTTTTATACAGTGTTGTCTTATTCATTTAGAATTGTAATTTGGTCATTCTAGTATTTATAGCATTTTTTTCAAGTTCTACCTGGGGCAAGGCTTACTCTCCAAATTCCCTCTAGTGCTCTATGTTAAAAAATATTAAATAGAAAATCATTATTCAAAAGATATATAGTACGTGAAAAAAGTAATGCCATGTAATGCAATGTAATGCATGAAATTACACAACTTTTTGCTAAAGTAATGCATTAAATAACAACTACATGTAATGCAAAAATTGCTGCATTACACATTACATGCAATTACTTGGAAAAATGTAATGCATTACCATGCATTACAATTACAAATTTGCAGTACCCAATGCCTGTACTGTTCACTACTTACCTTCTACAGACCCATAGAGGGTAAGTAAAACCCAATGGAGATTCAGACTTTGGCCTCACCCCCTATGGATTTTACTAACCCTCTATGGATCCGTAGGGGGTCAGCAGCAAACCATATAACTTATATGAGAACTTGAGTCAAATCGGTGGACATGGATTTGACACAGACAGCTAATGCCCCTTAAATTATTACTTATGTTTTAATTAGTTTCTTATTTCTGTACTTTTTACATCGGATGACCGTGAGGGCATTCCAGAGTATTGTTGCCACAGACATTTCTACCCACATGACTTTCGTTTTTGACTGATAATCGAACGCAAAATAACATTCCTTATCGCTTGTTATATATCAATTTCATCAATAAATATTCATGATATTAATTTTTATGAACATAGATAAATGATATGAAAATTTTTTGTCGTGAGAAATATTTATATCAATAACAAATCAAGAATACCTAAAATTAGTGTTAACGCATGCGGAAGAATATCTCAAGAAGGTTTTGTGGGAAAATATGAATGCCTACTCAAATCCAATCTATTAGAAAAATCAAACTATTACAGAAGAGTGTCCACCATGCACTTGCACTGCACTATTATTAGAATAGTAGAATAGGAATGATATACAAATGGATGAACATTATATATACATGTAACTGTTATATACAAATATAAATATAATATATATAACAACAAACCAGAGTATACTGATTTGAATCACTACAATATAATAGTTATTACAGTGAGGTTGAATTCCCTGTCATTTACTCATCATCCACGCACGAACTTGTCTCAGAAAAAAATATATCTATGTACCTTAACCTCACTTTCAGGTATAGAGATGTGATTTTTTTTCTGAGACAAGTGCTTGTGACCATCCACAAGAACTTGCGGTCATCCAATGTTCAGTACTTCAATACTTTGATTAGATTTGCATAACTCCCTCCTCAATAATGACAATTAAAAGTTTTTATTATAGCAATAAATATTTAAGCATAAATATAAGCCTATAACAGAATTTTGATATAAGAAACACCATATATAATTTGTTTTATTTCTTTAGAAAAAAAAAAGAGTCAAAAGATGTAAATTTAACCCGAATAATATAACCTTCCATAACCCTTCCTACCGGCGGGTTTGTTACTTGTTCTTTTAAATAATTTAATCCCCACTAAACCCACAAGTTTCAATTTCACAACTATTTACTATTTTTATGTATTATACCTTGTCCTAACGGACAATTTAACTTCCAGAAATGAGATCAAGTTTGAATTTTTCAAGTTCAAATTTATTAACCACAGGTGAAATCACAGATATGAAATCTACTTAATGTTTCATTTCAAAAAGTCTAAATTTAACAATTACATTTCAAATTTACCCCACTAAATATTCAATTTTCTTTCCACAAATTCCTCCTGATTTACCTATTTGATATTTTAGATAAAGATATAAAATAAAAGAGTTTCTGATTACTTTACTTAATCTGAGCAGTAAATTACAAAGCTGCCAAATAAAGGGGAGATAATCAATCTTAAGTAATCATCAAAAATCATTTTGTGTTTGTACACTGCAGTCTGCAGAATCTCCCAGTTCTTTTATGGAGAAAATACATAGAAGCGCTGCTGAAATGGGTAACTTTTATTTACATGTATCAATATATCCCAATGGGTTTTACATTTGTTTCTACTGAGGAAAAGTTTGTATATAATCTTCTTTTTTTATGTTGCTGCTTTTAGCTTAGTGCACATGCATGCATAAAATATGTAGTATTTAACTTGTGCATGAAATATATGTTTTATATGTTTTATGCTTTAATATCAGCATTGTTTATATTTATTGTGAAAATATATGTTAAAACAAGGCTGGATCCAGGGCAGGAGGGTTAGGGGGGTGCAACGTTAAATTTTCGCTGAGCGTAGCAAGACTGATTTTTTTTAAAGGTAAAAATATCGAAATATTGTTCCATTAAGCTAAGGAAAACCATGTTTATGTTTATTTCAATTTGTCACAATTGAAAAAATTGAAAGAAAACATAAGAACAGATAACATGCAGGTTACATATGAGAGAATAGGAATGCTGAAATGTTTACATAAACTACAAAAGTGTTAATTTATATCATGTTGTGTGCCTATTCATCTACTTCATTATTATTCATTGGATACCAATTTTAGTGGATTTCTTGGGTACAAGTGAACACGAAATTAAATTTTCAACGAATAACACTAGTCTTGTATGCAAACTTTGGCAAAACCACGAAATTAGATATCCTCGAACATGCAAGTTTTCCTTAATCAAATTTTCCACGAATAACACTAGTCTTGTATGCAAACTTTGGCAGAACTACGAAATTAGATATCCTCGAACATGCAAGTTTTCCTTGGTACCCACGAAAATAAATGAATCCACATTAATTAATTATGCATTAGATTTATTTCCCTAACTCTGACAACACAGTGAATGAAATGACCCAGACGTCTATAGATATGAAAATGTCCTTCTTGTTTTCATTTTAATCATTTCATTGTTTTATTATTTCTTTTAAAATTGAGCGTATGTATTTGACATCTATATGTTAACAAAAGCCTGTACTTTTTTTGAAGAAAAGGTTTACAACCAATGTCACTCTTGCACACTTGTTTTTAAAATATGTATCATAAACAAATGCCAATGCAGATAATATGCACATCACACCACATGTTTGTGGATAGACAACTTTCAAGTTCGTTGTATTTCCGTTAAAAAACATTTCTGCATTTAGGGGCATTAACACTTCCTTTCCATGTTGAGAAAATATAATGCTATATATTGCACGAATTATTCCACAAATTAAATTCTATTAATTGATAATCAGCAATATATGCTGTCAAAAAGAAAATTGTAATTAAGTACCTACAGAACAAACATTATTTCTAGTTTATCCTGCATAATGCCAATCACGAAGACGCTTGATGGACTTTAATAGTGCAGGGATACAGGCAGGCCCCTCCATCTGGTAAATGACGTCATAAAGATGTTCATAATTGTGAGCTTTTCCTGTGAAGGACATTACTCAAAAGTGGTCTATTTGTGCGATTACTGGTATCTGTTGCTCATTTTAAAATATTTTGGGTGACTCTTCTGCTCTTTGATAACATGCCCAAAAAATCCCCCACTTAACCCACTAGTGATTGCCAGTTTTCCTGCCATATAGGATGGCTATTGTTGGTTCTCTTTAAGAAACTGACCTCCACAAAATAGTCATTAGTGCTGAATGTGGCATTAAACATCAATCAATCAAGTAACCCTGAGATTTGCAGCACAGCTGATTTCAGTTGTTAATGTTATATACTGTCCTAAAGGACATTAAAAATTTTCAAATATTCAACCACAAAAATATGGTCTAGTTCAATTTTCATAACTGTTGCAGTTCAACTCACAGCAAAGAAATATATGAAATATTTCATTAAAAAGTTTATATTAAACAATTACTTTTCAAATTCACCCCAATAAACATTAAATATTCTTTTGACAAATTTCTTTTTATTTAGTTTTTTGATATTTGAGATAATGATATAAAATAAATAGTGATTCAGATTAATTAACTTGATCTAATAAGTAAATTACAAAACTTCTAATAGGGAGATAATCAATTCTAGTAATCTCCAAAAACAATTAAAGATCATGTTTTATGTATATATCAGAGGGCCTTTTCTTACATGAAGGTTTACACAAATGTGTTGGTGAAATGGGTCACCTTTTTATATGTAAAATATATCATTGGTGTTCTTATAATTTCACCAAAGTAATATACCAACGGGTTTTACATTTGCAGCATGTACTCTGCAAAAATCTTATTTCTCTAATTCTTACTCAATTTATCCATTTCCTGACCTGTTGATTACTTTTATTTAATCAACGCGTGGTTTGTTTGATCTCAGTTCTTCAATGGTCAAAATTCGATTATGATGTCAAATTTTCTTGCTTTCCTCTGAAATTCCCATTGTGACGTTATGAAAAAAGGCGACCATGCCTGATGACGTGACATATATATATATATAGAGAACACATCTTTTTGCAGGTCGAACGAAAAGAAGGATTAAGATTGTCTGCATAGTCTATCGTCTGAAAATCATTAGAGAAACAGATTCCACCATTATATCTAGTGCAATACAATATTTATCAAATCTTGATCGAGAGGTAAATTTTAAATATTTAAAACGCTCGGCGAGCCTCGTGTTTTAAATTTGAAAATTTAACTGTCTCGAGTGAATAGATATCATATCACACTCGATGCAGTGGTAGAATCTATACTTATAAAAAAGATCCTATTGGTTTCATGGATATTTAATTAATTTGCAAAATACTTCTTTTATGTCTATTGTAGTTACCACAGATTGTATATATGATATAAACTGAGAAATGTATGAATGATTTATGACTTGTATTGAAATGTATACAAGTTATATATAATGATGTTATATATAGTGAAGTTTGGGGTATTGAATCAATTCTAAAAAATACTGAGAATGAACCATATGAAAAGTTTCATATAAAATTTATGAAAGAAATTCTTGGGGTTCACTGTTAAACTTCCAACAATGAATGTCACAGTGAGCTTGGTAGACTCCCCTTAAAAGCTAAAATTATGTTGTCTTCCATGAAATTCTTAGATCATTTAATCTCATCTGACAAGATCTTAGCTCATGACATTTTCATTAAAACAAGAGAAAACAACATATGGACAAGTAATATGAAGAAATGTATCCAAAATCTGGGCTTCTCGTATTTAACATCTTTTCATGTACCTATTAAACCTATGCTTGCTCAGATAAAACAACGAATTCATGACCAAATTTTACAGGAACAGAATTCATATATTACTGAATCATCAAAATTATCATTTTTTCAACATAATATTGTTTTTCAAATAAATGTGCACACTATGTTGATCATTTGAATATGTTGAAAGATAGAGCACCTTTGGCAAAACTTAGACTAAGTGCACACAATCTTGAAATTGAAAGAGGCAGGTACATTTGTACCTGCGAGTTAACAGAGAAGAAAGGTTGTGCAAATTATGTCATAGTAATAATATAGAAGACGAAAAACATTTTATCTTGCACTGTACAAAATATGAATCTCAAAGAAATGTACTTATATCAAAATTGTCAAATTTTAAAAATTATGACAAACAATCCAAAACTGAGGATGAATATATCAAACTACTACTTAATAGCAAGTGTAGAAAAACACTTAGATTAATATCATCTTTTATTAAAAAAATCATTTGAATTAAGGAAAAATGTCCTGACAAACGAGTAATATGAACATTATGAAGCTATAACATACAATGTATGTATGTCAGTAGCCTATTCTACATTAACCTATGTATATTAATATATATATAACTGCAAATTTCATTGTTCGAAATGTGCCTATTAATAAGTTATGTAGTATTGTTTAATTGCTGCATCATAACCACTTGTATACTAGTTGTATGGGCCGTTGCCAATTATTGTAATTGAGTTTGTGCCAATAAAATATTTGTATTGTATTTGTATTTGTATTTGTATATCTCCTGAATTTTATATGGGTGGGGATTTTCACAAAACTTCAATATGTAAAAAGGGGTTGGTTTTTTTTTAATCCAAACTGCATGTCTGTACCCAAAATTATGAAATAGGGCTTGTTGAGCAAAATTTTTGAATAATGAGTGTCTTTTCATGATGTCACAAATAGCACAAATTTTGATTTTTCACAGATGAATAAATTTATTACATTGGTTGCAATGAATTACATTGTTTTTCCAGTGAAATAAAAACAGATAATTTCACATGTGAAATAAGCTCGGTTATTTCACTCCTCTGATGTCTTACAACAATAGGTGTTGCCAAGACGTTGTCAATAACATTGCATCAAAGCAAATGATGAATGCCTAAAAAAAAATATAGTTCATTACATTTTCTACTTTAATTTTATCAAAAAGCCCATTGTCAATGTAATAAAAAGAATAACTAAATCAAAGAATTAAAATATCAAAAAATATTCAACTTGTGACCGAACAACACTGATAATTAACTCATGCCCTATGGGCATTCGTGAATTAATGTGTTGTTTGGTCACTCGTTGAATATTTTTCTATATTTGAATTCTTCGATTATTTATTCTATAAATAATGTTAGTTGAGAGAAACATCTGATATATTTATTTTGAACTAGACAGACTAGTGATGGTTGAATTCAGTCTTGTTGGTTGAGATGAAAATAATTTGTTGACAAAGTTTAAGTCAACAAGTAATTCAAAGATGACATTGGATGGCAAGTAATATAAAAAACTAACACTTCTTGATTCACATCTCTATTCAAAAGGCAAGAGGGATATCCAAGAATTCGGATGTATGCAATATCAACAAATAAAAATGTGTCAACACCAGACTGCATGTGTGCCGAGCTGCATGTCCATGTTCATTGAACCATGATATTCAGGATCGAAACCATCATTAGGCATTCATCTTTTGAGTTCACATAATGATGAACATGTGAGCTCTGAGAATGTAATGATTTCAACCTATTACATTTCAATATTTAGTTAACAGGAAAATCTAACTTGGCATATATCTGAGAGTTTATGTCAAAATGAACATATGTACCAAGGTTTTATATTGATAGACAAATGCACAGACCAGATGTCATCATAAGTACGGCATAAAACTGGGATTTTTTTCTCAAGAATCATTTTCAACAAAATTGTATCCCTTTTGATTGATGGATAGGGCATTATGGCATTCTAGATTTATCAAATGTATCTTACTTGCAGGATCTAGAGAAATGGCATTGAATGTGAACCCACTGGGTTCATGGCCAACATACTGATGAACTGTTTCTTGATTTAATTCCTCTTGAACCAGGGCATACACTAGTGGTTTACTGGTTGACTGTAAGCAAAATGGAACATTATAGTTCCCAACAGAATGCCTAAAATAGAATAAAAATCTATGTGAATAACCCTGATTATTCATAATGGACATTTTTTATAAAGGCTCTGGTTTTTCATAATGGCCCTGTTGATTCATAAAATCCCTGTTAATTCATAATGGCCCTGTATTAATGCCCTGTTAGTTTGTAATAGACCGGTTTTGCTTTTATTAATAAAGGGCAGTTTCATACATTATGCACAAAACTGGTTAACTGGTTAAAGGCCCCCAACATGAAAAATGTGAAACAATTGAATTGAGAAAACTAAGGGCCTAATTTATAACAAAACAATTTAAAAAAAATATATGAACAATAACCACTTAACTACAGGCACCTGACTTGAGATAGGCACATAAAGAATATGATGGGGTTAAACATGTTTGTTAGCACTCAACCCTCCCCCTTACCTGGGACAGTGATGTGGCAGAAAAATTAATAATAACAAACTGTAAAAATCAGTTAAAAAGTAACATTTCTGTATCTTGCACAATTATTATATACCAATTTCCTCTAATAGAAAATTTAAATCCCTCTGATGATTGAAAGATTATTATCAACTTTAATTATCTGGGTCAAGTATTTTAAGTGTCATTTAAATGTTTACATATTACCTGAATCAGGTATCGACATGTTCTAATTAACTTCCTGGTAATGGTGGACATTTTTAAAACAGTGAAGGAAAATAAATTTTCGATAGTCATACATACAGCTGATGTAAATTTTGTCATAACAACATCAAGAGGTATTTGTTTGAAACCTTAACTATTCTATCAAATGTTTTGTTTGGTATACAGAATGAAAAGCTGTTTCTTGGATTACAAATTCCAAAGACATGATAGAGCCTGTACTGCTTTCAGGTACCCATGCTTAATACCAAGAATAGACCCCCTCATTTCAATGAAACCTATGAAGCATCCTTAATTTTGTGACAATTTTGTCCTTATTTGAATTTTCAACTTTTCTTATTATAAAGAAGTAGTTTTCATTCATTGGCCAAGTTTCATGTAGCTGGATCATCAATCAAAACTCTGATAAGGAGATTACAAATGTTTTTGTTCTCTCAAAGATTAAACAAGAATGCACACACTGAAATGTCTCACCTGCTTTACTTATCATGATTAAATGTCATAATCATACCATTACACTGTATATAGTTAGTCTATTAAGTATCTGTGAAACAAACTTATTTTCTAAAATTGAACAGTGACCAGTGAACTATACAAATGAGGTCAAGGTCATATGAACACTTCCAGACAATATGTACTTCATTCAATTGTTCCATACACCATATATAGTTGACCTATTGCTTATCGTATCTGAGAAATTACATATCAAACAACTGTAACTTTAGAGCATGACTTACCATACCATTTTGATCCTACAGATTCAGTGACAAAAAATAGCATACAAGTTATTTTTATCTTGTTAATTCACATACTGTAAATTCAGAAATTATTGCGATGTTTTTATTATTGCAAAAACGTGACAGGGTTATAATTGCAATAATTTAAACTCGTATTTTATTTTGAAATGTTTTATATGAATTTAAAACAGGATTATTTTAAATATATAGCAAAATTAAAATTGGATTTTAGTTTAAAATGAGAAAATCACAATAATAAATGCATGCAATAATTTCTGAATTTACAGTATTAAATAATAAATATTCCTTCATGTGCCAATTTTAGAAATAAATCTAACAGGGTAAAAAATTTATATAACCAGTATTTCAGTCTTGCAAGGATCCCAAATACCAAATATACATGAAGTTATCCTATTACTCATAATAAGTGAGTACTGTGGATTCATTCATTTTCGTGGGTACCAATTTTTGTTGATTGCGAAAACCTTGTATTTTCGTGGATTTCTGATTTCGTGGTTCTGCCAAAGTCTGGATACAATTTTAAAGAAATTTGTATTTCGTTAAACATTTGAATTCGTGGTTCACCTGTACCAATGAAACCCATGAAAATTGGTATCCAACGAATAATAATGAATCCACAGTATTTCACACAACAAAAATGTAACATTGTAAAGGCATTTGCATACAAGGTATGAAGGAAGCATCCAGGTCTTCTAATGTCAGAAATATAAGGCTTTATACAAATAGTTTACACTGTCACCACCCTGGCCATGAATGTTATACCTATGGCTATATACTTTTGTTGCAGGAGACAAAAACAACTGTTCTATTATATCACTCGTTTATGATTCTCAATTTATTTCTTTTGCAAATTTTACACCCTTCTTTTTGTAGTAAGGGAAACCAATTTAATTAATTACAACATAGAACACAATATAGTGTCTTAAAATAATTAGGACTAAGTTCTATCTAATAAGTCTACTTAGTTATCATTTTCCAATTAACTAGACATCACATGATGGGAGCCATCTCTGTTGGCCCTGCTGTGAATAACGTGTGGTAAAAGTTTGTATCTTTACCATAGGACATGGGTTGTCAACTAAAACCAAAGTTTTTACCTAGGGAGTTGTACATACATTATGACACACCCTCTGGTGTTGGTTAATATACATGTCAAGTATAAACTTTAAAATCAAAACGGTTCTCAAGATATAGAGTGGACACGATCTTTACCATAGGACATGGGGTTCTCAACTGAAAACAAAGTTTTGACCTTGACCTTTGACCAGGAACTTGTAAAACATTTTCTGCATGTCCATGTTCATTGAACCATGATATTCAGGATTGAAACCATCATTAGGCATTCATCTTTTGAGTTCACATAATGATGAACATGTGAGCTCTGAGAATGTAATGATTTCAACCTATTACATTTCAATATTTAGTTAACAGGAAAATCTAGGTCAAAAACCTAACTTGGCATATATCTGAGAGTTTATGTCAAAATGAACATATGTACCAAGGTTTTATATTGATAGACAAATGCACAGACCAGATGTCATCATAAGTACGGCATAAAACTGGGATTTTTTTCTCAAGAATCATTTTCAACAAAATTGTATCCCCTTTTTGATTGATGGATAGGGCATTATGGCATTCTAGATTTATCAAATGTATCTTACTTGCAGGATCTAGAGAAATGGCATTGAATGTGAACCCACTGGGTTCATGGCCAACATACTGATGAACTGTTTCTTGATTTAATTCCTCTTGAACCAGGGCATACACTAGTGGTTTACTGGTTGACTGTAAGCAAAATGGAACATTATAGTTCCCAACAGAATGCCTAAAAATAGAATAAAAAATCTATGTGAATAGCCCTGATTATTCATAATGGACATTTTTTTATAAAGGCTCTGGTTTTTTTCATAATGGCCCTGTTGATTCATAAAATCCCTGTTTATTCATAATGGCCCTGTATTAATGCCCTGTTAGTTTGTAATAGACCGGTTTTGCTTTTATTAATAAAGGGGCAGTTTCATACATTATGCACAAAACTGGTTAACTGGTTAAAGGCCCCGACATGAAAAATATGAAACAATTGAATTGAGAAAACTAAGGGCCTAATTTATAGCAAAACAATTTACAAAAAATATATGAACAATAACCACTTAACTACAGGCACCTGACCTGAGATAGGCACATAAAGAATATGACAGGATTAAACATGTTTATGAGCGCTCAACCCTCCCCCTTACCTGGGACAGTGATGTGGCAGAAAAATTAATAATAACAAACTGTAAAAATCAGTTAAAAAGTAACATTTCTGTATCTTGCACAATTATTATATACCAATTTCCTCTAATAGAAAATTTAAATCCCTCTGATGATTGAAAGATTATTATCAACTTTAATTATCTGGGTCAAGTATTTTAAGTGTCATTTAAATGTTTACATATTTCCTGAATCAGGTATCAACATGTTCTAATTAACTTCCTGGTAATGGTGGACATTTTTAAAACAGTGAAGGAAAATAAATTTTCGATAGTCATACATACAGCTGATGTAAATTTTGTCATAACAACATCAAGAGGTATTTGTTTGAAACCTTAACTATTCTATCAAATGTTTTGTTTGGTATACAGAATGAAAAGCTGTTTCTTGGATTACAAATTCCAAAGACATGATAGAGCCTGTACCGCTTTTAGGTACCCATGCTTAATACCAAGACTAGACCCCCTCATTTCAATGAAACCTATGAAGCATCCTTAATTTTGTGACAATTTTGTCCTTATTTGAATTTTCAACTTTTCTTATTATAAAGAAGTAGTTTTCATTCATTGGCCAAATTTCATGTAGCTGGATCATCAATCAAAACTCTGATAAGGAGATTACAAATGTTTTGTTCTCTCAAAGATTAAACAAGAATGCACACACTGAAATGTCTCACCTGCTTAACTTATCATGATTAAATGTCATAATCATACCATTACACTGTATATAGTTAGTCTATTAAGTATGTGTGTTGTCTCATTGGCACTCATACCACATCTTCTTATATCTAATTATTTTCTAAAATTGAACATTGACCAGTGAACTATACAAATGAGGTCAAGGTCATATGAACACTTCAGACAATATGTACTTCATTCAATTGTTCCATACACCATATATAGTTGACCTATTGCTTATCGTATCTGAGAAATTACATATCAAACAACAGTAACTTTAGAGCATGACTTACCATACCATTTTGATCCTTCAGATTCAGTGACAAAAAATAGCATACAAGTTATTTTTATCTTGTTAATTCACATACTGTAAATTCAGAAATTATTGCGATGTTTTTATTATTGCAAAAAACGTGACAGGGTTATAATTGCAATAATTTAAACTCGTATTTTATTTTGAAATGTTTTATATGAATTTAAAACAGGATTATTTTAAATATATAGCAAAATTAAAATTGGATTTTAGTTTAAAATGAGAAAATCACAATAATAAATGCATGCAATAATTTCTGAATTTACAGTATTAAATAATAAATATTCCTTCATGTGCCAATTTTAGAAATAAATCTAACAGGGGTAAAAAAAATTTATATAACCAGTATTTCAGTCTTGCAAGGATCCCAAATACCAAATATACATGAAGTTATCCTATTACTCATAATAAGTGAGTACTGTGGATTCATTCATTTTCGTGGGTACCAATTTTTGTTGATTGCGGAAACCTTGTATTTTCATGGATTTCTGATTTCGTGGTTCTGCCAAAGTCTGGATACAATTTTAAAGAAATTTGTATTTCATTGAACATTTGAATTCGTGGTTCACCTGTACCAATGAAACCCACGAAAATTGGTATCCTACGAATAATAATGAATCTACAGTATTTCACACAACAAAAATGTAACATTGTAAAGGCATTTGCATACAAGGTATGAAAGAAGCATCCAGGTCTTCTAATGTCAGAAATATAAGCCTTTATACAAATAATTTACACTGTCACCACCCTGGCCATGAATGTTATACCTATGGCTATATACTTTTGTTGCAGGGGAGACAAAAACAACTGTTCTATTATATCACTCGTTTATGATTCTCAATTTATTTCTTTTGCAAATTTTACACCCTTCTTTTTGTAGTAAGGGAAACCAATTTAATTAATTACAACATAGAACACAATATAGTGTCTTAAAATAATTAGGACTAAGTTCTATCTAATAAGTCTACTTAGTTATCATTTTCCAATTAACTAGACATCACATGATGGGAGCCATCTCTGTTGGCCCTGCTGTGAATAACGTGTGGTAAAAAGTTTGTATCTTTACCATAGGACATGGGGTTGTCAACTAAAACCAAAGTTTTTTACCTAGGGAGTTGTACATACATTATGACACACCCTCTGGTGTTGGTTAATATACATGTCAAGTATAAACTTTAAAATCAAAACGGTTCTCAAGATATAGAGTGGACACGATCTTTACCATAGAACATGGGGTTCTCAACTGAAAACAAAGTTTTTGACCTTGACCTTTGACCAGGAACTTGTAAAAACATTTTGACACACTCTCTGGTGTTGGTTAATATACATGTCAAGTATAAACTTTGAAATCATAACAGTTCTCAAGATATAGAGTGGACAAGTTCTTTGCCATAGGACATGGGGTTCTCAACTGAAAACAAAGTTTTTTTGTCCTTGACCTTTGACCTAGGAAGTTTTTCATACATTATGGCACACCCTATGGTGTTGGTTAATATACATGTCAAGTATAAACTTTGAAATCATAACGGTTCTTTAGATATAGAGCGGACACTATTTGTTATGGACGGACGGACGAATGGACAGACTGATCACTCTAGGGCGACCGCCATTCGGCGGGGCCCTAATAATTCTTGCACATCTTCATATATGCAGATTTAATACAGAGTGAAATGTGTTAGCTATGTGTATACAACACTAAATAACATGTTTTAACATTCAAACTTGGAATGATTATTTATTTAATATGAAATTTGTAAAATAGAAACACAGTGACCTATATTACAGTGTCAATGGGAATGTTTTCTTTATCAAGTATTTTGGTCAATGAACAAGAAACTGCAATATACAAATAAGAAGCCTATTTGTAGTATGATTGATAATGAGACAACTCTTCACAAGAGGCAAAGTGACATAGATGTAAGCAGCTATACCTTAATGTACCACTTTCAACACTAAGTAAAACCTATACTGTAAAGTTTTAAAGCCATACACCTTATCGCTATTTGGAAATCTGTCCCGCTTGACCCGAGAATCTGTCCCTATTGAACTCTTGACGTCATACAACAATCACTTTTCCATTGTGGGGTCAGATATTTTCTATGATGACGTCAAAATTTAAGGGAACTTTTCTGATGTCCAGTAATTGCGGACAATAGCCATAAGGTGTATTAAAGTTCCTGACATGATAAAATGTAAAACATTTCTAACAAGAAAACCAACAGCATAATTTATCTTGTATATGTACAGGTCATGGAGTCCAATAAACCTATACCATGTGGACCTTGTCAAGAAGGAAAAGTAATCACTAAAGCTGACATCTGGTGTTACAACTGTGATGAAGGATTATGCTCTACATGTTCCAGTCATCACAAACGATTCAGAGGAACACGTAATCATAAGACTATTGATATTAAAAGTTATAAACCATCCATTCCTGCTATTAAGACTGAGTGTGACAAACATGGACAACAGCTCAACTTGTACTGCCCCAGTCATTTAATGCCTTGCTGTGATGAATGTATTTCCACTAGTCATTCAAAATGTACTGGAATAAAAAGTTTAGCCGGTGTTGTGGAGAAAACAAAAATTGAAAAGTCCACAGAGTCTATAGAAAAACAAATTGACTCCATCAAACATTTTCTGGATAAATTGATTGAAAACAAATCTATAAACATTAGCAGAGGTGAACAAGAAAACAAAAACATCCAAAAACTTATTGTTAATATTCGCAAGAAAATAAATAATCATTTAATTAATCTGGAGAAGAAGTTATGCAATGAAGCAGACACCATCTTGAATCAGGAAAAATCTAAAGCAACAGAGCTCATGACCGAAATTGAAGGAAAACAGAAAAAATTACAGGAAATGCAAGACCACTTACATACAGTCATATCTAACAGTTCAAAACTGCAATCATTTCTAGGAGTACATCAGATTGAACAACAAGTACACCAATGGCAACGATATGTTGAAGATCTGGAAAGTGATGGCAGGGCAAAAGAATTTGACATCAAAATGAAGCAAAGTGATGAAATAGAAATAATTCTCAGCAAGTTAGAATCATTGGAAACTCTGGGAGAAGTAATGGTTGTTAAAACCGATATAGACTTGAATAGAGATACAAGTGTGAGGAGGAAAGCACAAGTAGAATCAAGAGAACAATCCAACATAAACAACATGACAATGAATATTGAGACAAAGATAGACCTCAACATAGAGAAGATTATTAGTGACATGATTTGTCTGATGGATGGAAGAGTTATAGTAGTCGTATTGAGTGGTAAAGTTAACCTACTTACTTCAAATGGCAAACTTGAGAAACAGGTTCCTATATCTGGTTATGCCTTCAGTGTCACACAAATCAATCAGAACACTATTGCCATAACTTATCCTGATGAGAAAGCCATTAAGATCTTCAATATGGACAATGAAACAGTTACCAAAGTCATCACATTAGACAAAGCATGCTATGGTTTATCATTCTCCAATAATTCTCTGGTTGTAGGTTTGAAGAGTGATGAAATCCGTATGCTAGATTTAGAAGGAAATACACTGAAGTCAATAGAAGTTCAGAGTGAATCACCACTGTTTTACCTTGTTTACTGTAATGACAGAGTAATCTATAGTGACTATAATGGTAATGCAGTATACTGTGTTGATGGATCAGGTAAACAGATCTGGGACTGTAAACAGGATTTAAAAGGACCAAAGGGACTTTGTACAGATACTTATGGTAATATTATTGTAGCAGACATCTACTCTAGTAGAATAAAAGTAATATCAAAAGATGGACAGAATAGTAAAGTATTGATAAGTAAAGAGGAAGGACTAAAGAATCCTAAGTGTGTTTCTTTAAAACCTAATGAGTCTTCAGGTTATATTTGTTATGACTATGGCAAATACTTAGCAAAATTCAATTTATCTTCTGGATAAAATATGGACTAAGAAGTCAAATGATCATGTACTACAACAAATTACATTATACATAGGTACTCGCATATAAGTCAGAGGTTTGGGAGAAAATTCAGTATCCAGAGAGGGATACTGAATCACTAGCAAGATTCAGCGACCAGAGGAAAAATCCAAGCTGGAGAGAGGTGGTCAGATGTGAATTTCCTGAGCAAAACTATATTGGTGATAGCAAAACCTACTTAAATCTCTAAATAAAAGTTTTTGTTGAAAATAAATGACTACAATTCTGTCTTTGTGAAATTCAGTAAGATAAATTTTTTATCAGTTGATGGAAAAAGCTTCTCTCCTGAAATTTATTTGTAAAGGTATAGAACAACTAATTCAGGCCTGGTTGATAAGAACATACAAGAAAGTAGTACATATTTTAAACAAAATAGTTCCTATGCATAGCTGTATCTTTTTCAATAGGTGAAATATTTGGATAGTTTTGATATCAAATGAAAGCTTGGGGACTTGGGATCACTGTAGAACCCTTGTTAAAATTTCTTTTGAATAATAATAAGTATATAAAATTTTGATAGGTCAAATTTGCCCTGTTGTTCAGATCAGAAGTACCTGTTTTTGTACTATCAAACTTCTGGGAACCAGTATGCTCTAATATGCAATTAAAGGTATGTTTAATTTTTCAGCACAAGATAGGATAAGGTATAGTTTTGACATGAAATAACTGCCACTATATTTGAACTTAAAGACAAAGTAGCCATTAATGCTTAAAATTGCAGAATTTAACATAGAAAGCAATGGGGCTATGAATTAGTGGTTTTATACCTATATGGTTGCTTTTAGGAATATTTCTATTTTTAAACATAGGTATTCAATTTTTCCAACTCATCTTAGGATCATTTTTTGCTTTTTGATAAAAAATAATATGCCACTGAAGATGACAGGTTTTATTTCATTTCCGTAATTTTACTTAAAAAATTATATTCTGTTGCCAAAAGATGGAGAATTTTTTCAATATTGATAAAAATTCTTTTCATCTTTTAATTTTTAGAAGGGGAGCAGATTTCTAATAACATTTCTTTTCTTCAATTAAATAATTTTGGCATGATTGGAAAAATAATCTTCAAAGGAACATGTAGTAATTTTTAATTGCAGCTTAATAATTTAAACAAATTGCTTCGCCGAGCACAGCTGGATTCGACCGCAGAGGTCCAACCCTGAACAGATGGGGCAAAATGAACACAATATTCGCGCTTAATATAGGTCTGAATTTGGATTGTAATTCAATTTCTGACACATAATAGGTTTCTGACACAGAATAACTGTAGTCAAAGTACTTAGAATTGGTTATATGATTTGAATTTATATTCAATTTTTGCTTTTGTGCAATACACTTTGCTGTTGCAAATTGACCAATTCACCCCCCCCCCAAAAAATTTTTTTTACCCCTTCTTTTCAAAATTTTTTTACCCCTCCACCACCACCAATCTTTTACCCCCAATTTTTTTAACCTCCCCTTTATCCAAAAAACTTCTTTCCTCAAGACATGGTCATAATCTCAATTCAAATTTCCAATGGAGTTTGCAACCATAATAACCCATTTAAATACATCATTAAAGTCTTAAAATAGAAAATGACATACATAATCATAGCTAAAATTAATTTACCTTAATCAGCATTTTAAAATTATTAAAATAGTAACTTCTAAAAATGAATTGACAGTGAATCACCTCAAGTCAATACAACATTTCTTTAAATACATAATTTAAAAGCAGTGTAAGGGAAGTAATTCAAAGTTGTGTTTGAATTACCTCCCTTACACTGTAATTTACATAAGTTATTGTCCATTAACCAGGACACCCTTGTTTTCTCACTTTTTGCCCCTAATTCCTAAACAGTTTGAGCCATAACCCCCAAAGCCAATCCTAACCATCCCTTTGTGGTATGGAAACTTGTGGTATAATTTCAGAGATCCATACAATGTTCCACAAGTTACATGTATTGTCATGAAAATGCTTATTTGGGCACCTTTTGGCCCCTAATTCCTAAACTGTTGGGACCATAACCCCAAAATCCATCCCAATCTTCCTTTTGTGGTTATAAACCTTATGTTTAAATTTCATAGATTTCTATTTACTAATACTAAAGTAATTGTCTGAAACCAAATGTCTTCGGACGATGACGACAACGACAACGTGATACCAATATCGACCGCAAAATTTTTGCGGTCGATAAAACAGGACTTTTCAACATCAAAACCTAAATCATAATGTTTTACTTAAATTAGAGTTCATTATTCATTGAGAAAGAATAATTTCCTGCATACAAATATATAGTACATTTACCCTTTCCTGTCCCAAGTTAAGGGAGGGTTGAGGGCTCACAAAGATGCCTGTAACTCAGTGATTGTCATTGGTTCATGTCTGTCATATATTTTTTTTCTTCAAAAATTGGTTTGTTATAAATTAGGTTGTAATTTTTCTAAATTGAATTGTTTCATATTTTTCATGTCATGGCTTTATAAATAGCCAACTACATGGTAGTACATTGTTGAAGGCCTTACATTTGCCTATAATTACTTACATCCACTTCATTTGAAATTTGGTGGATAGTTGTCTCATTGGCAATCATACCACAACTCTTTATTTTTGTACTGTTAAATAGCAATATGATAGGGACTAAACACTTAAATTTGATTGCAGATAATGCCCAGGTATATGAGTTATGCAATATTGTTTATTGTTTCAAGCAAATTTATGATATTGTAACTTAAATTAACCTAATTTTTTTACTAATATTAGATGATTATAAATATAGCACTGATTTTCCAAATTAAATAGACCCTCCTTTTTATACATATTTTGTGTTTTGTCTTTCTTTTGGAAAAAATGAATCCTTTTAATCATTCATCTTTAAGAAATAATTTACAGAATAATTTTATGAATTTAGAAATCTGCACCATCACAAAATCCAAAGTGATCACATTGATCTAGCATGGCTGAATACAAAATCTCCATCAGTTCAGTGAGACAAATGCCTGAATGTATGAATGGTTATTTGGATACACAGTTAAATTCTGTAATTAAATGAGTCATTTTACATGAGGGGGAGGGGGATGTCAATATTCCATGGCTGAAAATTGACATAGGGGTTACAAAAAATTGTGAAATTTAAAAATAAAAACAATTATCGCTATTTTACGAAATTTTCCTTTGATCTTACTCACTGATAATTTCCTTTCTCATCCCAGTAGAGCAATATGAAAAATTATCGCTAGAAACTAAGGGCGCATGTGCTAGTTGTCAATGAAATTAACAACGTCATCATAGGTAAAATAGAGATAAACAGATTCTCATTGGTCATCTCAACTCGATTGCTTTTCTCACTTTCCCCGTACCGGCTCGAAAAGCAATCTCGTTGAGATGATCAACGATAATCTATAAATATCTAAACAACCAATGACACCAAATCACAAGTGAGTAACCTGAAATAACTTATTATTTTTCTTGGTCTGAAATAGTATTACCTTTGCCCATCTATTGTGCAGATAGATATTCCCCAATCATCGGGACTGTACCTGGCCAACTGTGGTATATAATTGGCTACCTGTTAAAATATTTTACATTTTCAGTGTTTTGTTTTTCAATTACAAATATATTAAGGTATGCAAATCGCAAAAATGTGGTTATAAATGAGGATAATTAGATTTCTAAAATCACTACTTACAAAAGAAATGGAGCTGTCAAGAGTTATTTTTTGACACTAAAATTACTAATAAAGGTCAAAGTGACATAATTACCTACAAAGTTAGCATGTTTAACCCAGCCAAATTCTGTATGTGCCTGTCCAAAGTCAGGAGCTTGTATTTCAGTGGTTAACACTATGTATATCATATTTGTTTTTCACTTATTGTTTTGTACATAAATCAGGCCATTAGTTTTATAGTTGAATTGCTTTACATTTGTTATTCAGGGATCTTTTATAGCTTACTTATTATGCAGTATGGGTTTTGTTCATTGTTGAAGACTGTACAGTGACCATACCTGCCAACATCTGAAACCTTCTAAGAGGGAGATCTCCCCCTCAGCTATGACAGCTGAGTGGGAGATTTTGCGCGAACGACATTTTCAAGTTAAATATATGACTTGTTTATTTATTCATCTACAAAATACCAACAAGAGTTAAAAGATATACTTTATTTCTTCAATTCATGGTTATAATCTATACAAGGTGTGTTTTTTTTTTGTTTTGTTTTTTTGTTTTTTTTTTGCCTTTTTCAATACCTCTGAATATCATAACTCATAACATTCCATATTTTGATTTTGTTGTGAGACCCACACTAAGCATGCTTTCAAACGTCGTACAGACCACCAGAAGAAACCGAAAAGTTGATTGAACATGATGTGCAAAATGAAGATTCATTGCCAAGTGTCAGTGAACTTGGTCGTAAAAATTAAAAATCTTTCATTCAGTCTGCTTGACAATTCGATTTGCAGTTATCTATTTCTTCTTTTTTACACTGCCGATTGGTCCAGACAAAGACCTCTATCTTGTTGGAGTTGACATAGCAGAAATGAATTTCGATTAATTATAAATCGAGCATAAAAACTACTGACCAAAGTTTTCAAATGATCGCCGATTGTTTATTTATTTCTATTGACAGTAATGAAAAAGCCAGAGAATTACGAATGCAGGTCATTCCGGGTTAAAATATCCGAAAGCGGGAGATTCTATACTCTGCGCGGGAGCGGACCAGCAAGCGGGAGATTTCCGGAATTTCGCCGTTTGAGTGGGAGTCTCCCGCTCAAAACGGGAGGGTTGGAAGGTATGACAGTGACCTACAGTTGTTAACTTCTACTTCATTTGGTCTCTGGTGGAGAGTTGTCTCATTAGCTGCTAAGAAGAAATGATTGCTATTAGCAATCATTTCCTCCTATCAGTAATATAATGTATAACCTTACCCTCCCATCACTATTACTCTTAGCTACCCAATAAAGATCATCTATTTTAGTCTAAACATAGGGAAATCTGGTATAATGAAATTGTTGTGGAAGGCTTTAGTAATATAAATTACAATTACGGCTAACCCTTTTTTCCTATGTCTAGCGGTAATTGTAAATAATATGCGTTATATATTTTTGTATATACATGATATATGTCAATTAGTAATCCTCCTTTTATTAAGAATATATGTTCATTTATATGAAAATTAAGATTTTGAAGCCTATCTATAAATAGCTAAATTAAATCAAGTCCGATAACCCATTTCTGTTGTGATAAAAATAGAAAAGGCGCTTTCATTTACAAGTTTTTACTTTGAAAAAGAAGTTTAGAATCATGGTAAGACTTATTTGCATAAAGCCGATTGGCAGAATTTCTATAATATTATCCATAGCAAGGTTATCTTAATGTTCGATGTATACAGGATCAGTTTTAGTCTTGATATTTGTATGAATATATTGGCATACTGGTAGTGGTATTTTAATCATGAAGTTAAGTAATAGAAATCGTAATGTTATCAGCTTATATATGAAAATGAATATATTGCTTTATTCCTTATATATTTTGTTGTGAATAGCTTCCCCCTGACAGAATAAAAATTATTAGTAATTTCATCACATGTTGAGATTGATTGTCTCCCCTTATTTTGTTTTAATCATCAGTTGTAAGTTATTATTTATCAATTATGGACTTTTGACGAGGTCAATATGTTATATATGGACCTGTTCAGATTATATTGACCTAAGACAAAGTCAGAGTGTCAATATAATCTAACAGGTCCATATATAACGTATTGACTGAGTGAAAGTCCTTAATTTATATATTACATATGTAAATAATATATTAGGAAAATGGCGTTCAATGTTTTTTCTGTTTATTTCTAAATTGTATTTTGCTTGTTGCGTTAGCTTTCTTGTATTCTTAGCGTCTGCATTTAACATAAAATTCTTGATATCTCCTTCTGATAAACTTAAAAATTTTCTTTTCAAATAGCGTCAATATACATAAAAATAGAAACAAGGCTTTAGATACATAAAATAACCTTTGAAACATGTGATCGTAATATCCAATGAAAACAGGAGAATGCTACACCATATGTATAATATTTCACTTTGTCACTTTATTCAGTCGTAGTCATTACGTCTTAATGTTGTTTGATTGAGTTTTACGAATAAATAATAATGCTATTGCTATGTATTTTTGACTTCTATCCCTTACAAATGTGTATGTTCATGAATGTCATTGATGGTTTTTATTAATCTATGATTTTAATTTACAGCCTTTGTATTGTACTTGCATATATGACTTACTGATTTGTTTCCAATTAATAAACATCTATATTTCAAGTTTCTCTTGGATTGTTTTCAGAACCCCAGTGAAGTAACTTATTCGATTACTGGTATACCCAAGTCTACCCGAACACAACACCCTTATCCAAACAAACATCTACGTCCGCAACAAACATGCGAAATTCACATCCTGTCAGTATAACCTTACCATGCTTACCCTGCCACCACTATTACTCTTAGCTTTCCAATAAAGAACCTTACCCTCCCACCACTATTACTCTAAGCTTTCCAATAAAGATCATCTATTTGTTGTCTAAACATAGGGAAGTCTGGTATGATGAAATTATTGTGGAAGGCTTTAGTAATATAATGTATAACCTTACCCTCCCACCACTATTACTCTTAGCTTTCCAATAAAGATCATCTATTTGTTGTCTAAACATAGGGAAGTTTGGTATGATGAAATAGTTGTGCAAGGCTTTAGTAATATAATGTATAACCTTACCCTTCCAGCACTATTACTCTTAGCTTTCCAATAAAGATCATCTATTTGTTGTCTAAACATAGGGAAGTCTGGTATGATGAAATTATTGTTGAAGGCTTTAGTAATATAATGTATAACCTTACCCTCCCACCACTATTACTCTTAGTTACCCAATAAAGATCATCTATTTGTCGTCTAAACATAGGAAAGTCTGGTATGATGAAATTATTGTGGAAGGCTTTAGTAATATAATGTATAACCTTACCCTCCCACCACTATTACTCTTAGCTTTCCAATAAAGATCATCTATTTGTCGTCTAAACATAGGGAAGTCTGGTATGATGAAATTGTTATGGAAGGCTTTGGCTATCAAGACTATATTATCTGCTATACAACTGAAATAAACAGGTAGAACTGTGAGCTATTGTTCACTAACGACCCCTGCTTTTTGTATTCGTTAAACAGAAAGTTGAAGAGAAATTATTCATTACACAGTAAAACATATTCCCATGAAGCCCAATAACAAATTTCAGGAAGCTCTTACTTGTAGTTCCCTGAAAAAGTGTAACAAAAATTTTATGCACGGCCTGTCTGCTTACCCTTCCGGAGCACCTGAGATCACCCCTAGTTTTTGTTGGGGTTCATGTTGCTTAGTCTTTAGTTTTCTATGTTATGTCTTCTGTACTATTATTTGTCTGTTTGTCTTTTTATTTTTAGTCATGGCGTTGTCAGTTTATTTTCAATCTATGAGTTTGACTGTCCCTCTGGTATCTTTCGTCCCTCTGTATACATCAGTATAATACATGTGACTTTGAGATAAAGAACAGCAATAAAAGCACTGTTCCTATACTTTTTGTGTGTTTTTTGCTCCGAATGTACTGGTTTTGTGTCATGGATGGATACCCCATATCCTTTGTTTTTCTATAATATATAAGTATTTGGTAAACAGGAAGTTGATAAGGACTGAATATGATTCTGAAACTGTGCCACACAGTATACATGATATAGCATGCTGACATATAGCCTGACAATAAATTTCAGGAAGTTATAATCTGTAGTTCCCAAGCAAAATGCAACGAAAATTATCGTTTTGTTTTAAAATTTTGACATTCTAGGGCCTTTTTTACTGCTTTTGCTCATTGTTGAAGGTCATACGGTGACCTATAGTTGCTAACATCTACGTCATTTGATCTCTGTTGGATAGTTGTCTCATTGGCAATCATACCACATCTCCTTATTTTATATAAATGGGAGATAACACAAAATTACAAAAAGAAACCTTGCTTTATCTATCAGTCCCTACAATGTATGGGTTTCATTCACAAAACAGAGGGTGGTAATGGGGTACCCCTCATGATGAATGACGGTAAAATATTTGATAAAATAACATTAACGATAAACGTTTTACTCCATTTGATGCTAACTTTAGCTATAAAATTAGATTTAACGAATGATTATAAAAAATTAAGGCTCATTTGAAGCTAACGGTATCCATAAACGGATGTTTGATGCTTGACGATAAAGGGCATTCCTACCTTCAAAACAGCCCTACTTAAGTACTGTTAAAACTGAAACAATTCATTCAATGAAATTTTCAGAAAATAAATAATGTAATTGTCATGATTGTATAGTTTTGGCTGTTGAATTTATGCCTTTTGATTTTTTAAATTTCACCTTTCAAATTTTAGTATCTGATGAAAGGTTGTTACAGAAACCTGTCCGCACACTGAAATTGCATCCCTCTGTAGGGTTCTCATTAAGGATTTTTGAAGATGAGTCCACAGACTGGTCATTTTCTAACCATGCTGACCAGGGCAAGTCTAACAGTAAGAAGATGAAATTTTATTGCTAATTATTCATTATTTCAGTCCCATGACAAAATGGAGCAAGGAAATGACATCAGATTTAGATTATTTTTAAAGTTTTGTTATAAAATGATGATATGATATACATGTATGTGCTCTGTTGATACAACATTTTTCAATGTTATGCATCTTTGGACTCACCAGTTTTGAAGGTGATGAGTCCAGATAGATTTTCATGAGTCTACATGTAGGACTCCTAGACTCGCCTTAGTGAGAACCCTGGGTCTGACCTGTGTTTGTCATGTAAAATTCATGTCAATAAACACAATATCCCAAGATGAAATCTAAAGTTCTATATACTTACTCTTTAAATGTGTTTTTGTCAACAAACAAACCATGTAGGTCTGCCTGTGCTTGTACATTGTTCAAATTCTCCATACTTTCTGTCAGCCTGGGGTCAGAGTCACGTAAGCCATAATTTGCTATTGCCTGAAAAATGAAGATGAAATAAATGGGGAATGTGTCCATGGGACACAGATGATGCCCCCGCTTGCATATCATATAAAGTTATAAAGGGACATAATTGAAGAACGGTAAAAGTGACGCCACCCAAATTTGTTATTGATCTGAGTTTTGTAGTAATAAGTATTGTGTATAAGTTTCATAACATTTGGTTGAGGCAAACTTAAGTTAGAGAACGGAAACGAAAAATTCAGCAATTTTTCCTTTTGTAAAGGGGCATAACTCTAGAACAGCAAAAGTGACACCACCAAATATCAAACTGTATCTGTATTTTGTAGTAATAAGCATTGTGTATAAGTTTCATAACATCTGGTTGAAGCAAACTTAAGTTAGAGACCAGAAACGAAAAATTCAGCAATTTTCCTTTTGTAAAGGGGCATAACTCTAGAAAGGTTAAAGTGACACCACCAAAATTCATACTTGATCTGTATTTTGTGGTAATATTCATTGTGTATAAGTTTTATAATATTTGGTAGAGGCTAACTTAAGTTAGAGAACAAAAACGAAAAAATTCAGCAATTTTTTTCATTTGTAAAGGGGCATAACTCTAGAACGTTTAAGTGACACCACCTAAATTCAAACTTGATCTGTATTTTGTGTTGATAAGCATTGTGTATAAGTTTCATAACATTTGGTTGAGGCAAACTAAAGTAAGAGAGAAGAAACGAAAACTTCAGCATTTTTTCCATTTGTAAAGGGGCATAACTCTGGAACGGTTAAAGTGACGCCACCAAAATTCAAACTTGATCTGTGAATTGTGGTAATAAGCATTGTGTATAGGTTTCATAACATTTGGTTGTGGCAAACTAAAGTTTTAGAACGGAAACTAACTTTGGGATGTAGGTACAGACGGACGGACGTACGGACGGACAAGGGTAAAACTTAATGCCCCCTCCACTACAGCAGGGACATAAAAAACAATTTATCATACAATTGAACTAGTTTTTAGTCAGGAAGGAGCCTGTAATTCAGTGGTTGTCATTTGTTTCTGTATAATATCATATTTGTTTTTGTCGTGTATTATTTTGTTAAGAAACTGTTGGTTTTCTTGTTTCAATTGTTTTACATTTTGTTATGTTGGGGTCTTTTATAGCTGACTATGTGGTAAGGGTTTTGCTCATTAATGAAGGCTTAGGTACAGTGACCTTTAGTTGCTTACATCTCTCATTTGGACTCTGGTGGATAGTTGTCTCATAAACCAATAAATTTTATCTTTTTTTTTAATATGAGTTGAATAAAAAATAATCTGATTAAAATACAGATCCTGTGTCCATTGCTTTGCTTTCAAGGATCTGAAAACATTCTGTTTTAAAGGCCTTTCAAGATCTTCTGGTTTTGTTTGATTAAAACACACCTTCAAAAATTTGATGGCTGAAATTTCATTGGCTGATGTAATATTTACCAAAACAGAAAGTTAAGAATGGAGTGTTGTCAGATCCTTGTAAGCAAAGCTGTATTCTAATCAGAATGAGTAAAAAGGAATTTCTTACAGATTTAAATTTCTGCACACTCAATCTGTCTCCATTATCACTAAGGTAATCAAATAATCTATCTTCAAAATTCTGTATTGCCCAGGATTCTCTGTAAGAAATTAAAGCTATATTTATTTTCAGTAGGTTTTTATCAAAGCCCATGTTTTTTTCTGCTGTGAGACTAAAGGTAGAGATACAAATGTAGTTATCCAAAACATTTGGACAGACATTTACAGTTAACTCAAGACCCCTTCATCCAAAATTGACCTCATTAAGTTTTGACTGCAAAATTATGACACATCTGTTTTTTTGTGTTCTTAGTTAAAGCAAGGATTTGTATAGTACTTACTATACAAATCCTTAGTTAAAGGGACATAGTTACATGTAAGCTATGAATTAGACAATGGTGTCACTTGTATCTTAATATTGTAAATCTCATATTGCTGATATATATATCCTATTTGCTGTTTACAGTTTATACATGTACGGTGTACCTATTTATTGTAGTTTTCAAGTTAAAAATAAGGAGATGTGTTATGATTGCAATTATAGGCAACCATACGGCCTTCAACAATGAGAAAAAGGGCCTATAAAAGGGCCTGACAGTGGTGTTACAGCACAACATAAGAACAAACTAAAAAAATCAGTTGAAAAGGGCTTAACTTGGAGAGTTGTCTCATTGGCACTCATACCACATCTTCTTATATCTATTAACTGACATCCGATCGATTAAAAGAAGAAAAAGTCTGGCTATCTAGACCACATGTTGTTTGTTGTTGTTTCTTTGTGTTTGTTTATCTATTTTTTTTTCAGAAGAGTCAGATGTTTGTGGTTGGTGTGGTGAAGTTACTATCAAATAACTTTGATTATTCCTGTTGTCATGGGCGGATTCAGGCGGGGGCGTGTGCCCCTAAAATTTGCAAAGCATGGGTTGTCCTCAGCTTAATAAAGAATATTTCGATAATTTGACCTAAAAAAAATTTAAGTTTGCGCCCCCCTAACCTAAAACCCTGAATCCGCCCCTGCTTGTCATCTTTACATATTACTAAAATCTATGTGTACTTATATATATATATGCTTGCAGGTTTAAATATCACAAACCTATTTAATAATCTTTGTTTGGTATTTTAGATGGTTTGTCAAGGTCGAGTTATACTATTTACTAAAAATTAATTCTCATGCCAGTAGAATGACTATTTAAATGTGATGTGCCAGTCTGATTAATACTTAAGATTAAAAATAAACAGCTGTGCCATGAGCGCATGATACGCCCGTCATTTTATGCAATAATCATAAATAGTTTCTGAGATACAGCGTGACATGTGAAAACACACCTTTTTAACAAAAACTCAATAACTCTTACATAAAATTTTGAATCATCACCAAAAGTATACAGATCTTGAGATTAATATAACTAAGAAGTGTGTAAAGTTTTAAGCAATAATCATATATTGTTTTGAGATACAGTGCGACATGTGAAAACACACCTTTTTAACAAAAACTCAATAACTCTTAAATAAAATTTTGAATCATCACCAAAAGTATACAGATCTTGAGATTAATATCACTAAGAAGTGTTTAAATTCTTAAGCAATAATCATAAATTGTTTTTGAGATACGGCGCGACATGTGAAACCCCCCCCTCCCTTTTTTTACAAAAACTCAATATCTCTAAAATAAAATTTTGAATCAAAATCAAAAGTATACAGATCTTTAGATTAATATAACTAATAAGTGTGTAAAGTTTTAAGCAATAATCATAAATTGTTTTTGAGATATGGCGCGACATGTAAAAACCCCATCCCCCTTTTTTACAAAATACTCAATAACTCAAAAATAAAATTTTGAATCATCACCAAAAATTATACAGATCTTAAGGTTAATATAACTAAGAAGTGTGTAAAGTTTTAAGCAATTATCATAATCGTTTTGAGATACAGCACGACATGTGAAAAAACACACCCTGTTTTAGTTACAAAGTCCCGTAACTCAAAAAGTTTTAATCTTATTTTCACCAAAAAGTATACAGATCGTTTGACCATCATAAGGAACAACTGCATTAAGTTTCATGAAATTTGGATGAGTCGTTCTCAAGTTACGGTGCGACATGTTTACGCCGGACAGACAGACGGACAGCACCCCTGTTTTAGTTACAAAGTCCTGTAACTCAAAAAGTTTTAATCTTATTTTCACCAAAAAGTATACAGATCGTTTGACCATCATAAGGAACAACTGCATTAAGTTTCATGAAATTTGGATGAGTCGTTCTCAAGTTACGGTGCGACATGTTTACGCCGGACAGACAGATGGACAGACGGACGGACGCCGGACATTTGTATACCATAATATGTCCCGTCAAAATTTTGACGGGCTTATAAAAAATCTATCACATCTTTTGTGTGAAAACAAAGGATTATTTAGATCAAGTGTCATAAATTAAATGTGTTATATGTTTTTTTTATGCATTGTATTAATGAGGTCACAAGTAGATCAACACACCACAATGCATACCTGATTTGTAGCTTATAAATGCCAAATATATAATAAAAAAACAAATGAGAAAAACTATTCTTTGTAGAAAACTGTAGAAAGTTCAAGGATTACAATTTGCTAAAATAGGTTAACTGAAACAAAAATCACATGTCATCTTTAACTTCATATTTACATGTATATATCTATATTTAGTTTAAAATACAACAAATTTTTTCTGACACAGTCCCTGAACCCTGTGTCTCGCCTGCAATTGCTGCTATCAGTGTTAAAGTGTAATGTTGACTTAAAAAAAAGTGAGTCAATTTATCAGTAAAATAAAGAATTTAAAAAAAATTCAAACTTTTTCGTTAGATGCTATTTTCTGTCTTGAAGAGCTTCTGTACAAGTTTCATAACAATCCATGAAGGTTTACAAAATTACAGTGTAAAATTTTTTTTTATCCAAGACTGTCTTTAAATGTTAACTGTAAAAAATGAAGTCGATCTATCAGAAAAATACTAAAAACGAAAAAAATGTATTTTCAAAGGTTTGCTTCAGACATTATCTCTTAATCGCTAAAAAGCTACTGCCTAAGTTCCATAAAACTCTATGAAGGTTTGACAAAGTAATTGGTGTATAACAAACTTTAACCCCAGACTGTATCTACTTGTTTACTGTAAAAAAAAAACTAAGTACATTTATCAGTAAAATACGGAAAAGGAAAATAAATATTTCTAAAATTTTGCTCTCGATACTATATTTTGGTCATCAACAAGCTTGTCCAAATTTCATAAATTTCCATGAAGCTTTGACAAAGTTATTGATGAATGAAAAACTTTAACTTCAGACTGAGCCTGAGTGTTAACTGTCAAAAAACTAAGTCCATCTATTAGTAAAATACGGAAAAATGAAAATAAATATTTTCAAAATTTTGCCCTGGATACTGTATTGTGGTCATAAAGAAGATTCTGTCCCAATTTCATAAAATTCCATGTATATTTAACAAAGTTATTGATGTTCAAAAAAACTTTAACCACAGACTGAACCTAAATGTTCAACCGACGGAATCTAGGATCGCTATGTCTCGCTTTTGCGAAATAAATTTCACAAGCTCGACAATACAAATAAATTCAGGTAAAGAAGGTGTCATTATCACCACTGGCAAATTGTTTGGATTTTGTAGGCTTAGCCTTTAATACAAATTAAATCAAATCAAATATTTTATTATTCCAATCATGGTCCCACAGGGGGGATTTACAATTAACAATTATGATAATATAAGCAACAAACACAATACAAGAGTAGGTAAATATCACTGACAGGTTCATAAGATCTACCAGATCAATTAGGCTATTAAATAGCTCAGTGCTATAAATTATATCTTATTGACTAAAACTTCCAAGGCGTAATAATAATCTCAAAGAGTACAAAATATTATACTTGAAATAAAGAATGTCAAAATACATATACCGCAAATTTAATTACTTGTCAAAAGCTGTATTAGATCATCTCTCTCTTTGGCGTCCATCCATCCCTGATAAACACCCCGAAATAGGTTGTATCTCTAATCATGCTAATTGTCCAAGTTGTTCTTGATGAAAAGTTATAATTGACATTTCTTCATGGATCTAAACTGTTTCAAGTTTGTTATTCATTACAGATTGTAACCTACTAATATCTTATATGTGTATGTCTATTTCACAACTATAGCTACTTCTTTATCTCTGAAAATTACCTTTAGTTAAGTATCGTGCAGTATAGATTTTAATTCTTTAGAGAAAAGCACATATACTCAACTTTCAGAATCTTCAGCCTTTTGCCGTCAAATTGTGTGCAATTTTTTTTAAACTATGATTAAAACAAACCCTGATAAAGATTCATGGTTTGTTTTAAACTATATGCTCACATCTGAATGCGTCAGATATCTTTTTTAAAGATAGTACTTGCAATTGTTAAAAAATGAGTTAGAAAAATTTCAAGGATAGGAATAAATTATTACTACTTTGTTCAATTTACCCCTTATATAATGTTCTATTTATATCAAAATGCCCTTAGATGGTTGGTTGATTTTTTTTAGTTTACAATGCATATATGCCAAACAGACATTCAATAGATACCATATGACATGTATGATGCTGAAGGAAAGTAAAAACTGGACATCTGGCCCGAGTGAGATAAAAAATTATAAGCCAAAGAACACTAAGTCATGAATACCAATTGTTCACCATGGCATTTTAACCATACAGTAAATGTATCTTTGAGTCTCAATTTAACAACTAAGAAAAGGTATATTGTACCATTTTTTCAAAGTATATACATATAAAAATAAGAAGATGTGGTATGATTGCCAATGAGACAACTCTCCACCAGAGACTAAATGGCATAGAAGTTAACAACTATAGGTCACTTTACAGCCTTCAACAATGAGCAAAACCCATACCGCATAGTCAGCTATAAAAGGCACAGAAATGACAAATGTAAAACAATTCAAACAAGAAAATTAACGGCCTGGTTTATGTACAAAACAATGAACAAAAATCAAATATGATATACAGTGCTAACAAACGATAACCATTGAATTACAGGCTCCCGACTTGGGACAGAATGTGGCAGGGTTAAGCTGTATAAAAATAAGGAGATGTGGTATGATTGCCAATGAGACAACTACATATATATCCACCAAAGTTCAAATGAAGTGGATGTAAGCAACTATAGGCAAATGTACGGCCTAATTTATAACAAAACAATTTACGAAAAAAAACAATTATGACAGACATGAACCAACGACAATCACTGAACTACAGGTTCCTGACTTGGAACAGGCACATAAAGAATGCGGCAGGGTTAAACATGTTTCTGAGTACTCAAACCCTAACCTGGGACAGTGGTGTAACAGTACAACATAAGAACAAACTATATCTTTATATCAGGTTTATAACTTTATAATCTTTCCAGATGAGTCCAGTAATTGGTCATTTTTGGCAATACTGCAATGCAGAATCAGCAAATTAACTACACTGAAAAATAACTTGAAAAATTGCAAGCTTTGCTCTAAAGATCAGGCAATACAGGTCTCAAAATTAATTCTATTTAATGATGATTTTTATATTGAAGTTGACAAGAACCTAAAGAATAGAAAGCAATAGTTATTTCAACAAAGGTACAGGTTTTTCAGCCTCCTTCAACAGACCTGCCAACTTTCCCATTTTATGAGGGATATCCCCCATGAGAGTTGTTTACCTGATTCTTATAACATTCAATTAAAATGCATTCAGAGGAGTAAAAATATATTTAAACACATGTATACTCATTCAAATCCATAAATGTTCTAATTAAGTACACTAATGACGTGTATATAGGTATGCATTAGGTCCTCTTGTGCTTAAAATCACCCATGGAGATATTGGAAAAGTTGGCAGGTATGCCTTCACATGCATAAACAAACAGAAATGTGCAGCCATCAATTGATATCTCAACTAGAAAGTAATAATGTTTTTATAGGAACTACATGTACATGTATTTGCAACCACACGTTTTTTATAAACATTTAATTAATCAGCATCACTTCAAAACTAACTAGACATCATTGAGATGGGAGCCATCTCTGTGGCCCTGATGACCTTGCACTTTGACCTAGGAAGTTGTACAAACATTATGAAACACCCTCTGGTGTTGGTTAATATACATGTCAAGTATAACTTATGAAATTATAATGGTTCTCTAGATATAGAGCGGACACAATTTACTACAGACGGACGGACAGACAGACTGATCACTATAAGGCGACCCACCACTAGGCGCGGCCCTAATGATTTTTTTCCTTTCAAGGGCAATTTAAAAGTGAAAAGTTGGTGGGAGACCATAAAAACTTTGAGTTAAACAATTTTTACAAAGCTTAAGTCATTTGCACATCTCCCATGATCATGATGATTTGATTAAATGCCTTTTATTCAGATTTCTATCAGGACTGGGAACATAGAGCCAGATTAGCAGGCTAAAAATTTGATCAGTTCCAAATGTGTACAATCATGACAATACATGCAATGAAAGTTTTAAAAAGCTGCAAAAAATCTGTTAATCTGGTTTCAATGAGCATACAATACACACAACAGAACTCAGTCAAAAATCAGTTTTACTGGTGTTGAGTGATTAAAATATTTTAAAATATGGTGATTGGAGGTGATGACACTGATTTATGACTGTCATATACTGGTACATAGATATAGGAAGATGTGGTATGAGTGCCAATGAGACAACTCTCCATCCAAGTTACAATTTATAAAAGTAAACCATTATAGGTCAAGGTACGGCCTTCAACACGGAGCATTGGCTCACACCGAACAGCAAGCTATAAAGGGCCCCAAAAAATTACTAGTGTAAAACCATTCAAATGGAAAAACCAACGGTCTAATCTATATAAAAACGAGAAACACGTATGAACTACATAAACAGACGACAACTACTGTAATCAGATTCCTGACTTAGGACAGGTGCAAACATTTGCAGCGGGATTAAACGTAACCTTCTTCCTTTTCTGAAACAATAGTATAACATCACAACATAGAAAAACACACTATAAAATATCGATTGGAAGGCTAAACTCAATCAAAAAACGTAAATTAACACACAATGAACGAATAAATCTGGCCTGTGACACCTGAATGCAAATACACAGTTAATAAAAAATTACAAGGGATAAATAATAAAAGTCAAAAGTAAATAAACAGGTTTAAACAAAGTTGAAGTATGATATCACTGTGAAATGTCAAACAATTTTTAGAAAATCATCACTTTTGAAGAAACCTGCGTCATATTATACACAGGTAAATGAAAATAATTTTGTTGTTAAGTATACTTCTTCTTCTGTGTGTATAAAATCTCCCGTTTAGGAATACCAAGAAACTTCTTTAATATCAATAAAACTAATCTAACACTTGGTACATATGGGGTGAATATCAACAATAAAACTATACAATTAGTGCTACATGTAGATAAAACTTCCTGTACAGGTCCAAGAACAGCATCTAAGGAAAAATGAAATAATTTTGATGTTCATAGTATGAAGAAGTGAAAATTTGTAATAATACCAAATAATCAAAGCTGGTATATAGACAAGATCCATGTTAACAATAAATAACAAAAAAGCATTACAAAAGGTATCAACAGGTCAAATTAAAAAGAAAGTACGATTTGAGAGTACTCACAGTTACTGACAGCTAGTTAAAAGCCAAAACAATTAATAATAAAATAAAATGCTCCATGAGGCGCAGCTTGATACGACCGCAGAGGTCGAACCCTGAATAGTTGGGGCAAGTATGGACACAACATTCAAGCTTGATACAGCTCTGAATTTGGATTGTGATTAAATATTTGACACAGCATAGGTTTCTGACACAGAATGAATGTGGTCTAAGAACTTAAAATTTTAAATTGGACATTCACCTATTATGGTCCAATATCCAAAATCTAAATACATGGTTAGATTCAGCATATCAAAGAACCCCAAGAGTTCAATTTTGATGAAATCAAACAAAGTTTAATTTTGGACCCTTTTGACCTCAATGTGGACAAAGTTGATAACGGGCCCAAAATCAAAAATCTAAATATATGGTTAGATTCAGCATATCAAAGAACCCCATATATTCAATTTTGTTGAAATCAAACAAAGTTTAATTTTGGACCCGATTTGGACCAACTTGAAAACTGGGCCCATAATCAAAAATCTAAATACATGTTTAGATTCAGCATATCAAAGAACCCTATGAATTCATTTTTGTTAAAATCAAACTAAGTTTAATTTTGGACCCTTTGGACCTTAATGTAGACCAATTTGAAAATGGGACCAAAAAGGTTAATGTACATGTCAAGTATAACGTATGAAATTATAAAGGTTCTCTAGATATAGAGCGGACACAATTTACTACAGAGGGACGGACAGACAGACTGATCACTATAGGGCGACCCACCACTAGGCGCGGCCCTAATGAACTTTTCCTTTCAAGGGCAATTTAAAAGTGAAAAGTTGGTGGAGACCATAAAACTTTGAGTTAAACAATTTTACAAAGCTTAAGTCATTTGCACATCTCCCATGATCATGATGATTTGATTAAATGCCTTTATTCAGATTTCTATTAGGACTGGGAACATAGAGCCAGATTAGCAGGCTAAAAATTTGATCAGTTCCAAATGTGTACAATCATGACAATACATGCAATGAAAGTTTAAAAAGCTGCAAAAATCTGTTAATCTGGTTTCAATGAGCATACAATACACACAACAGAACTCAGTCAAAAATAAGTTTTACTGGTGTTGAGTGATTAAAATATTTTAAAATATGGTGATTGAGGTGATGACACTGATTTATGACTGTCATATACTGGTACATACATGTAGATATAGGAAGATGTGGTATGAGTGCCAATGAGACAACTCTCCATATGCATCCAAGTTACAATTTATAAAAGTAAACCATTATAGATCAGGGTATGGCCTTCAACACGGAGCATTGGCTCACACCGAACAGCAAGCTATAAAGGGCCCCAAAAATTACTAGTATAAAACCATTCAAACGGAAAACCAACGGTCTAATCTATATAAAACGAGAACGCTATGAACTACATAAACAGACGACAACTACTGTAATCAGATTCCTGACTTAGGACAGGTGCAAACATTTGCAGCGGATTAAACGTAACCTTCTTCCTTTTCTGAAACAATAGTATAACATCACAACATAGAAAACACACTATAAAATATCAATTAGAAGGCTTAACTCAATCAAAAATGTAAATTAACAGACAATGAACGAATAAATTTGACCTGTGACACCTGAATGCAAATACACAGTTAATAAAAATTACAAGGATAAATAATTAAAGTCAAAAGTAAATAAACAGGTTTAAACAAAGTTAAAGTATGATATCACTGTGAAATTTCAAACAATTTTAGAAAATCATCACTTTTGAAGAAACCCGCGCCATATTATACACAGGTAAATGAAAATAATTTTGTTGTTAAGTATACTTCTTCTTCTGTGTGTATAAAATCTTCCGCTTAGGAATACCAAGAAATTTCTTTAATATGAATAAAACTAATCTAACACTTGGTACATATGGGGTGAATATCAACAATAAAACTATACAATTAGTGCTAGATAAAACTTCCTGTACAGGTCCAAGAACAGCATCTAAGGAAAATGAAATAATTTTGATGTTCATAGTATGAAGAAGTTAAAATTTGTAATAATACCAAATAATCAAAGCTGGTATATAGACAAGGTCCATGTTAACATTAAATAACAAAAAGCATTACAAATAGTATCAACAGGTCAAATTAAAAAGAAAGTACGATTTGAGAGTACTGCAGTTACTGACAGCTAGTTAAAAGCCAAAACACAATGAAACAATTAATAATAAAAAATCCTGCATCAGAGACTAAAATCAACAAAAATACATCCCAGGGATTTAGTATTTTAACGTCATGAACAGTCAAAGAAGACATGACTTGTGCAATGCCAAAAATAAATGTATCGACAGGTAGTAGGATCGTTAGAGTGACTTCTTTATAGATAAAAATAAACGTGTGTGTCTCTATACATCCCGTTTGAAAAGAAAATACAAATTTAGTTATGTTTTAATTTGCTAATGACAAAATCGATATTAGTGCCAATGTAAACTATATTCAGAGATCTAATTACAACATTGGTTAACCCTTACTTATAAGTTTGTTTATAGGTTCGATGAGTTTACACTGATCACATAATGATTTCCGCGCTTTAAGTACAATATTACCATAAAATTTAGGATGTGAAATACCATTTTAATAAGTTTTCTACAGGTACAGCCAAATTTACTAATCAAATCTTTGGATCTATGAAAGAATGTATGTATTAATTTATAACTTTGGAATATTCAACAGATATTTCAAAGTGAACCACCCTCAATTGGCAGCATTCACAATGAAAATACACTACCAAGAGAAATTTTTAACTGAATTGCATGTGTACTGTCAGAACTGTAGTGTGTGGAACAAGGTTAAAGGCATTAATATCGTGTACATTTACCAGTAGTGAAAATATAAATCATTGAATCAGAGTTCTCGAAAGGGTGGTCCAAAGGTTTTACCTCCAAATTTTCAAAGGACTGACACAGTTTTGATATTTTGCAATAGAAATAATAGTGAGGACCAGCAGATTTTCTTCAAGGACCACCAGAGAAAAAGATTTTAGAACACTGAAATTGAGTAAAACCAATTGTGCATGAAAGTTTCACATTCTTGCTTGAAATTACCGCTCTTTTAATAGTTTTCTTGATGCAAGAATTCTGTAAAAATATATATACATATTATCACAATGACTGTTACCATGCATGGTGACACTTTTAAATCTTAGTTGCAAAAATGTCTCATTTTGAGTAGTTGGGAAGATGCAATGTACCGGTACATGTATATGTATATATGATGGGACCATGTCTCAGTACTTAAAGCAACAATTTTCTGTAAAAATTAACAATGGAAAGTTTTCAGGAAATTTTAATCTTTATGTAGGTGTCAACAATGTCATCCCAGCCAAAAGGCTTATCATGCTTACAGTTTAGAAGAAAATATTGGTGTGAGCAATGTCATTACATCTTGTGCATGTCCATATTGTGACTGTTCATGGTTCAACATTGATAGTAAAAAAATAATCTGATAAAATGTTGAATGTAAATGATATGAACCTTCAAGTCTTATATTATAGGAATTGTGCATGCTTTGACTGTAAAATCTAGATTTCAGCAATGCCATCATAGCTAACATGGCTAAAGTCTGTGTAAAATTTTAATGTCAGCAAATGTCATCACAGCTTTAGTTTGGCTTCATTTTTGTATAATCATGGTGTCAGCAATGTTCAATTTTAGAAAACGAGTCAAATTATATGCCACCCCTATTCTCAGATCTGCAGTGACATCACAACATGTAACTGACCAATCAATGATTAGCATTTGTGTTATGTAAACAATGTTGAGAGGTGATGCCACGGTTAATGTCTTTTTGATGGTCATGTCATCGGTTTGCTGTCTCCATTTCTATACATGTACTTAAATTATAGTACAAAGGAAATCCAGGATTCATTCTTAAACATGCTATATTATTATGCTTACTTTTCTACATTGGCTAGAGGTATAGGGGAGGGTTGAGATCTCATAAACATGTTTAACCCTCACGCATTTTTGCGCCTGTCCCAAGTCAGAGCCTCTGGCCTTGTTAGTCTTGTATTATTTTTACTTTTAGTTTCTTGTGTATAATTTGAGTTTAGTATGACGTCCATTATCACTGAACTAGTATATATAATTGTTTAGGGCCAGCTTAAGGACGCCTCGGTGCGGGAATTTCGCTGCATTGAAGACCTATTGGTGACCTTCTGTTGTTGTCTGTTCTGTGGTCGGGTTGTTGTCTCTTTGACACATTCCCCATTTCCATTCTCAATTTTAAACATGAAGAAATGAGGTAATTTTCTAATTCTGATAACTCAATATTACCTAGTGTGAGCAATAAAAGTACATCTACAAGAACATATATGCAATTATGTATAAATCATGATAAATAGGCACAACTTACTTTTCCTCTTTTGCAGGAAACTGTGTATTGTAAGTGCTTGGATTATTTGTACCAGTGTTGTACCAGTGTCTGTTTATTACAGAGTTACAAGAACCAACAAGTGTAAAACCATTCTTAGAATATCGTCCAAAGTTTTCAAGCTTAACTATTTTCTTTACAAAGGTTACATGTCGATGCATAGTACTAAATTAATAGCCGTAGATTCTCGTCTAATGTGTTAAACCAGTAGAAACGTTTTACGTTGAATCTGATTAAATCTGTTATTTACATGAACATAGGCAAGATTTTTCAGCAAGCACCTGTACAAACTAACATATAAGCAAGTTTTTCCACATGTAAATTAATTTTAGAGAAAAATGTCTTCTGTTAATATTTCAACAGGAAGTAAACTGGCTTTCTTGCAGGCTGGAAGTTTGCAATCATATTAAAAATGTTGTTAGTCGACAAGGGAAACTACTCACAATTTTGGAGGTGTGTAAAAATACGGCATTTTAATTGGTTGATAAGTACATTTTTCTTCGACGATGTCAACAAATACACGTGGATCCCAAACCTCTATATATATTTATATGTATAATTTTGTTATTTCAATAGACATGTATGAGGGTGTGAATTGGGTTACATATTATAGAGAATATTGAGCAAAAAATAAAGATAACTTTAAAATAACCGACAAAAACGGTATTAGTCATGCATATATATATCATGTGTAACATATAACTATAAAAAAACAGAAGAAAGCGGTGATGAAATATACACAAAAGAGAAAGAACAAAAAACAGAACAACTGACAGAAAAGTTAGAAAAGTGAACTGGTCCCCAAAAATCATAAAAAAAGATAATGAAATATAAAAATGAAGACATGAAACCCCCCTTTTCCTCCACCCGGGCAACACCACCCACTACTATATACAAATCCTTGAAAAATCTAAACGAATATTTAATTTTAATTATTTGTTACTTCAAACTTATCTAAATTATTGCACTCCCAAATTCAAGAACAAGAAAAATTCTAGACTCAATGTATAGTTTGAAATAGAAGAATAAACAAATAGCTGAGACTAGGAGCTGTCTCCCTTAAACTTTTATTGAATAAGAAAACGTACGTATTTTCTCCAAGTTGCAGTGGCTTCCAAAAAACTTTATGTTTGCCAAATTGACATTGTTTGAATGTGTTACTTTGTTTAAATGTGTATATATATACATGTTTTGTTTAAACGGACTTCATTCACTCTAATTATTCGAATAATTTACTTTGCTTGATGGCTTGATTGTTTTATAATTCATTTGATTGTATTGCTCAAATTTTGAGCACCTTGATTGGTTAATGAAAATATCGTATCTTAATATTACTTTCTATCTTGATGATTTCATTTTTTGGAGAATTTCGCGATTTGGCAGTGATGACAGCTACATTTAGACCCTGGCTTTTTTTTCATGTCTGGAAAAATAAACTGGTTTAATTTAGGGTTGTTTTTTTTGTTGAAGTTAGTTACACTGCATGTGTTAATAATACAATAATACAATATTTTTTCATTTTCCAAATTAAAGGGCCCATTGAGAGCATAACATTAATAATAACATGACATAAACATTACAGAGTGATTAAAGAAACATAAAATAATAGTTCAAATGCATGAGGAAAGGGTCAGTGGTCAAGGGGAGATAATTTTGCTATCTATTAGAGTATTTAACTAATTTTCTGATTTTCTAAGTTGCAGGCCTTTGTCAAGGTATGCACATAAAATAGATAAAAAACTGCTATCTTCATTACTCATGATCCATGTAAAAAGATCATTTCTGTTTAAATTAACTAAACTGGGATATTTTTTTGATATATAATCAGTCATATCTCTTCTGAGGTTATTGTAAAGAGGACATTCCAGAAGAAAGTGCATTTCATTTTCAATAGAATTTGAATTACAATATAAACATATCCTCTCATGTCGAGGTAATATTTCATATTTACCACATACATTGATAAATCGTTCATGTCTGCCAGTTTCTATTCTTAAACAGTGATTGCAGAGTCTGTATTTTGTTAACAAATGTTTTTTGGGGTGCTTTAAATCTAAATAATTTTCATATTCAAATGACCTCTTGAATGAAAAATAAGTGTCCAATTTGCCTTGATTCTGTAAATAAAAATCTCGCATTTTCTTCCAATCATTTTGAAAATTTAATTTGAGCTGTTTTTTCAGTAAATTTTTAATTTATTTTTGCCTAAATTTTTACATATATTTAGGTCAATTCCCAATTTTTCGCTGTAGAAAATGATATTAGAGAGCCATGAGTTATTGGAGCTAGTTTGAGCTTTACTCTCAATCATTATTGAGTTATGACTTATGGTCATTAGTTAGTACCATTATTGTTTCGCCTATGACAGAGAAATATGTCTCTGCCTATGACGAATGTCGCAGAATCCGAGACA